>CM055211.1:9004765-9027265 GCA_029224185.1 Karalla daura
CGTCACCCCCCACCCTCTCTCTCCCTCTCTCTCTCTCTCTCTGTCTCTCTCTTTCTTTCTGTCTGTCTCTCTTTCATTCACCCTCTCTTGTCTGCTCTTTCTCACTCTCTCTGTCACTCTCTCTCCTCTTTGTCTGTCTCTGTCACTCACTCTCTCTTGTCTGCTCTCTCTCCCTCCCTCTCTCCTCTCCCTCCAATGATGCATCACACCAGCCACACCTGACACCCCCCCACCCCACCCACCCACCCCGCCCCCTCCGCCCTAAAAATCTCTTCAATAAATAAGAGGGTCCTGCTCCTCCTCTCCCTCCATCTCCTCCTAACAGCTCCAGCCTCAGTCTGATTCCTCCTCGCTAGGCTAGCCTCTAATAGATTCCCCCAGCTCCCATGTATTATTAATGCTTACTGCTCTCCAAGGTGGCAGTGACAAATAGGGAGCAAAATTCACTGACTAGCAGTGAATGTACTTTTTAGTCATGCTTGAGCTTCCCCTAGTCCATACTGCTATACTGCTGCCAGTCGGAAGATTTCTCTCCTTTCTTCCTCCCTCTTCATCTCTCTCCCCCCTCCCTCCCTCCCTCCTCCTCCTCCTCCTCTCCCCTCCCGGAGCTCGGAGATGGAGGTGACCACAGTGGAGGGGAGAGGCCTGGTGACACGTTAAAACACGTCTTGGTTTTCTCTCTTTTATTGGTTTAAAAAAGACTTGTTACGCGTTTATTTTCTCTGTAAAATGGAGCAGAATATATTGAACTAGAGAGGAGCAGAATAGAAAGTAGTAGAACACAATAGATTGGACTTGGACTAGAGTAGAATATGTGTTTATTCATCCTACAATCTGGTGATTGTATATCCAGAGGAAATATCTTTGTTTGTTTTATTAGATCCTGAACTGATTCTATACAGTGTATCTCTATGGCTCCTTTAGTCTTTTACTACTATGGAAACAAAGATGTCATGATGTTCTGTCTCAGGATTGTCTACAATTTTGCGTGTGGAGCTTGTTCTACCAGTCAAATCTAGAATAATAGAGCAGAATAGTATAGAATGTGCCTTCAATCATCCCACAATGGGGAAATGTAAAAGCAGACGCTTTGATATCCAGAGGAAGCGAGCAGGCTGCTGCTGACCTGGATTTTTGCGTCTGGCCTGTTTTATCTGTTCGGGGTCGCGATACAATCGATTCTACTCGTTGTATCTCTATGGAACGTTCCGGCTCTTTCCAACCTTTTGTTTTGACTGCCGCCGCTGCTCGCCGTCTCTTTGTGGTGTGACAGTGTGTAGACGCAGGTCGCAAGCCCCACAGAGGTGTGTGTGTGTGTGTGTGTGTGTGTGTGTGTGTGGACTCGTTTACCTCTTCCCACGGGGGACAGCATCCACAGAGTTTAACCCAGATCTGTGTGTGAGCTCTGTGTGTGTGTGTGTGTGTGTGTGTGTGTGTGTGTGTGTGTGTGTGTGAGCTCTGTGTGTGTGTGTGTGTGTGTGTGTGTGTGTGTGTGTGTGTGTGTGTGTGTGTGTGTGTGTGTGTGTGTGTGTGTGTGTGTCTGCGGGCCTGGCTCTGCTCATCTCCACCTGGATGTGACAGGACAACAAACAAAGCTCACCTCGATGAGACAGGATCACCTGGAAGCTCCGCCGCTCAGCCAAACATATGTCGACACTTCCCTCCGGCCTCGAGGTCGAAGGGGGCGGAGCTTCACCTGTGGAGCTGAGGAGGAGGAGGAGGAGGAGGTAATGGAGGAGGAGGAGGAGGAGGGGGAGGGGGAGGCGACGTCTGCGTTTTATCAGCCAAATTTTCTTTGAGGTTTCCAGTCGTGAATTTGACTTTTTATGAGCTTTTACGGGGGTTGTTAAATTTTCATGAGGCCGATTCTCTCAAGCAGCCGAGTAAAAATAGTTCTTTTTCATCTGGCAGGAAGCTTTATAGGTAACCAATAAAAGGAGGGGAACCTACGGGCTCCAAGATGGAGGAGTGGAACGATGAAGATATGAAGGGAAATCTGAAGACTCAGGGAAAATCAAAGTGTTTGATGAATAGATACTCTATGTATTATTAAGAATCCTGTAAAGCAAAACAATGTATTCAAGTCAAACACAATTATTCCTAACGTCATATAAACAGGAAGTGGAGTTAGATTTTGATTAGTTAGGGGAAACAATTACATTAGACAAATTAAACTAGAGTCTTTACATTTCATAAAATTGAAAAAATATCTGGTGATTTCATATTCAAATGATACGTTTTAATAGATTAGAACGTAAACTAATTCTATGTGATGCGTCTCTATGGACAGGTGTAGAAGCAAAGACCAGTGTTCAATTGCTTTTACACATGTAAATATATGTAGAAGGAATAGAACAGAAACATCGTTGGCGTCGCTGATCCTCGAGCAAAAGAAAAAACCTATAGAAAAAAACATAAATATACAGATTGCCGAGGTCCAGATGTTCTTATTGGACAAATTAAAGAGGGAATCAGAGCTGTAAGCGGCGCCTGGTGAGACATCCCCGCCTCAGACCTTTGTTCTGTGCGTGTTAGAGTAGAGTGGAGCTCTGCGGATGGAAGGTGAACCTGCTAATATCCGTCTGATGGAGGGCGAGCTGCAGCCTCTCCACCGTCCTTCAGCTTCTGCCCAAATCGGTAATTACGGCGCGGGGTCAGAGCTTCTCCACGAGGGTTTGCTGCTCTCTTGTCTCAGAGAAGCTCCCCCGTCCTCCTCCTCACCCACCTCCTCCTCCTCCTCCTCCCACCACCTCCGTCTTCATTCAGCGAGCACCGTGACGCCAGAACCCACTCTACAGCTGTTCCCCTGTTGATCAATTAAAAACATGCTTTGGTGAAATAATTAGCTGACATTTGCTCCTACTTAACAGATGTTTCTGTGGATTCTGCCGGCAAGAAAAAAAAGTACAGAGGTGGAGGAGAAGTGTGTGTGTGTGTGTGTGTGTGTGTGTGTGTGGAGTAGGGGGGAGGGCCTTTGCACATCCTCCTCCTCCTCACACATGAAAAAAAAAGGTTTCAAAGTTGTGTTTGTCTTTTAATGCAATTATGAGAGGTGGGCCCAGCGCCGGGATGATCTGAATGCTAATTTGAGCGTTGATCATCGTAGTTAACCGTCGTTTACATAATTACCCTGTAATTAGCATCACATTACAGCAATATTATTGGCATTAAGCAATTAATTAGACCCGAATATGGATTGTTGTTGCGCTGCGTTGTTTATATTGCGTGTGTGTGTGTGTGTGTGTTTGTGTAATCGAATGTTTCTGTTTTGAAGCGAAACCGAATCCAGAAGCTCCTGATTCTTCGATTTTGCTCCTTTTCCCAAACAACTATTTCTACTTGGCTACTTTTGGCTGCCTTTGAAGGCTCCTGGAGTTGGAATATTGATTCAGATCCCACTTAGAAAACAAACAGAAACTGTATATATCTGTGTGTGTGTAAGGAGGAGTGTGTGTGTGTGTGTGTGTGTGTGTGTGTGTGTGTGTGTGTGTGTGTGTGTCTCCTCATCACTCTCATCATCATCATCATCATCGTTAATCAAATAAATTCCCATCCTCTCATCCTCTGCGTGACATCCTCGGCTGTGAGATGAAAATTCCCTCTCCAGGAGAGAGAGGGAGGGAGGGAGGGAGCGATGGATGGATGGAGGAGGGAGGGAGGGAGGGAGGAGGTCGGAGGTGTGGAGGGAGGTGCAGCTCCTCTAATGGCAGACGGCTTGTCAGGATTAGGCCGACGGGGGCTGTGAAATCTACGCCTGATGAGGTGACTTGCTCTCCCTCTCAGCTCCAGCGCTTTACAGATTTGCCCACCTCTCCGGAACTTTTTTTCCTCCCTCCCTCCCTCCCTCCCTCCCTCCCTCTCCTCCCTCCTCCTCCCTCCCCCTCCCACCTCCACCTCTACGTATTCTGCCGTGCCTGGCTGCAGCTCTCCTCCTCCAGCGTGCCTCGGTGCCATCCATCCGAGCCGCCCCACTTTATGTTTCAGCCTAAATTGGCTGATTTCATTACCATTCAGGTGGAGAGGGGTGAGGAAGGAAGGGGTGAGGAAGGAAGGAAGGAAAGAAGGAGGGGGGAGGGCTCCTTTTGGATTTCTTCTGCTTAACCTCTTGCACTCCACACTCATTTCTTCGCACCTCTAAAAGGACATGCCTGAATTGAAGTGATTGTAGCTTCTGAGCCGCTCTGGCTGCGTGTGTCCAGGAGGTCTGAGCAGAGAGGAAACACTCTGAAGTTTCTACTCGACGTTCATTTTGATATTTAATGAGTTGGAGCGAGAATATTTACACACTGTGAGCCGTGAGAAGAGTTATTTGACATCTCTGAGATTTACATTTGCTGTGTATTCACAGATGTTCTCTGTTCAGGATGCTCATAAACTATCAGGACCCATCCAGCATTTGAAGCTGACAGGTCTGAGCTATACTTCTAGCATGCAGTTTAGCAACACAATGCAGTTTGAGCCAAGTCATAAATCATGGCAAAGATAAGTCTTAAATTAGCTTCTGACATTGTGCTGTAATGAAAACAGACTGATAGTGATAACTGAGGATGTTCCTGACACACAAACATGAAGAAATCACCAGCTACGTCCATGCTAACAGATTAGCATGAGTCATGTGCAATTTATCAAGTTTTTTTCACCACTCAGGTTCATTTTAAACTGTACATTTTAGACACTTAGAAAACTAGCTTAAGAAATGAAAAAAAGAACAGATGTGTAACATTCAAAGATGAGAGCTAGCTTTACGCTGGCTATCTGAGCTAGCTCTAAGCTAGCTCTCTTAGCTAGCGGCCATATAGCGTTGCTCTGTTGACCTGTGCACATTTTCATAGGAGGAGGAGAGGTTTAAAGACGTGGGCATCCAGGGTGGCATCTAAGAGGTTAAAGCAGCTTCTCAACTCCATGTCTTTCACAAAATAAAAGTGTGTGTGAGGAGGAGGAGGAGGAGGAGGAGGAGGAGGAGGAGGAGGAGGTGGGGGGGTGTCATCTGAGGCTGCAGCAGGTGCAGGAGGTTTAACCGTTGCCCGCTGAGACGCCAGGCCGACCCTGGCAGCTAATCCCCGAGGTATTTAATGAACTTTTTCTCTTAAAGCGCCTAATACTCAGAGAGGCTGCACGGCCTCGACCACAGAGGACGACGATAACGCCTCTGCCTTTAATACCTGTAATGGAGGTTTTTAAGTGGCGGCGCCTCTACTTTTTATTTATTTATTTATTTTAGAAAGGATGGTGAGGAAATGTAAATCCAGAGAGTTTGAGAGCGAAGAAGAAGGAGAAGTGGGACTCGAACACTGGGCCGTGTTCATTACTGTTGTTTTATCATCATTGAGAGGTGCAGCGCTCCACCGCCCCCAGTGCTGCTCATATTTGAGCTTCCTCTCACCTTTTTTGTGGACTTATTTTCCTGATTTTCATCTTTTTGCCTTGTCTGATTTATTAGCGCCCTTCCACACTCCCAGGCACACACACACACATTGATACACACACACACACACACACACACACAGACGCCGAGAGGAGAGATCTCACGAGCAAGGTTGAGCTGTCAGAACAATTGGGAGCAGTGGAAAATAAAGCTTCCTCGCTGGCGAATTACCTTTCTTGCCTGTAATTCCAGAGGTTTTAGTGAAACATTAAGTGAACAGGCAGGCTGGGAAGGAGACGGGGAGAAGAAATGCTGGAAATATCCCCGGGCGCTTTCTTTTTGCTCCAGACGCACAGAAAACAAAATGAACTCCCAAGTTCAGGTTGAGGCGCTGCTTCGCCCCGAGGTTCTACCAGAGAAAATGTGTGTGTGTGTGTGTGTGCGTGTGTGTGTGTGTGTGTGTGTGTGTGTGTGTGTGTGTGTGTGTGTGTGTCGGCCTGATTCCACCTCCCCTCTTCTCTCACCTCACACACACACATCTACCCATCCCACAATAAATGAAGTGACAGGACAATTTGCATTACTGCCCTTGACTTGAGTGTTGCATCCACACACTGACAAACACACATACACAAACACACACACACACACACACAATTACACTCTGCCTCACACTTGCACACATTCATCATAATGAGCAGAGAATCAGCGCTCGGCTGCTTTATTTTACCTTACACGTGTTCTCCCGCTGACACCATGAATATGTAGCTGTGGGTTTTTAAGCGTCGAGGAGGCGAGGAGGAGGAGGAGGAGGAAGGAGGAGGGAGGTGGGAGGGGGAGGGGGGAGCTGCGTCGCTGTTTATGCCCGTTTGAAGTCATGTGTCACTTTGGCTTTGGATCTGAGCCGCGGAGCCTCGGGGTCAGGTGTTAGGTTCAACACTTGTGCAGAAATCGGGATGACCTGAGCAGCCTGGGGCGGCGGCCGGGCTCAGCTAACCGGCACAGGCAGGGCGCTAACGCCGCGCGCTAACGCCGCCGCTAATGCTAGGTAGCCATCACGTCGCCGCTCGTTTGTTTGTTAGCCGGCTTGTTTGCTTGTGCTGACGGGCTGCAGGTTTCAGGTTTTCACACTCTGCTGTGAGTCAGACTGTGACGGCCCCATCTGAGCGAAACCTAGACAACTTTTTCTTTATGTTTATTTACATAAACAACGAAAACAATTCTGATTCAGAAACTTTATCTATCCAAGAAAGAGCAAATGTAAGCCAGGAAGGAAACAGCAGCTGGAAATGAATTTTTATCACATCTATAGCTCATGTTTAGAGAAGATTTTACATCTAGAAGTAGATCCTGATGACTAGATGTACTCTACAGTATTAAAGGATAACTTTGTTTAATACTGTAGGATCTAGTATAATACTGTAGGATCTAGTATAACACTGTAGGACTGAGTATTATGCAAAGTATTGTATAACACACCATATGTTACACAACATTTCAGCAAACGCACATGCAAAGTTAATCTCCTAGAGGGACGGATTAGGTTTCTATCTATTAATCCATCCAAACTATAAGTACTATTAGATAGATAGATAGATAGATAGATAGATAGATAGATAGATAGATAGATAGATAGATAGATAGATAGATAGATAGATAGATAGATAGATAGATAGATAGATAGATAGATAGATAGATAGATAGATAGATAGACAGACAGCACAATCAGACAAAACAAGCAGTATGGCTGATTGTTCTTCCTGATGAGTGGATGGTCTACTCTTTGATTGATCAGTTGATTGATTATTACCAGTCCTGTGATGATGCTGATTGTTGTATCGCAGCAGTTTTGTTTTAGCTCAACGTGTTGGCGTTTTTTTCTCCGTCGCTCTGTTCGATTTGACGACTTTGACGCCAACTAAAACTAATCCCGGTCGTTGTCAGAGGCCTCAAAGTGAGGCCGGAGTGAGACGTGACACGTGTAGGCTGCAGAGCCGTCCTCAGAGGAGGAGGAGGAGGAGGAGGAGGAGGAGGAGGAGGTGGCGTCAGCCTCCCTCGCTCCGTCCAGCCGATCAATAGACTCTCCAAGCGTCGGAGCGCTGGCTCCCTGACGGAGGCGTGTGGGAGCGCCGGGCCGGAGCGCCGGGCCGGGGACGCGTGGAGGGGTGAGGGGCGCGGCGCTCCATCATGGCGTTGTCACGGCGATGAAATGAGTTGTCTCCAGCCACCAGATCGATGGCTGACATAAGAACGTCTGGGAGACGGAGCTGGTAGGATGGAGGGAGGAGGGAGAGAGAGAGAGAGGGAGGGAGAGAGGGAGAGAGAGAGGGAGCGGGCGTCCTGAAGTTATTACCTCCAGTCCGCTGTCAGAAATCACGGCGTGATGCATTACATGTGTTCCCCGCTGTGGAGCGAGTGTAAGGGGAGCGCAAACAGAGGGGAACGGGATGAAAAATGCCGTTTCCGCTCCATTCGTCTCACATATACCACTGTGTTCTCCCAGCGTCCCGCCGCACCTCCGTCTGTAAACAGGCAGCAGCAAAGCGGGAGATTTACATCCCACCATCATCCCACATCTGGAGAGACTCCGGAAAAAAAGAGAAAGAGAAAGAAAGATGCTGCGGAGTCACGGCAGAGTCAAAACGCTGCTCCCGACGTGTTTATCCAGGATCAGCTGCAGCTCTCCACACAAAACAACAAACAGACCGAGAGGATCTGGCTTCTGATTGTCAGACAGACAGACAGACAGACAGACAGACAGACAGACAGACAGACAGACAGACAGACAGACAGACAGGTTGTAGTCCTGACTACCAGACCACAGCTATCGCCCTCTATGATGATACGTCCTCAGCTCTGATACCTTTCTGAATCGTCTCATGGCTGTTTCGCTTCAAGTTTGGTCAGTTTCATAGTTTCAATAGTTAAACTGTCTCATAGTTGTATTATATTATGTACTATAGCAATAAAAATAGGAGTAAACTGTAATAGATAAGTTTGAAAAGACTAAATAGGGTTTTTTATACAGTTTTCCAGTTTTTTTACATTTCATTTGTACAGTTTTTTCAGTAAAAAGCTCCGTATTAGTGACGTTCAGCAGCTCCTTTAACTCTGGGTCTGACTCGTTTCTTTGTTTTCAGCTCAGTTTCCTCATCACACACGTTGACGATCCTCTGGAAGCTTGATCGATCACCTATAACCCACCGATCGCTTATTCACACACACACACACACACACACACACACACACACACACACGCCTCACAGTGGAGCGTCGAGAAACAAAGAGCGTCTCGTAGCCACACACGCAGCGTGCAGAGCGGCCCGTGTGATGGCGTCCGTTAGGCCACGCCCCCTTCCCGGAGCCGTTGATGACGATTGATCGTGACACGTTAATTTTTCAAGGGTAATTTCCAAAACGCGCCTCACACGTAACGTCTGCACTTATTAACACAAAGACTCGGTCTCCCTCCCCTCCCTCACCTCCTCCCACCTCCTCCCCCCTCCTCCCACCTCCTCCCACCTCCTCCCCCCTCCTTTGGCATGCGACGTGGTTCGTCTGCTCCTGGCAATAATAAATCACGGCGTGACAAGTGGCGCACTCTTAACCTTGATGGACTGAGAATCAACGACCCCCTTCAAATAAAGCCTGATTACGCGATTGGCATCGATCATGGCTCTCGTCCGCTCCAGTGAGGAGGTGCTTGTTCCGCCGCGACCCCGACGTCCCGGCCGCAGGCCAGTACATACAATAACAGAGGAGCAGTAATCCCTCTAATGACCACGTCTGAGCGCCTCCTCACTTCCTCTTGTTTTCTGTTTACACTCCACGCTGAGTGTCTCATCTCCTAAAGGTTGTTCCATCTCTGGACTCTTCAAAGTTTGACGCTCAGTGTAAACAGTGACGAGCTCGGGCTGTAAAGCTTCAACTGCCTCATGATCGATCGAGGAATAATGATCGTATTAGATAATAGTCATAGTAAACTATTTTAATCATCTATCAATCGATTTAAGCAGGAAATACAGTCAAAATCTAAATCTCAGCCTCTTAATCTGTCAATTCAGTTTAGAGTTTTGACTCATTTACATAGATAGATAGATAGATAGATAGATAGATAGATAGATAGATAGATAGATAGATAGATAGATAGATAGATAGATAGATAGATAGATAGATAGATAGATAGATAGATAGATAGATAGATAGATAGACAGAAACTTTATGATCCCTCTTGGAGGTTCTCTTTGGGAAACTCTGTTAATTTGATGGAAATGTCACACATCTCCATCCAGTCACGTGAAATAGAAACAAACAGAGTAGAAAGTGTCTGAAACATCCCAGACAGTAAGGACGAGCCCGTGTCAGGAGCGAGGAACAAAAGCGGCGTTTTTATTTTTACTCCGCTCCTCCCGAGGCGGAGCGTCCTGAGGTCCGGCGCTCCGACCTGTCCGTCACTGTTACTCACAGGCGCCTGAATGCAGCATGACAGGTGCCAATCTGGCGGCGGAGGAGGCGCTCTGAGGCGACCGCACACAGATGCAGACATCATAGAGTGTCTGTGTGGGTTTTCTTAGGGGACAACAATAGTCCCGGGAACAACAATAGTGTGATTTATGAGCTCTGAGATGAGCCGACGACCTGTTTGAGGCTTTTTGTGACATTTACCTTCGCTGTCACATGGTTTATTCATGGAGCGTCAGGTCGACAGGATTTACATCGCCTCTCCGCTGACCTGCACCTGAACCAGCTGATTATCTGCCATTCATCATTTCTGCAGTTTCATTAACTTTCATCACGTTTTGTAGAACATGTTTAACCCTAACATAACATTACCACAAGTATTATTTTCCTATTGTAGTTTATATTTTTACTGTCTATAGTTCTCATTGTATTCTTTTTTTATTCTATCCATCCTATTCTATATATCTATGTATCTGGCTAGCTTTCTATCCTCTATCTACTGTATCTAGCTAGCTCCTTAGCCTGCTAGCTAACTGTCTATTTTACTGTTATTTGTGTCCTTGTTGCATGAATAATTGCCACAGTGTTGCAACAAACAAACAAACAAACGTCTCAGATCATAAGTTAAATATGATGCAGTCTAAGAGGAAGATGAGGAGGAGGAGGAGGAAGATGATGGGGAGGAGGGGGAAACAGAAACCTGTATCGTTCCCAAAGGAGAGAGTTGGCATTTCTGCTCACATCACCCGCTTCCTGTTTACATGGCTCTGTGTGTGTGTGTGTGTGTGTGTGTGTGTGGTAGTAACAGGTGTCTGGAGCTGTGACACACACACACACACACACACACAGACAGAGTCATGCATGCATATATTAGCAGGGCACAGTTCATCCAGGCAGCTTAAAATATCATGTAGAAACAATGGAGACGCCTCTGCTCTCAGAGAGTTTCAGCTTGTTAAAGCCGGAGTTAACACCTGCGTCTGATCCTGGTTTCCTTCCATCAAATCAGTGTGAGTCTGTGTAACTTAACCAGATTACTTGATGAGAACAACCGGCTCTAATTGGCTAGAAACAGACAGGGAGGTTGAGTCTGAGGAGCTGCTGAACACACTCGATGAAGGAGTGGATGCTCTAGTTATTTTACATGAAGCCACATGTTGCGTGGACCCACCTGACACAACACTTTTAGGTAATTCTGAGGATTTATTTTTTGAGTGAGCGGCTGCACACGCACACACACACACACACACACACACACACACACACACACACACACACACACACACACACACACACACACACACACATCTTGTTGTCTCTCAGCAGATTTCCCCGTCCTGCTCCTCCCACACACTGGAGATCAATTTGTCTTGCCGACAGGAATCCATATTTTTCTCATCGCAGGTACCGTGTCTTCCAGCTCCGACCCCCCCTAACCTCACCCCCCCCCCTCCTCTGACCCCCCCACCACCACCAGCACCACTCACATCCTGCCCCCTCAGTCCGCCCCAGCATCACCTCTCTGCAGCCGTCCATGCAGCTGAATCAGCTGCACACAGACTAAAACACATAAACAGTCCAGTCCTCCAGGAGGAACTCACACTTTACCTCAGTTAAAAACAATGAAAACACAAGGCCACAGGACTGCAGGCCCCGGAACACCATCACCTGCATATTCCTCATTAATCCTTAGTGTCTTTTGCAGAATATTCCAATATATGATGCACAAAACATTCCTTAACTTCTAGCTCCGTTTGGAGTATTTACTGCAGGTCCTGGAGCATCATCATGCATGTATTCCTGGTTCATCCTCAGTAGTTAGTGCATAATATTCCAATATATGATGGACTGGACATTCCTGAACAGCAGGTCCTGGAACGTTGGGGGAACAAAAAATCAGAATGTAAAATTCCTTCTTGGAATCTTGAAAACCAGACGTCAGACGTGAGTGTGTGGTCGCCTGCTGCATGTGACGTGATTCCAGAATCATACTCCGACGGATCCTCTGCCTGTGTGTTAACACCAGATAACACGGATAAATAACTCCAGGTTCCCCTTTAAATAAATGCATGTCGATTCCCGGGAACACACACACACACACACACACACACACACACACACACACACACACACACACACTGAACTGTCCTCCTGTTCAATTTACAGCGCCGTGAGCAGTGAACGCTGCAGGTCCCAGCGGCTCTTTTGCAAAGGTGTTCCATCACTCTGAGCTGGGGGGGGGGGGGGTGAGGGGGGGTGAGGGGGGGTGAGAGGGTGGGGGGGGGGGCACTCAAAAGTGGGCAGGAAGAGAAAAAAGAGGGGGTGGGAAAAAAAAGAGAGGGTTGATATCAACAGGGGAGTGTGTGAGGGCGGGAGGCGTTTTACAAGAGGTTTTTCTCTCACCGTTGTCTACCTTGGTCCGGGCTCTGGCTCCCTGGTGGCCGCAGCCTCGATCGATGCTACACAAGAGTTGAATTAGACCTCAAGTGGAGTGCCAGGCTACCTTGGCGGACCTGAAATTCCCTGGAACATTTACTTTTTCTTTCCACCGAGTTAACCAATAACTGGATGAAATGAGAGGGAAAAGAGCAGCTGTCTTTCCTGTTTCTTATCTCTCCTCACCCCCTCCCTCCCTCCTCCGCCTCCTCCCTCCTCCTCTTCCTCGCTCCTTCTTCTTCTTCGCCTCAAACTCTCAGTATCTGTTTTGTCTTAAAAGAGTCACTTGAGCAGAAGTGAAATGCACAATTAGCAGATATCCAGAAGAAATGGGACACGCACATGTGCAGGGGATGCATGCATGTGTAAGCATTGTAACCACACACACACACACACACACACACACACACACACACACACACACACACACACACACACACATATCCTTAATTTAATCATCTTCTCCTCTCATTGACATTGACTCATGCTCCAGCAGCTCCCAGGGACAAATGTGTTTCAAAGCAGTGAAAACCGATGTGGATTTACTCACTTCTACTTGATCTTGTCTTTAATTTATTATTATTATTATTATTATTATTATTATTATTATTATTATTTCTTTGGTGTGTGACCTGTGTGTTGTGGGCGGGGCTAAGGATCTCGTGTGAAGAACTGTCAAAGATAAAATAAATGTTTCTCTTGTTTTATGAAAATGTTTAGGAAAGGAAAAGTGCAAGAAATTAATTGTATTTGTTCATATTTGGGTAAATAATAGTAAGATAAGAAAATAACTATATCAATAATTATAGCACACAATATGTATGTATATTATGTATTATAGCAATTGATCTTTGGTGATAAACAATCTTTTATAATCATTATTGTGAGTTGTATTACTGTTGTGTGTGTTTTACTCTTTAATTATTGGTCCGTATTTATTGTATAACTGTGAACGTGTCATTGTGATTAATATGTGTCTATTTATGAGTTTAACGAGGTTAAAATGACAGATTTTCCTCTCTCTTCTCTTCTTGTCTCCAGGATGTGAGCGACCTGCGCCTCATCATCGTTTCCACCCATCGTCCACCTGCTGCTGAATCAGGTAGGTGCTTCATCTCCTCCCACATGACTGAATATGGGTCACACACACACACACACACACACAGTTTTATGCACACGCACACACGCTCTCTCCTGGATCAATAGGATGCACTCAGTGCAGCTGATGCCCTCTCACACCTGATACTGCACCCAAACACCCAACAGCCCCCTCCCTCCACACACACACAATGACACACACACACACACACGCACGCACGCACACACACTCCAACCTGGCGAGGGAGCAATTACACCAACCGTGGGGAATTACCCAGAGTCCCCCTCTTGTCTGGAGTGATATCTCCCAGGATTACAGGTACTTAGCTCCCATTATGTCTGCTCTATTACCTGCCCTATACACACACACACATACACACACATACACACACAGACATACACACTGACACACACCGGCCTCCTTTGTGTTCGCCTGTTTGCACAACAATCCCTCCCCTCGGCCCAGCTACCTTTTGCCTGCTCAATGGCCGCTTTGTCAGGAGTAGAAAGGTGTGTAAGTGTGTGTGTAAGTGTGTGTGCGTGTGGAGGAGGAGATGGAGGAGGGGGAGGAGGAGGAGGAGGAGTGGGGGGATGAGGAGGGGGAGGAGGAGGAGGTCACACACTTTTTTATTTCACTCCTACTCAGCGCTCTCTCCAGGTACACGCTGTCTTACTTAGAGCATTTTCACGCTTACGGTTTTTATAGAAACACACGTGCACACACTCACCTTCCCACTCTAGTCACACACACACACACACACACACACACACACACACACACACAGGAATGTGAAGAGCCTTCCTCTACACACACAGACACACTTATCAGTGCAAACACTCACTCACCTGTATGCAGACGCTCGTTCTCCCACTTTCTCCGCACACTTATACAAATTATCTCCTTGTTGCCAGACACATGATCTCTATCACACACACACTCTACACACACACACACACTCTACACACACACTCCACACACACGCGCTGGCAGACACACTGTAAGCCGATCTCTCTGACAGAAAGACGACTGGCAGCTTTGAGAGCCGAGGGCGCTGAGAAGGTAATTACCCGTGACAGACGTACCTGTGTAGGTTTCACCTCCTCCTCCTCCTCCTCCTCCTCCTCTTCCCCCCCACCTCACTCACTCACTCCAACCTGCACTTATCACAGTTACCATCTCACCGCAGCCGCTGAAGAGCTTTAATTGGAAGATTAAGGTGCTTTACGCATCGATTTCACGTCGGCTGTTTGTTCTTTTTTCCGCTCGGCGGCTGCGCTGGCGCCTTCCCGCCACTGGGGGCGCTGTGCCGAGCAGTGTGCAGCTGTGCTGGGCTGGTAGATGCAGATATTCACAGTCTGTCACTGAACTGTGGCATCACAGATACAGGTTGTCAACTTGTGACACACGTTGCATGTTTAAGGCTTGTTTTTGCCAGGTATTTCTACAACTTAAGATTGAGAAAAATAATTTTTAGCGTATGTAAAGTTGGAGTTTTCAGGCAGGTTTCAACCTCTGATCCTTTTCTACTTCATGCACATTAACTGATTAAACTTAAATACTAAGTGAATTACCTTATTTCCCAATTTCTTGCAACTTTGACCCTGACCTTCACCTTCTTCCTTGCTAAGTCGCTGCTGGATTTCTGCTTGGTTTGTCTAGTCGGGATTATGTCATTTTACCTGAGCATTGGAGAGATTAGGAGGCGTGACACCAGGTGTTTGTTGAGGTTGGTTCCATCTCGTCTTGTTGGGAGAGTTTGGTGTGAAACCTTTTCTACTTGCTGCACTTTGTTTGTTTGGTGCACTGAAACCACCTTAACCGGCAGTTTCACCCACAAAGTAAACAGCTCGACTTTCCTGGATTCACACTTGGACTAAAACTGATATTTTGCACGTTAAGCATGAAAACACACACCTACTGTTTGCCCCCCCCCCTCCGCACACACACACACACACACATTTACGTACATGCTGCTAATGCATTCTGGTCTCTTTGAGCCAGGTGTTAAAGGGTCCCCGAGGTCGCATTTCATCAGGAATCAACAACCTGTTATAAACACCAACTACCAGGCAACCATCTGGCTCCAGGCCACAGAAATAGACTCAGTAACAATTAGTCCTCGCTGCAGCCGGGGACACACAACCACACAACCACACAACCCACTTCATTTCCATACACTCGAAAAAATAAACCCTCAGAACCACTTTGAAATGTCATGTCAGCTGTGTTCAGAAACTCCTCAGACTCTCTCAGTCTCGACTCAGTGGCCCTGAATAAGTCTTAGTACAGAATATGCAACTTAACTAGAGTCAACTAGATGTAGAAGCAACTAGACTAGTAACTAGTCAATAAGTTAACATCATCAGGTATTAATGTACTCTGACATGAGGGAAATATTCTCACATAACCTCATGTTCGCCTCATAATGAGGAGTCCAGTCATCATAAGGTTTCTGCAGGTTGCCAAGTTCACAGTCTGGTCCCAGACCTGGCAACCTCCCCGTGTTTTCATACAGATGTTCTACATGTTTGTAGTTTGTTACATGATAGTGTGTGTGTGTAGTACATAAAGTTACTAAGGTGTGTGATTAGGTATTAATCCAATAATCTAGATGAAAAGACATAATCTAGTAAAGTTTCATAAACTCACCTCACCCATATAAAACCGACTTGATGCCACTGAATTGAATAATTGATAAAGAGACTGAAGGTCTGAGGAGTGACTGAACAACATTTTTAGGTCAATCTGATGATCTATTTTTTTGGAGTGCACCCTGAATCCCCCCCCCCCCCTCCTCCCCTACACACACACACACACACACACACACACACCCTCATCAGGACGCTATCAATAGCCAGACACCTGTTTCCTGCCAGCCCTGTATGGCTGCACCTGTACGTGCTTACCCGGCAGCCTGAGAGGAGTGTTTATGTGTGTGTGTGTGTGTGTGTGTGTGTGTGTGTGTGTGTGTGTGTGTGTGTGTGTGTGTGTGTGTGTGTGTGTGGGGCTGCAGGCTGACACCAGGCGCCACTAATGCAATCACCGGAAGGACAGGGAACACTCGACGAGCACGAGCCGAGCCAACGGTGGGCTCAATTCACTCGAATCAAATCAGGATGTCGGATTTTTTTTTTCAAAAGAAGCTCGAAAACGAGGAAATCTTTTGACCCTGAAACGACTATTCACATGATTAAAATGATGGGTGTGCGTGGAGGATAATCGCCGAGGAAGAGTGGCTGTGAAAGGGACAACGAGACGCGTCCAGAGGGGAAGATAGATAGATAGATAGATAGATAGATAGATAGATAGATAGATAGATAGATAGATAGATAGATAGATAGATAGATAGATAGATAGATAGATAGATAGATAGATAGATAGATAGATAGATAGATAGATAGATAGATAGATAGATAGATCTCAGGTTTCTCCCTCTAACGATGTGTGAGCTGAACATGTGTGTGTGTTCTGTCTAGTCCTGGCGGCGTCTGGAGACACGTATGTGGGGATCAGATGTCAGACGTGATGAGGGCGGGCACACTCGCTCACCCTGGGCGGCTCCAGGTAGAGCCGGTTAGTTGGAGTTAGTTAGTGAGTTAGTTAGTGAGTTAGTTAGCGAGTTAGTTAGTGAGTTAGTTAGCGAGTTAGTTAGTGAGTTAGTTAGTGGAGCCAGCAGAGCAGAGTGCAGAGTCAGGCTTGGCCAGCCCGGTGATTAATGCCGGCCCAGTGTTCCCCTCTCGTCGGCTCAGAGTGTTATTGATTAGATCTGGGAGGGGCGAGAAAAGGTTAGTGTTGGCAGGCCGTGGTCTGAGGTCGGAGAGGGCTGCTGGGAGGGGGGGGGGGGGGTTAGGAGGGGGGGGGGGGGCGGTGCGGTCAACCAGGAAATGGAGACGATCCCCCGCCCTGTGTCCTTTACACCGCCACGATGTGTGAAGTGGACACCGCCTCGCCTATCGAGTGGCACACACTGCTACAGCTAACAGCCATTACAGGAGGAGGAGAACACTGAGGAGGAGGAGGAGGAGAGGAGGAGAGGAGGAGGAGGAGGAGAGGAGGAGGAGAGGAGGACCCAGACATTCAGTGTTCGTGTTAGTTCTGAGAAGAGTTCAGCTTCTAACGCAGTTTAGTTACTTTTAACTTTTTTATTTAATTATTATTATTACACAATTAATAAGTATTACAGAAATGTTTAGTATTCATAAAACACTACAATAAAATATGAGTTTTATTATCAATATCATTGAAAATATAGTTTAATAATGCAGTTTTAAACACACAAAATAGAATTCATATATTACATAACAAAACTGTAGTGTTAGAATAAATCTTTAAATATATAGATATCTTATATAAGAATGATAATAATAATGACACATATGACACATTTCATTTATAGAACACAATATCATAGAAAAAAACAAATTAGAAGAAATAAAATAGATACACCTCACACCTTTTATAAGGTAAACTCTGAAGGTCGTATCAGTTTAAGTCGAGCAGTCGAGGTAGTTCCGGGGGGGTGGGGGGGGGGTGAGGAGGGGGGGGGGGTGAGGGGGGGTGAGGGGGTGAGGTAGGGAGGAAACATGGCTGCTGTCACCGCTACGTCTGCTCCTCATGTGACTGGAAGCTGTGATCTCGCTACGAGACGGAAATTGAATAACTTGCAAAAAAAAAAAAAACATGAAAAAAAAAAAACGTAAATAAATGAGATTCATCCCGAAAGCAGGGTGAGACATGTTCCCTCGTACGTCAGGTACATGACAAGATCACACTCCTCCGAGTGCAGCTAATTTTCATACCCCCCCACCTCCACCTCCACCTCCATCCTTCCCCTCCCTCCATTCTCTGTCATTCCAGGGAGGAAGGTGCCGTCGCCGCATGACAGTAATTAACAACTGACTAAAATATCCCGTCCCTGAACATGAGGTGGGAAATCACAAAAGCCCGACTTATTTTCTCATTAATCCACCAGCTCGCTGCCACGCCGGGCCTCGTGGCTGAGGAGGCGCAGAGTTTTTGGGAGGAAGAGGTCGGAGCGTCCACAGTTTTCCCACGTGACGTCGGAATTCTGCCACTTTAGCCCTGGTGTCCTGTCGGAGCGACCCCCAGCCACTAGGGGTGATCTGTCGCTCCGACTGGGAACATACTACATCATATTGAGTGTCTGTTTATCTATCTGGCTATCTATGTAGCCGTCTATCTATCTATGTAGCCGTCTATCTATCTATGTAGCCGTCTATCTATCTATGTAGCTGTCTATCTATCTATGTAGCCGTCTATCTATCTAGCTAGCCATCTTCTATTCTCCTTCGTCCTTCTCCAGTCTATTTTAGAGGTTTGGTTTGATAGATGGATGGATGGAGAATTCTTCTTCTTAATGGGCTCGAATAGAACAAAAACATTAACAAAATCATCAAAAACAAACATTTAACAGATTCGACATTTCCAAGACTGATAACAGCTCAAAAACAGTCTCGTCTCCAATCATTGTTTGTATTGAAAATCAATCAGGTTGTGTGTTTTTTCCTGTAAAAATCATAAATAGTAACTCAATATTTGGTGGTTTGATGAGTGGAGGAGACGATCTGAGGCCTTTCTCTCATATATTTTCCCAGCTGTTGTTGTTGTTGTTGTTTGTGAGGGTTAAACACCTGAGCGTGGAGTTTTCCAGGTGATTCCGGCTTGTTCTGTGGCGGCTCGGGGTGAAACGTGACGATGCTGAGCTCAGATCTGAGAGACGGGCAGATGGTTTGATTCTCACAGATCACACACTCTCCTCTTCCATTCTCCCTCCGTCTGCTTGGCAACCAGAGCTGCCGCTCCGCTAACTTTACTGCGGCCCGTCTGATCCGAACCGAGACCACACTCAGGTGGGAATGTCATGCAAAGCTTTCCACAAAACATGGAAGCTCAGATAGCAAAAGAATGACAGGCAGTCTGAGTGTAATATCAGAGACAGTAACAACAACAAAGGCTATAGAGAAACATTCATATCATATAGTGTAATTTGATACCATTGAAGCTATTTAAAATCAATAAGACGAGCAGAGAGAAATTTCCCCTCTTTACTAGAGCCTCTTCCCAGATTGAAGCCTTCATGGAATTATTCACAAATGGACACTCTGGCATGAGAAACTTTAGCTGTGGTGAAATACATGTACTGAGCGAGTGTTTCATGATTGAAAGTGACTGGGTGTGTGTTGGAGCCAGCCCTAGTGGACGTGTCTGGTACTGCAGACATCCACCCTCTGGTCCCAGCCAGCATGAATACTGCGAACACTACGGTGGAAGTATTCACAGTGATGCTGGTGTGCACCATGTGCAGGACAAGGCCTCAGACAGTTGATGTCTCTATCTGTTCTGGATCTGGATCTGGATCTGGATCTGGATGGTGTGTTTCCCGGGGTTATTGTCTCTGCTCTGGCCCGAGCCAGACGCAGGCCTCACTGCACCTCCTGGACGCCTCCGGGAAGAGTTCCTCCTCCTCCTCCTCCTCCTCCTCCTCCAACAAGAGGGGGAACGAGGGAAAGACAAAAGGCTTTAAGTGAAGAAAGAGACCAGCCCCCCCCCCGGTCTCTCCCTCAGACTGAGGGGATAAGGTGCCATTACGCCTGCATATTTAAAGCCACCTCGACGTGTGGAGCAGGTGGCGCACAATGCACTCTTGTTGTTATTTGGTCGGCGTCGTCAAGATGGCAGATTTCATAATGCTTTCAAATGGCACATAACAGGGAGAAGCCTCGCAGGACTGCCAAGAACAATTTCGCCAGGAGCCAAAGAGAGCAGCAGGCTGCAGCCCGTACCTTTTCAGCTCAGAGACAGAGAGAGAGAGAAAGAGGAAGGGATGGAGGGGTGGAAGGGGAGGGGAGGGGAGGGGGGGTGTCTCAGAAAGCACAGTGTGGGATCTTAAATCACCTTTTAACTATCGAGTTTGTTTGTCGAATTCTAATAAGCTTTTTAGCACGAGGTGGGAAAAAGCTGCAAACGATCCCTCGCAGCAAAGCCAGACGAGAGGCAGAGCGGCCTGTTAGCTCGCTGGCTAGTTAGAAAAGTGGATCAATACTTTAGAAATAAACAAACAAACTAACAAACAAAAAGTGGAGCGCGTCGGGCAGGTCTTTGTCTCACTCGAGCCGCTCCATCATTCAGGCCTCGATGCTGCAGTTTGATGCTTTTCATTACGTAAGATAACCTGGTCCACACACACACACACACACACACACACACAGGGTCACATGTCGATACGCTGTGATTCGACTGTTGTTTCACCTTTTTGTGACAGATAACTAAGAAATAAGAAACAGAAGCTCTGGAGTCCAGACCGAGCCGGCTGTGGAGCCTCGTCCTCTCAGACTGACAGCTTCGTCTCTTGGCGAAGCCTCGCCGCTCCGTAGAGGAACTCGGCAGGGACTCGTGTCTCATCCACCCGTTCAAATAAGCCCACAGATGTCGAGAGGACTCCCCCACCAACACCACACACACACACACACACACACACACACACACACACACACACACACACACACACACTCGACCTACCTCCCAACACTGTTTGTAATGAAATCTAACACTTGGAAGAGGAGAAGTGCACAGACCACCTGTGCATCCAATTGTTCGGCATTCGCAGACACACAGGAGAGAAGAGAGAGAGAGAGAGAGAGAGAGAGAGAGAGAGAGAGAGGAGAGGAGAGGAGAGGAGAGGAGAGGAGAGGAGAGGAGAGGAGAGGAGAGGAGAGGAGAGGAGAGGAGAGGAGAGGAGAGGAGAGGGGGAGAGAAGAGAGAGGGGGGAGAGAGAGGAGGGAGAGAGGGGGGAGAGTGGGTAGAGGAATCAAAGCTGCACACACACTGATGCAGACATGCAAACAGGGACGAAAGGAATGCAGCTCATTTAGGACATTTAAAGAAAGAAAGAAACAAGGAAAGGAATGTTTCATGTTAGTGTTTACACACACACACACACACATACACACACATATATGCTCTCACACACTCACACTGCAAAGCACATATGCACTTGAAACAATAAATCCTCAGATCGACTTAAAAATGTCGACTGTTTCTTAGTTTTGAGTCAATGGCCTCAAACCAGGTTTAAGTGACTGAGTTTAGCCTAGATGACTGGTTTAGATCAATCAGCTCTAATTAGCTAAAAACACTTTGTCACCAACATGTTCAGTTGCTTCAACTCTACTCACTTGACCACTCAGTGACTTCTCACATCTCAGCTAAAGCATAAAATCTGCTTTTAAGGACTTCTTGAGTGACTCCTCACACCTAATTGCTGAGCATTAACTGTCTGCTATAAATACATCACGGTATTCTGAACTCTCTGGTTTAAAGTTTATTTGATGCCATCGAGTCAGGATCGGAGGAGCTGCTTGTGTGGAACCACTTTTTAAGTCGTTCTGAGGATTTATTTCCTTCAGCGTATATCATGCGAAACAACAAAAGGCCACCGGATAATTCAATGTTCCCCAGTTTTTACAACCTGGACAAGCAACAAACTCCTGGTTGCAATTTCAATCCCACAGTTCTTCACAGTTCATCCGTCGGCTGGCTCGCTTTCTGCTTATACCACAAAACTTTTTCCTTTTTTCTTTTTTCCTTTAAGTGGTGACGATCTGAGTCCAAACCCGAGGTGGGTTTTGGACTTAAATCAAAAAGTGAGACCTGGAGGATCCACCTCCACCAGGCCTGGCCCTCGAGCTGCTCCACACACACACACACACACATGTTCACATTACGCAGCATTAGCATGATTGCTGCGCAGGATTAGCAGGTGGACGCTTCAATTATTCTTCATCACAGTTTGCAGACAGACTTCCTGCCTCCCGCCGCGATTCCCGAGGAACGACCCGACCTCGGAGTCGAGTGGTTTCAATCATCCTCCGACACGACCCAACGCTGTTTAACAGGCAGAGAGAGAGAGAGAGAGAGAGAGAATGGGATGAGACGGATTCATGACGCACACACCTTGTAAACACACACACACACACACACACACGCACAGGTTCACACACACACTTGTGCGCAGGCAACAGGAACAATGGCTTCTTTGAAACAAAGCTAGAAAGAACAGAGAGGAGAGAGAGAGAGAGTGACTGGGTACAGGAAGATGCCAGCTAACACACACACACAC
>CM055211.1:9032265-9144765 GCA_029224185.1 Karalla daura
AGCTGGAAGACGGATTAACAGGATAAGGAACATGTGTGTCTGAACCACACCTACACCTACCTATGTAGATATACACACACACCAACCGTACATAGAAACATGCACCTACTTAATATAAACACATATAAACACACACAGACACATTTACTGTGCACACAAACATGTACATACTTAACACACATATGAATACACACAGTATATAGGTGGTGCACCTACTTAGATACATGCACACACACACACACACACACACACACACACACACACATATATTTACTGTATGTAAAAACATGTACCAATTTAAATCCACAGCATCACACACACATTGAAGCACACACACACATTTACTGTACATAGAAACATAGATACATGTAAGCACTGAAACACATACACACATTTGATGTACGTAGTAAGATGTACCTGCTGTAGTACACACATATATAAGCACATGCGCGCGCACACACACACACACACACACACACACGAAGGAGGTAAGCGAGGCTGGTTGCCAGATCAGAGGCTCTGGATGCTGCACAGATGGGTCAGTGTTGAAGGTGTGAAGAGAGGAAGGTGAAGCTGCTAGCAGCTGATTAGCATCCTTCTGATCATCTCCTAAACACACACACACACACACATGCACACACGCACACACACACACACACACACAAAGGAACACCATGTTTCTGTTTCCTGCCTGTTCCTCCAGGAGCGTTCTGAATCACGTTTCCGCTGAGTACGTCACTGTACATACAGTCTGTCGTATCCTCTCAGAATACAGCAGGTGGACGATCCAAAACATAGTAAATCAGACGTAGAAATAGACAGACTAGATCGCAAAAACAGGGCACTTTAAGCCAGTTGGCTTGGTCAGGAAAAGCATAGATATCGCCCTAGTGTTTATTGAAATAACAGCCACATTTTCTGAATACTGAACAGCTGTTTAAGGGGTGTTTGTCCATGTGTCTGTCTACTATACGTACGTATAATTCTACGTCCTGTACGGTCTGGATGTCCTCTCCTAGAGCAGTCCCGCTGCTACCTGCAGGTGTGAGCCTCATCCTGTGTTAGATACCTTAATCAGGTGTGGAGCCAGTTGATTCTGCTCCCCCCTCCCTCCCTCTCTCCCTCCCTCCCTCTCTCTCCCTCCCTTGGTTCTGTCTATTTTCTCTCTCCTGGCTGGCGCGGGCTCCTCGCTGCAGCGCGGCGACCTGTGCAACACCTTCCCCAGGCCAGATGGCGGAGTCGAAGGCGACACGAGCAGCGCGGAGCTGCCAGAGCAATCTGCTGCGAGCAGGTGTCGGGTAATTGTCTCGGAGAAGCGGAGGCAGCGGCGGGCGCGTGCCAGCGCTACCTGAGTGGAAACAAATATCTTCATTTAGCCTCGATCTGTCAGGGGAGCAGCTCCCCGCCTCCCCGCTGAGCAGCCCGACAACAGCTACAAGTGCTGCTTTGTTAGCTTGTTAGGGAGGAGGAGGGACGGTTCACAGAGCAGCTCGTAAATACAACCCATCTACATACCTTTATGTTTATGTGTGTGTCTGTATACCTGCTGGATGGAGGAGAATAAACCAAACTAGAGCTGCATGCTTTGTTAGGGAGGAGGAGAGGCCAGGGCTACTAGAGCAATACATAGATAATCATATACATAGACCTACATACATTTACATACATACATATATATGTGAGGAGGGAGAAGAGGAAGTCTGTGGAGTTCCTGCTGCAGATGTTTCCAGTGACACTGAAATGTATTTTCCAAACAGAAACTGAGGCTTGAAGTTAAAAAAAACAAGTTTACTTCTGTTAAAACTTAAAAACTCTGGAAATGAGGAAGAAGAGGAGGAGAAGAAGAGGACAGGAGGAGAGGATAGGAAGAGGAGGAGAACGAGAGGACTACAAACTACTACAACTACTGGTACTTGTCGTTGTGGCCTGTAGCTGCTTGCTAGTGGTTGTTTGTTGTAGTTGCTGCCTGCAGCTTGTTTGTTGTAGTTGTTGCTGCATGCAGCTTGTTTGTTGTAGTTGCTGCCTGCAGCTTGTTTGTTGTAGTTGCTGCTTGCAGCCTGTTTGTTGTAGTTGCTGCTTGCAGCTTGTTTGTTGTAGTTGCTGCCTGCAGTTTGTCTCTTGTAGTTGTTGCTTGTGTCTTGAGTCCAGCTGTGTCCTGCAGCTCTGGGAGCAGCGAGGTGGTCTCGTCTCTATTTTTAAGCCTCAGCAGTCTTTAAAGCTTGTCCAGTCTTTAGAGTCTTTAAAGTGTTCCCAGGACAGTGGTCGACCTCTGACCTTCTGCTCCTCCCCCTCCTCCTCCTCTTCCTCGGCTCGCCTCCATTAGAGCCCTGCCACCAGAGGAGGTCATCGGAGGAGGTGCAGCGGCACCATGTGACCTCGGCCACTTCAGAAACAGGAAGTGAGCCATCAGGTTGGAGTGTTTCAGTCTCCTCCTCCTCCTCTTCTCCTCCTGGTGAGATGTGGCTCTCTGCTCCCTGCTGCTCCCCTCTCTGACTCCTGGAGCTCCTGGAGGAGATATCACATCTACACATGAGTCGGAGCAGGAGAAAAGCTCAAAACCTCAATATGGCCACATAAAATACAAGCTGTAAAGACATGAATATGTGTTGAAGGCCGTCCATATATCTCCAAGATGTTACGTAGAATTGCAGCTTTTATTTTGAAAAATTAGCGTGATATCGATTATTTTCCATCCAAACGAGCTGGTTTAAACTTGTTTCTGTTCTTTTAGCCTAGTCCACCTGCCCTCCTCTTCCTCCGTTGTGGAGGAAGGAGGTGGGATGTGTCTGAGGAGCGGCTGGGTAAACCTCCTGCGTGAGGCTCAGTGTGAAGCTCCTGCTTTATTTTCTCCTCCGCCGCTCCCTCTAAGTGACGATCAGTGATGGAGGGAGCGCGGAGGACGACGCTCCTCCTCGGATCACGTCTGCTGGGTTTTTACTTCCAGGAGGGGGGGGGGCTCCCTCGCTGGCTTCACGGCGGCGTTTTTATCCTTCTCTTTGTACATTTGAGTGTCAGTTTACTGGGCGGCAGTAAAAGGCGGCGTTGATCCAGTTATTTTACACCTTCTTTATATGACAGGCTTTATTGTGCATTAGGTTGTAGCTCATTCCTCAGCGCCGTACAACAGCGAGCCGGTGTGTAATTACAGCTCGTAGCGAGCAGCCAGACGGAGCGATACGCGCACGAGAATCTGTGGGAGCGCCTGATTTATGGAGCCCTCGCCACGCCAGAGTCGCCGTCTCCTGGCTCACCTCAGAGCCGGGCAGACGACCCGGGGACCGACAGAGGACCTGTCTGTCTTCCTGACGCCTCAGTCCGGCCTCCTCCTCCAGAGGAGAGAAAAACGTTCAGGTGTAGATCTACGTTTCCTGTCTCCTACAACTCTGGAGGAACATCTACAATAAGGAAGAACAGAACAATACATAAACATCCTCTCATCTTTTCCTATCAGTGGAGAGAGGAACTCTGTAGGAACATCTACAAGAAAATAAGGAGGGTTTCCTTCTACTCCACTGTCTCCTGGTTTGCATGTTTTCAAAGCGTATCCGAGCGTCCTCCTGTTTTACATCCTCGGGCGTTTTTTCACTGCGGGCCGATTTACATTCCCTAATATGTTTCCTTTCATAATTGAAGTATGATGAGGGCGCCATAAGCTCGCCGGCCGCCACAGCTGTGCGTGCCAGCGCGCTCGGCTGGAGATGAATCAGTGTGTTTAACCGTTTGTCCTCGCGCTACCTTCGCCGCTTCCCGCCAAGTCAAGTGCATCAATCCAATATGGCGTCATCTGCCGCTCGCTCGGCACAGGTGCTGCAAGCCGGAAAACGCTGCGGAGTCCGGGAATCTGGGAGTCTGCTCAAGCTTTTCCTCCCCCTCCCCCCTCCTCCTCCTCCTCCTCCTCCTTCTTCTCTTTCTTCCACTTTTTGTTCCTGGCCGGAGCGCTCCGAAGTCCTTAAAAAAGAAAAGAGAGATGGTTTTTTTAGCGTGTGTGTGGTTTCCAGCGAAGGGTTATGGAGCGAGTCGGCAGGAGGGAACAAACTTCCCTGAAGGATGTTATTTTCCTTAAGTGCAGAGAGTTGAAGTCGTGCAGTGAATTATGGAGAAAACACAACATGTTGGAACGCCGAGCGGCCGCATCACTGCTCAGTTAGTACACAGTACAAACCTGCGGAAACATGTCGTGTTGGAATACAAATATACGGAATTCCACGTATTAAAAGAGTCTCAACTGTGTGAACTGGGGTTGGGATGTGGCCTGGATCCACACTGGAATGCTGGGACTAATGGAATGTCTCAGTTACGCCTTTCATCTCTTTTTTTCTCCCCCGTGTGGTCACTGCTAATTGCAGACGCGACATTTTGAAGCCGGGATTAAAATGCATTTTGTGGAAGGCATTCACGTCCCGCTCTGCCCTTTCACAGCGGCGTTCCCGAATCGCTTGTGGCCCGGAGACCTTAACAGACCCCAAACATCCTCGTCCCTGACCTTTGATCATCTCCTCGGACATACGTGGGAGCACGTCAGCCTCCCTCAGGTTTCTGCCTCCTCTTCTCCTCGTACGTGATGTTAGGTGGAGCTGTCTGCAGCTCAGTGTCCAGAGCTGGTTAACCCACAGCTCCCCCCTCCTCCTCCTCCCCCTCCTCCTCCTCCTCCCCCACTCACTCAATTTGACTCCCACTGTGCCCCTGAACGTACACTAACTCCCTGCACTTCCTTCCACAACGATTTCCTTCCCCGGCCTCTTAAGAGCTACATGGCGATTATACAATACCTCACAGTTGGCTGGGAGTCGCTGCGCTTTGTGTGACTTAAGAGGGAAGGATGGAATAGAGTCAAACAGTCATTTCACTCTCCGCTGACTCCTTGGCCCTCGGATGAAATGTGCTCCTTCAGTAGAGCTGGCTCCGCTCCTCTCCAGCCCACACTCTCTCTCTCTCTCTCTCTCTCTCTCTCTCCCTCTCTCTCTCCCTCTCTCTCGCTCGCTCGCTAGGAAAGTTCTGCCGTGGCTCCAGGTTTTCAGGATAATGAAGGAGGAATGTGGGAGTTTGGGTGCCTGACACGTAATTGCGCGTCTTGGTCTGGACAGGTGTGTGTGAGCGCTGGTTCAGAGCTCACAGGTGAAGGTGAGGGAGGTCCGTGGTCCGACGCTCCGGGATGTCGGGAGCGTGTTGGGAGCTCCTGGGTGTACGTAACGTTCCCTGCGGTGCCACGGATCTGTCGTGTGAGGGTCCGGGCCAGGAGTGACGGCGCTGTAACTGTGTGTCATCATGGTTTGGCTCGGGATAAACGTCTTGTTAAGGTTATGGAAATATCGGAGTTTGGCTGTAAGCGACAGGTCCTGGTTCAGGCTCCGTCATCGTGGTTACAACAATAATCATAATAAACACACAAAGCTTCAGAGTTTGAAGCCGCACCACGGTCCAGGTTCGGAGCTTTGAGACGTCACGTTGCAGGATCCGTATCCGTATGATGCCTGCAGCTCTGGAGCAGCTGGAAGAGTTAAAGAATGAAACAAAATAAACGAGTAACGTTTGTAAAAATGTGACGTGACGAGAAAGAAAAAAGAAGTGTGAAAATAAACCTTCGACTCTCTCGGCCCTGATACCTGGCAGCAGCTTGTTTTCCTGGGCAGCAGCTTCTGGTGCCATGACTTCACTTTTCCAAGCCTCCTGCTCCCACACACACACACACACACACACACACACACACACACACACTTCTGTCTTGTTTTGCAACAATTAGAGACGTACCTGAAAACGACTCTCCCATCGAGTGTTTTCCGTGTGACTCCGTTCCTCCGCTGCCTCACCCATTGACCCCGGGTCCTCCTGGGGAGGCCGACGACTCGATTGTTTAGACAAAGGTGAAATGTTTATTCCTATTAAGCCTCCGACTTCCTCTCCGGAAGCATCGACCCGGCCGGGCGTCTTGATCGGAACATCACAAATTACGCGTCGGGCGTGTTGGGGACATGCAAACGCGTCCTCGGGAGAGCGGGATCGATGGAGTCTAGTCAGATGCTGAGGTGAGGCGGCTTCAGGGACGTTCCCGGTTTGCTTAATAAGACCCTGAGCATTCCCGATCAATGGGCCTCGTTCCGTTTCCTCCGTTTGGAAATCAATATGGCCGCTTTGATGCAACGCCGCCGACATGAGTCCGGAGCGCTCCCCGACCCTCCGAGTTTTTAGAGTTGTTATCGCTCCGTGTTTTTATTTATTATTTTAGGTCGCTCCTGAAGTATCGGAATGAACGCACACACACACACACACACACACAAACACACACACACACACACACACACTCACACACACACACTCCTCTGTGACACATAAATCAGACTGAAAGGATTCAGATTCACACTGGTTCACACAGAGTAGAGTAGAATAGAGTAGAGCAGAATAGAGTAGAACATTCCTTAGCTAGATGTTAGCAGTAGATGGTGTGTGCTAGTTAGAGTTAACTACATGATAGGTTAACTACTTAATGACAGAGTTAGTTAAGCACCAATAAAGATAATACAGATCCAAAGATTATAGCAACAATATGATATTACCAGTAATGATAATAAAATGATCAAAGTGTTGCAATTATTATGATTATCATTAGACAAATCCATATCCATAGCACCCATACATGTGTATTTACTATTGTTTACAACTATTTCAATAGTAAACAGCATTGACATCTATTTATGTGACGATACGTGTGATAACTGACTGTAACCGACCTGAAGCTGCACATCAAACCAGCACTGACTCCCGAACATCACAAACTGTCATTTCCTGTATTTTCCCCCTCCTCCCTCCTCCCTCCTCCTCCCTCCCTCCCTTGTCATATTGATATCCCCCCCCCACACCTCCTCCTCCTCCTCCCCCCTCCTCCCAGGTATGACTAACTGCCATCTTGCTCCTGCGCCTCCTTTGTCATTTATCTTGCCGGGCGGCGGCGGCCGGCTGGCTGCACAGCACGACAGCATGTGGTGACAATAATTTGCACTGATCGGAGCCTCCGCCCCCCCCCCCTCGCCCCCCCCGCTGCTACAAATGGCAATCGATTATCATGCGGTAGTGCTATCGACTGTCCTGCTCTCAGATCTGTGTGTGTGTGTGTGTGTGTGTGTGTGTGGGTAGCTGGTGGAGTGAAGCCGAGCCGTCTGCTCAGGACTTCAGGTTTGTTCCGTGAACTCGTCCTGCTCTGATTCTGGAGATTCCTCTGGAATGTGAGAGAGAGACGGACGCAGTTCCTGGGAATACCGTACAGGCAGGTCTGATGACGCTCCCTGCTCTGGAGCGTCTGGACCTAAAATGACTAAACTAATGTCTCGTTATTTTTGGAAATCACATGAAGGGAATTCCCTCGGAAACAATTCCAACATAGAACTGAGTTTGACTTTGGTTAAAGTCACAGGCACAGGTAGACACCTGAACCCGAGCAAAACGTAACAAATCCATTCCTGATTCATTCACATTTATTCATGTTGTTAGAAATCTACATAACATGAAAGAACACCTATCTAAAGGTTGAAAGAAACAAAGTATTGTGAGTAAAAATGACAATAAAACAACCAAAACAAGGCACGTCCTGTGTCCCATACTGTCTGTTCTTTGGACATATTGTAGTGCAACATGAATGCAAAATATATCTAATATAGATGTAAAAATGTTGGTTTCTGTGTCAGGTATTTATATACATGACACATCTACATTCTGCATGCTAGCACATGCTAGCCCTGCTGTTCCGTCAGTGCTAGCTAGCATTAGCCGCGGGTCTCCTCGTCCCCTCCTCTGACCCAGGTGTCGTGGTCGATGGACTCCATTAAAACTTCCGTAACGATCCGGGCTGCAGAACCTCGCCGCTCCAGCTCCAGGTGCTCTGGGAACCCCGCCGGGCCCTGCTCCGTTACTCCGGCCGTCGTTCCGTGTTCTGCAGAACTCCGGAGTGTGATATCGATGAGCGGGATCTGCTCCGTTTAATCAGCGCCATCGACCCGCCCGGCCCCGCCGGCCGCTGCAGCCGGGGAGGAGGAGTGCTTAAAACAAGAGGGAGCGTTTGATTCCCCTGTCGGAGCTACATTAACGCCGCCCGCCCCCTCGGCCCCCCCGCCCGGGCCCCCTCCCTCACTCCCTCCATCCACCTCTCCTCTCTGCACCTCTCCTCCTGTAACTGCATTGTGCTCCGGCTCAATCAATAGCAGCAGCAATTGCTCAAATTAAAAGGAAAAAATAGGTTTGCTGAATCCTCACCCGGTGGCTTCCTGCGGACTCCTGGTGGCCGCCGCGCCACGCCGAGCACTTACAGGAAGTGGGGGGGGGGTGTTCGAAGTGCTGATTGATGGGCTGGCTCAGCACGCCACCCCCCTCCCTGCCCCCCCCCCCCCCCCCCTCCCCTCCCTCCCTCCCACTCAGCCTGAGACCTGAGAGAAACACTCAGGAGCTGCATCACTCCACCTGTACCCAACACCTGGGTCTGTTCACATTTAGGATCTGAGAGGAAAACTTCTTAAAATCATTCCAGGAGGAATTCTGTCGACCTCAGTGTCTCACCAAGCTTCTCAAGTGAATCATCTCTCTGATGACAGACAGATAACTTCACCTCTTCTTAGATCCTGTGCTTATATTCCCAGTTATTCCTCAGATGACACTAACGATACTTCTTTTGTGTGTTTCCAGGACATGAACGACGTCTGCTGAGCCTCACCAGGTCGGTGCCTTTTCCTTTTCCTCTTTTTCCTCTTCTCTCTGACACACACACACACACCTGTGAGGAAAACTCCATCATTCCTTCCTCCTCTTTCTTTCTTTGAGCGAGGAAGAACCTGGAACTGCAGGCTTGGTCTTGGTTATGTAATTTCGTGCTATTCTGAGTGAGGAACAAGCTGGACTTCCTGGATCTCCGTCGTGGTGGTGACGTACCAGCATTCCGGGGATGAGCACAGGTGTAGGCTCCGTCTGTTAGCTCAGGTGTCTCTGGGACCGGGAGCTGGTTAATCTCTCACCTTGTGAGGCGTGGGGCGAATCAAAGCGTCCGCGCTCGTTTCATGTAATTGGATGGCGGGAGCGTCGGCGGCCGAGCCCAGGGAACGCCGTCCTTTATTAGCACAACGGCGGCAGGTTGGTCCAGGCTGGCAGTAATATGTTCCAGGCCGTGTGTGTGTGTGTGTGTGTGTGTGTGTGCGTATGCATCAAACAGACAGTGTCAAATCACCGAAGGGAAGGGGAGGGGAGGGTGGGTGTTTGGCTCGGGAACGCAATTACCCAGGTCGGAAAACATGGAAAACACATTGGGAGCAATAAGGTGAGCAGCTCCACTCTGCTGTAGGTCTTCCAAAGGTGGCGGAGCAAAAAAAGGAAAAAGAGCAGAAGAAGAAGAAGAAAAAAAACTGTTTGATGTATCTGAGAAGGAGCAAATGACCGAGTGTAACTGCATCAGCCCAAACACACACACACACACACACACACAGAGCGTTTACAGTATAATGTTACCGCTCGGATAAAGAGGCTTCGGAAACTTTAGAGCCGACAATAGACGGGTGATAGATTTCATGTGTCTCGGTACAACTCAGAAATGTTATTGTGTGCAATCTAGCAAAGCTTGGCAGAGCGTTTCACCCCGTCTTTCTTTTTTCTTTTTCTTTTTTTTTTCCTTTTCTCGTAGCTATAATTTATATTCACTGGAGTTTGCTCAAAGCCACAGACTCAGAGGAAACAGAGCGTTCACATAAACACGTCTCGTACCTCTCGGCTGCTCAGCTCCTCGGCTAGAAACGCAGATTTTCCCTTCTGAGGCCACGTAACTTCACCTACCATACGTGTTCTTTCATCTTTCAGTCAGGAAACAAACTCTATGTGTGGTAAATAGATTCTAGTGAGGTCTAGTTTTACTGTGGTGGTTAGTGTATGATATGTTTTCTTTAATCTTGGTTAGAGACTCGTCATTTGCAGTTTAACTCAGATGTTTAGAGACCATTGGAAACTCTTCAGTCTTGGTAAGAACCAAATAATCTGCAGCACTCTATGTTTCTACCGTCTGCTCAGGTAGAAACGTTGTTGCTTTTCACGTCTTTTAGATTTGGTCAGATTGGTGCCATAATTTAACGCACTTTTCTTGAACTTCCTCCTCAGTTTTCTCCTGAGGCTTTTCCTGAGACTGAGCGATGACAAAAGACACTCCTGTCTGGGCGCTGTGTGTGTGTGTGTGTGTGTGTGTGTGTGTGTGTGTGTGTGTGTGTGTGTGTGTGTGTGTGTGTGTGTGTGTGTGTGTGAGAGAGCCCTTTAACAATGCTCACTCTCAGCCCTGCAGATCAGCATCCGGAAGGAAAAAAGTATCACGAGTCAAAAGGCCCATTCCCCACCCCTCATAAATTGCACGTAACTTGATTACAATGAGACGATTATACCTTTTTAGCAAGGATATTATGGCGTCTTCTTACTGGGCCTCATTATATAGACTCGCATCTGTGACTGAACGTTAGCACTTCCTGCATGTGTGACCTGCCAGCCATTACTGCAGCTGGAGGAGGAGGAGGAGGAGGAGGAGGAGGAGGTGAGGAGGGGGGAGGAAAAGGGGGAGGAAGAGGGGGCTGATCAGGATTCATGCCGTTTGTTCTTTTGTGGAGTCTTATGATTTGACTTTAAAACCAGGCTTCTCTGAACCAGAGCAGGAGCTCTTTTTTCATTCTTTGTTAAAATAAGTAGGTAAAAATATGTATTTCTAATAGAATAGTTCAGGAACTAGATGAGGAGCTGTTTCACAAGGGATGTGGAGTCACGTCACAGTCACACAGTCACGTTGAATAATGTCGAGTCGGGTTTAGTCCGTAGAGCCATGTGGTTGTCCATGCCAGTCAGAAACAGGCTGTCATAGTCCCACATGTTAGAATACGTTTCATAGCTTCTGTGCTACCTCTTTTCTAGCTTCTATAAGGATTACGTATCAAACTGTCTCTTTATATCTCAGTTTATGAGCTTCGTACACGCATTTGATAGAAACCAGCAGACCTAACCAGTCGTTCCCAGTCCTAACCAGTCGTTCCCAGACCTAACCAGTCGTTCCCAGTCCTAACCAGTCGTTCCCAGACCGTACGAGTCGTTCCCAGACTTCCAGACTCAGCAGCTCCGAGGACTCGTGAAGCTGCGTGCTAATCATGTGGACGCAGAGCAGGACTGCAGCGGAGCGATGTGCACGCTCAGCAGAAAAAAAGCTTTTAAAAAAACATCCAGATAATAGCGCCCATGCATGATTACACAGGAAGTGTGTGTGTGTTGTGTGCAGCACAACAACAACAACAACAACAACAACAAGGTTTTTCCTCGGCTGGCAGGAAGAGCCGGCTCCATTTAATCTGTTTTTAATAGATGCTAATGCAGGAACACCTGTCAGCGCCTCGACAGCCCCCCCCTCAATCTGAGCCTAAGGAGATTACACGTGTTGGGAGCAGGTAACTCCTGGATTAGTTATTGACAGACAGTGAATTATGACTCGTGTATTTTGGGAATGTGTTTGTGCTGTCGGAGCGTCGGGGTAATTCCGGCTGATAGCTTGACTTTCATTTAGCTCAACGTGGAGCCGGCCGCGATAAAGCTGCCGCTACCTGGGCCTGGAAACTCACTGGTGCGAGTGCTGGTGAATGTAGAGTTAGACTGCATAGAATCAGATCACGTGCTGTCTTTGTTTCTATCATAGAAGCTGCAGTCTGAGTGACAGGAGAGAGAATACAAACTCCTCAGTATTTGATTGTTATATTCTATTCTATTATACACACTATTCTACTTCATGTTACTCTATTCTATTCTATTCTACTCTCTTCTATGCCCCAGTCACTGCTCAGTTCAGGAGCTAGCTGAGGAGCTACGATGATGTTAGGTCATGTTCGGTCAAAGGCGGAGTCATGTGATCGTTGGGGTGGGACAGCCAATCAGGAGCAGGCTGTGATCAGGGAACCAATCAGAGTGAAGACATACGTTGCCACGGTTACGTCTCCATCACCACAGAACTCGGATGAATAAATCCAACTTGTCCTTCTTCAAGTTGTCCAAACCAAACCTGGCACACAGATGAACACATAGATGCATCTTTTTTCTTACCACCCCCCCCACTCCCACCCCTCCCTCCCTCCCCCCCCCCCCCCCCCCCCCCTTTCCTCCCCCCTCCCTCCTCCCTCACCCATCTGGTTGACAGCCGGAGCCGCAAATGAGTGAGTCTCCACCTGACAAGCCACCGAGACGAGGTGGTGGGAGGGGGGCACGGGTCTGTGTAGGTAGGGGGGCATGTTGGGGGGGGGTGAGGAGGGGTGAGGCGGGGTGAGGGGGTGCGTCTGCTATTTTAGAGCTTCTAAGGAGCTCATTAAGCGAAGGTGTGATCCTCCACCTCCGTCTAGGTGATGCTACCGGCTTCCGCACCTATGGCTGCCACACCAGTCAATGTTATTCACTGTGAGAGTGTGTGTGTGTGTGTGTGTGTGTGTGTGTGGCAGGTGGGAGGCAGCACACTTAGACAACAGGCCCTTTCCTCCCCCCTCCTCCCCTCCTCCTCTCCCTCCCTCCCTCCCTCCCTAAAGACTCACCTCCACTTTCAATTGTCAGACTTGTTAGAGCGTCTGTCTGACATCCACTCGTGGCAGGATTTCACTTTATGACGTGTGCCACGATAATATTTCTACCCCGGGCCTCCTCCTCTCCTCCTCCTCCTCCTCCTCTTCCTCCCCCCTTTTACCTCTCTACCGGAGCTGTTTTATTTGGCACGAGGATTTACTCTCGCCTCGGAGCGCTTGTTCCCTACGTTATTCCCAGCAGCTCGAGAGGGAAAAAAAAAAAATCACGCGCCAAGGAGACGTTGACGGATGTCTTCTTCCATCCATCCATCCTCTCGTCGCCCCGGACAACGGGGGAAAAGAAGAGAAGAAGAAGAAGAAGGAGTGGAAGAGGAGAAGAAGAAGGAAGCCGTGACACACCGCTCGACTCCTCCTGCCTCCGAGGACGCCACCAGGGAGGATGCTGGGATACGCTGCAGTGATTCACCTATTACAAGCTTTGGAGACGTGTCACACACACACACACACCTTTACACACACATTTACACACACACACACACACACCTCCTGGATAAGCTGCTGCCAGGAGGCAGGCCTCATGTGCTCGGAGCAGATGTAGCAGACAGGAGGAAAGAAATGAAAACGAGGAGGAGAAAAAAGAGACGAGGAGCGTGTTATGTTATTCCTCCGACAGCTCGGAGATACACAGCGACGTCTAAATCTACCTTCGTCTCTCGGGCACAATGGAGAGATTACTGCCAGGTAGACAACAAGACCCGAGCCGTCAAAAAGAGAAAGAGAGAGGGGGAGAGAGGGAGGGAGGGAGGGAGGGAGGGAGGGAGGGAGGGGGCTAATCAGGTCTGAAGCACACCCAGGTACAGCAGCTATCTGCTGCTTTTGAGTGCACACGTTTCCCGACATTAATCCCTCCTAAGCCTTTGCAGCTAATGTAATCTAATTAATGACTTCTTCTTCTTCTTCTTCTTCTTCTTCTTTTTTTCTGAGCTCGCTCCAAACCTGAACTCCACACACTCTGGATATCCTGAGATTCTCAGTGTCTCACCTGTTTTTACATCCAGGTCCAAATGACCTGCTCTCAGTAAAGATGTGTTAGATGTTAGATCATTATTAGATGTTGTTCTAGTGGAATACATCCATCATACTCGTAATTAACTGTAAGTTTCATATACTCCACTCACTCATTTTCGATCTGAGGAGCTGATGTCACGTTTCTAAGTCGTTCGGAGGATTTAATTTATTGAGTGTCAAGTCGAACGTAAAAATACGTACCTCGGGAAACTTTGGGAGTCGTTCCAGTCGCAGATGTTCACACTGACACCAGGCTAATGAAGCCAACGCTAAGGTGAGATAAAGGCAGAGTTTCACATCCAGGATTTAACATTAAAATCACCGTCAGGAGGAGGAGGAGGAGGAGGAGGAGGAGGAGGAGGTAAAGGTGTTGGGCCGATGGCTCCTAATTAGCCGAGCCTTTACTGGAACAGGAAGACTCATTAGCATCAACACAGATCTGAGCAGCGAGATCACAGAGACTCTGCAGAGTCGGAATATTAACTCTGTCAGTCAGTCTGCAGTCAACACAGCTCCACAACTGCCGCAGACCTGCAGCACGACGGCCTGAGACCAACCTGGAAACAAACAGATGAATAAACAAACGTGATGAAGAGGAGGAGGAGGAGGAGGAGGAAGCAGCGAAGCCCGGCTGCTTTATGACTTCCAGAGCGTGATAGCGCTCGGGCTAATTTGGCAAAAACGTGCGTTTTATAATGAAATATTCAGAGAGCTCATGCTTAAGGTACATAACCTAATCTGAATGCTGTGAATTATTGATGTTTACAGCACAACCGATGCTTGAACCCCCTCCTCACCCCCTCCTCACCCCCCCCTCACCCCCCCTGCTCTGACTGAACCTGCTCTACTAGGCAGTAAAACTAGCAGCGTGCGTACGTTAGCTAACCTATACTAAGTCATTAGCGATCCGGACCACCGGAGTGCCGTTCCCGGGCAGGAGACGTTCCAGCTTTAATTATAGGAAACGCAGGAAATGCGTCTGATGGGAAATTAGGAGAGGAAACCTGGAAAACGGCAGGTTAGGGACGCGGCGGGAAAGGTGGGCTCCAGGTTCATTTCGTTTCCGTTTTTCTGGGCGAATTCCAGATTGAAGCGAGGTTCGTGATATTTCAGGAGGATTCGTCTCTGGACGGGGGAGAACAACGGCTCCTGGCATCGTTGGGTGGAAGTCGCTGTCACAGGGACAATAAAGTCAGGAAAATAAATAAAGGGAAGGGGCTGTAAAAAAAAAAAACGCTCGGAAAAATATGGAAAGTTTCTTCTTTTCAAGTGAGTTTTAACTGGCACAAATGATATGTTGTTTGGAATGAGTGAATTAGAGGAGACCGCAGCTCTCTCTCCCTCTCTCTCTCCCAGGGAAGGAAACGGTAGATGCTGCGGAACATAATGTTCCGGAATCATCCGTTTGGCTTCAGTTCTTGCAGGACTTTAGCAAAAAAAACCCAAAACAAACTCTTCTTGGAGGACGGACCCGTACTCAGGATCTTTCATATTGGGCTCCGTCGTCTCCAGACTTCACAGCCAATTGTTCTAGTAAGTCGTGTAAAAACATGAAGTTCAGGTTCGGAAAGTTGGGAATTTGCAACAGAACTTGAAGCTGATCGGAGCTGCTGTAAGTTTGGAGGAGCGGAGGAGTGTCGTTCCCGGCCTGACCTCGGCCCTGCTCCTCCTCCTCCTCCTCCTCCTCCTCCTCTTTTCTCCTCCTTTTGTTCAGTGACAGAAACTGTCACCGTGGATTGAAGTGGAGCACCACTGCGGAGCAAAATAGATTTTTGCAGTTCGCACAAATACTATTATCCACGGCAGGTCTCTCATCCTGTGAGCCCCGTCTCCCTCCCTTAGCAATTTCCACAAACAAACATTTTTTCCCTCCTCCTCCTCCTCCTCCTCCTCCTCTCACCCGCTTCTGTACAAAATAGATCAAGAAAACACACAATTATCTCTAAAAACTGGAACAGATTTTTATTAAATTAACCTTATTAGTGCATTACGGTAAGCAAATGCCAAAAAAAGGAGTTCCTCATTTGCATTAAGATAGATTTTTCAGGTTGGCTGCACAATTTAATTAAAGAAAAGATTAAGAATCATTAACCAAGCTGCTCTACCTTGCAGTGGCGACAGGCTCACATCTGACTCAGGTTAACAGAAACCCAGATGGCAGCTCTCTAACTGTTGAATCTCCGTAACCGAATCAGAATGATCCCATTAGTTTCCAGGGGTGGGGGGGTGGGGGGGAGTAAAGGGGGGAGGAGGAGGGGGGGAGAAAAGTGAGGGAATTCTGCAACACTTGCACAAGGAGCAGCCGGCGGCCGAGGATGGGCTTCTGATTCTCCCGGTGCCTGGGGAGGGAGGGGGGAGGAGGATGGGGAGGAGAGGGGGAGGGAGGGTGGGGGGGGGGGGGGGGGGGTCAGGGGTGACTCAGGTGGACACGTGGAAACCGATTGGTGACGCTTTGCCTCGGTTTTTGGAGGTAATGACATTACTGGAGCTGTGGAAATGTGGCCTCACATGGTGACCCCCCCCAGCCCCATCCATCCTCCCCCCTCATCCTCCCCCCAAAGTCTGGAGCATCCAAATCAGCTGATTGGAGGCCTGAACGTGTCATTTCTGACAGTTTAAATCTGCATAAATATATTTTCCCTCATCCATTGAAGACGCGTTCGATGCCAACTGAGGATTTACTGAACACAGGTGCATTGTCTGGAAACTGGAATGGAAGACTGGAAGTGGATATAACTTTTATCTCATTTTGTTTTTACTCTTTTACAATAGTGAGAACGTAACAGGGACATCACATGGTGTAAACTCTGGTATAGAACAGTGAGGCGTGTTAGCTAGCATGTGACATCTTCTATGTAAATTATGATAAAAACTCACTGAAATCAAAGGCTCCAGAGATGTTACCTTCAGATAACTCCAGAGAATCTGAGCGTGTCAGAGTGTCGTCTTCCTCCTCCTCCTCCTCCTCCTCCTCCTCCTCCTCCTCCTCCTCCTCGCAGCAGGTTGCGTAGCGGAGAGATTGCAGCAGGTACGGGAGTCTATCATCAGGCTGTGGAGGAAGGAAGGAGGAAGGAGGGCCAGCGATTTCCATCAATACAACGCCAGATAAAGATCCATCTGGATCCACTGAAAGGAGGGGGGTGAGGTAGAGGAGGGAGGGGGAGGAGGTGGGGGGAGGAGGAGGAGGAGGCTTTTGGCATCAATGCGCGGCCATTGATTGTGCGTCCCATTACCAGTATATGATCCAATCTAAAAAGGGAGCTGCCCCGCCACCAGAACGAGGAGACACCCCCCCTCACCCCCACCTCTCCTTCTTTAATCACTCGGGAATGATTTGGGAAATATTCCAAAAGAAAAGAAGAAGGGGAGGAAAAAAAAGAGGGAGGGGGGGAGTGTATACAAACGTGCCCGTGGTCCGCTCCGCTCCGTAGGGGGAGAGACAGGGAGCAGAAAGGTAGCAATCAATATTGAAACAGCAGAAATTAAGCGTTTAAATGGGTAATTAGGGAACGGGCACGGAGTCTCACACCTGTACGCCGAGGAGACGCTGCCAGGCCCGGAACATCTGTCCGCCTCCACCTGCCAGACACCTGGATCGTCTCAATGGAGCCTGATTACATTCACACAGACAAGACTCTTTTAAGCTTCTTACTGATCCCCCCATCCCTCCATCCCTCCATCCTCACCCCTCCCTCCCTCACCCCCTCCCTCCCTCCCTCCCTCCCTCCTCCCTCTTTCTTGCATTATTTTGTATTTATTTGTATCTGTTCATTCCAATGCAGGTGCCTCGCAGTAATACTCAAGTGCGCCATACATGAGTGATTCTTTTATGCCTCAGTTCCTGCATTTGTCATTTTGGCGAAAGCAAGAGGATTAAGGGTTTGGATGGATGTGTACCTCCCTTTTTTCTCCTCTCTCTCTCCCTCTCTCTCTCTCTCTCTTTCTCTCTCTCATCCTCGCACTTTTTTTAACAACATCCTTCCCGAATAATTTGCATACCAAATTCTTTTTTTTAACCCTACGGTGGTCAGAGAGGACTTGTCAAATCCTCTGCACTTGGCTCGCTCCGCGTGTGCATCAGACCTGGGACCGACCGCTGACTTAGTTCCATCACAGCAGACTCAGAAAAAAAGAAAAAAGAAAGACGAAAAAACATGAAAAGAGACTTCCTACAAAACTGGCTTTTTACCGCCTCGCTCCTCTCTCTGTCTCTCTCTCTCTCTCTCTCTCTCTCTCTCTCTCTCTCTCTCTCCTTTCTCTTCTCGTACAGTTTAATTATTCTCCGGCGTGCAAACATTTGGGACTGGCAGGAGGCAGTGGTTTTCGTGGCAGCCACCTCTGAGTTTGTCACTTCAGCTTTAGTTGAAACGTCAAAACACAAATAAGATTGTTGTGTCATTCCCGTTACTGGGAATCACGGTCTTTGATTCACAGGACGCCTCATCTCTGCTTTCACAGACGCGTTTATCAAGCCAAACAAAAAAAGAAAAAGCTGAGTTTGGAAAACTCACGTCCAAACTCCACGTCTGGCTCTGGGAATTCAGACCCGCTCGGCATTCCAAAAACAAATCCTGGGAGTGACGTGGAAATGTTAGGTCGAGTGTGTTCAGAAGCTCCTGAGTCGAGTGTTGTGTGTTTCTATCTGATTTTTGGGAAACATTCCCAGGATGTGTGATGACGGTTGCATTCCTGACAGTGTTTGCATGTTTCTGTAGCATCCTGACGTAAGATTTCCTGAGAAGATACAGATTTACAGATGTATGAAGATGCTGAGCTCAGATCTTCTTCTTCCTCTTCCTCCTCTTGGTGGGGCAGTGCATTCTGGGACAAGGTGGGGAGGGGGGGCCGGGGGGGCCGGGGGGGGCCGGGGGCCCGGAGCGGCGGCTCCCGTTGCAGGCCAACAGCTGCCTGTCCCAGGTGGCCTGACATTTGAGTCGCAGCCGGCCAGATTAGATGGAAGGTGTAGGGAGAGGGGACAGAAGGCAGGAGGATGATGGAGGAGTGGGGGAGGAGGGGAGGAGGGGAGGTGGGACGATTAACTTAGTGCCAGGTCGGGGCTGGGGGAGGAGGGGTGAGGAGGGGGGGAGCCCAGGGGACAACCTGAGCCCCTGGATTTGAGTCCAGATGGCTGGCCAGGGCACCCCAGAGGAGCCTCTCTTATTGATTTAGGAGGGAAAACAGAGAACCTGGCTTTGCTTTGGGCCCCCGCGATCAACCAACTGTACCCGACTAGACCTGCATGGCTGCCCCGCCTCCCCCCTCTCCTCCCCCCTTCCTCCCCCCTCCCTCCTTTTCATCCTCATCTCAGGTTATCGGAGTGGGGGAGAGGGTGAGATATGAATATAAGTCGAGGTCTGATGTAGAATCGGGTCACACTCTCGCAGGTCTAATCCCTGCCTCCTCCAGCAGGCCGAGCGGCCCAGACAGGTCGGCCTTAATACAAAGGAGCTGCTGCGCCTGGGAGCAGGCAGCCGAGGAGAAGATGTGCAAGATAAGATTTGTAGAAACACATGAAAGGGGGACATGGGTATAAATATGTATGCACCCCTTGGAGTGGAGCCCTTCTTCTGTGTGCCCATTAGCACAGTTTGTGTGATAGCGTCGCTCCGTTGTAAACGTGCGCTAACCTACCCGAGCCGCAGTCAATTATATTCCCCCGCGCCACAATAGGACAATGGGAACTTACAGTGACAGTCACGTATCGCACCGCACGTTGGGAATGATTTAAAGCCGATCCCACACACACACACACACACGCTTCGCTGCGAGACGCTGTTTACAAAACAAATAGAGGAGATCTGAGACCGAATATGACAAAATAATGGATCCCGGGTCGTAAACTGTGTTCAAATAAAAAAAATCACACTTCATTATATCGTTCCGAGTCGGAATTGATCGTGTCAAAGGAAAAATGGGAGTTATTTTTTAAAGAGCAGATGGTGGTTTAAGTCCATTAAGAAAACTATTAACAACAGCTAACAGTTGATTTTCCAACATGGACTTTGAGTGATTTTTCGTCCCTAAAGTATTAAATTATTGAAATGATTTTTAAGCCTCATGAATTCCCTCCCATACGCCGTCGTGCTGAGCACCTTCTGGTCCTCGCACACACACACACACACACACACACACACACACACACACACACACACACACACACACACACAGCAGCTCACTGCAACTAACCACACGTAACTTTACGTATGGTAAAACTGCTGCAACAGCCCATTCCCAGTCCCGTGGTTTTACATTGATAAATGTCCCTTTGTGATCCACAGACTCCAAAACCTGGAAAAGGAACTCAGTTCAAGTGGAATCACAGATAATTTCACTTGAGAAGATTTCTTGAAACTAGATGCAAAGTGCCTGGTTTCAGACTAGAGTGTGCAGTAAGTTGTGGAGGCGGGTTCAGCATCTTTGAGGCTTTTAGCTCTGAATGCTACGTGCGTTAGCTTGAGGAGAGCAGGAGGAGGGAGAAGCGGCGACCGGAGCGTCGTTATCTCACACTCTGACCGTATCGGTCGATATCTTCCTCCCGACTGCAGCTCGGCTCCGTGTTAGGATCTCGTAGCATATGATATTTGTCAATAATGTCGATTGGCTCAGAAACGGATCCGTCCAGCTGGAGTGGGTGGATTCAGAAACCTGATGCCCTACAAAGGCTATTGACGGACAAGGTGTTTTTTTTTCTTTCTTTTATTCCTTTTTCTTTTTTTGTGGTGCTCTCGGTCCAGGGCAGATCTGACTCTAATGAGCTGTTGTTTACATGTTTGTGCTCTCTGCTGCAGACACCTGAGGCATGAAAGGCTTTTTGTGTAGGCTCCTTATACGCTCTGAGGATGCACCTTCCTCTGTGTGTGTGTGTGTGTGTGATAATTAGGCCTTCTGCCTCTTCCTGCCCACATCAGGTTGTTGTTGTTTTTGTTTATTTTATGGCGGGCTGCTCGCATGCCCCTTTGATGTCGCCCACGTCAGCGCTCTCACCTGTTGAGACAAAAACAGTGAGCGTGATGCAACGTTGCTCCAGAGTGTGACATCGCCGTGCTTTTATTTTGGAGGGATCGCATTAGAGGAGGTTGTCAGATCACTGGAATTCCAACAAGAAGTGGGTGTAATGTCTTGGGATTAACATGGAAAACGTGTCTTCAAGCTATGAAAGTTCTTGTGGTTGTACCTACAGCTCACCTGGACCCGTACGTCAGGTTGGAGCCTCGTTGTGTTACGTTCTGTTTGTGTCTGGAGGCTTCAGATCTGCTAATCCCAGGTTTCTCCCTATTTTCAAGGCTTAGAAGGTTGTTTTTCATTTTAAGTACAGTTTATCTAGACCCTTGTATTACATTATCCTGATGCTAGCTTTACATTAGCCTTACGTAACATCACGTTACATTGCTTACATAAAGTTACATAGCATTCTGTGTCTGATTGGAAACAGAGCTTCCAGAGCTTCTTATCCCACTTTCTGCTCCTCCCATAATATTACATCTTTGCTGGACCCTGGATTATCAAATCTGCACATTGGGTGCACTTTAGTGTGTGTGTGTGTGTGTGTGTTTGGAGACTGCAGAGCTCCTAATCCCAGTTTTCCCTGCTCCTCAGCGTTCTGTTTCAGCCTCTGGTATGTTTCCTTCAAGGTTCCTCCTAAACTGGAGGGATCTCCCTAAATACCGGCAGAGACAGCGATTTGGCTTCGTCCGCTTTGTTGCATCTCTTGTTTTTCCTGCTCGCTAACACAAGCTCAGAGATGCCAACGTCTCGGGTGACACACACACACACACACACACACACACACACACACACACACACACACACTCACGTGCCAGATCCAGATAAAACTGAAAAACGTGGCTGTTTACTCTGATTAGACGACAAAATACTTAGACGAAATGTGTTTTTCCTGCTCTAACTGGAGTCGGTTTGGCCCTAAGTGTGTGTGTGTGTTTCAGTGTGTGTGTGTGTGTGTGTGTGTGTGTGTGTGGTGATAATTGAAGCCCTCTGTCTCCTGTGGGAGTGCAGCTTGTGGTCTGATGCTGAAAGGTGTGTATTATTGTTTTATCGCTGGAGGTGTGACAGCGCCGCTAAAACCTGGACCGGGCTCAGACCTGTTTGTTTGTCGACCTCTGGGGGGAAACTAACGACAGCCAGAGCTGCTTCTTCCCCTTCCTCTTCCTCCTCTGCATCCTCCTCCTCCTCCTCCTCCTCTTGTCTCTTTTCTTTTTATTTGCACCTTATATCCACCAGGGGAACGCTTCGCCGATGCCTCGCGTTCACACAACATTCACAGCTTAGATGGACGATAATGTTCTGCTAGGTTCTGTCTGTGTGTCTATCTATCTATCTATCTATCTATCTATCTATCTATCTATCTATCTATCTATCTATCTATCTAGCATACTAGCGTTTCCTACTAATATGAAGTGCAGGAAGTCTTCACATCGTTGCATGTTGCAGAGGACAGTCACACAGAGCCTCGATGGATGAACATCTTCCGTAGCAGATTTATTCTAATCGTTCCGGTAGCTCTGGTTTGAGGACCTGAAGAGGGAGCAGCTCCAGCCTGGTCGTAAACCAGGCCGTGATATCAACAGACGTGATGTTTAGTTAAATAATCGGTCGAGGAGTCGTTTCTGAGGCCGCGTAAATCTAGGTACGGTCCACGATGAACAGTTGATCCGGAGTGTGTTGTCTCCTCCATCCATTATGGTTATTTAGTGCTACAGGGTTATAAATCCCCCGCTTATTGGCCCTGCTCTGCTGCTGGAGCACACACACACACACACACACACACACACACACACACACACACACACACTGTACTGCTAATGTCTACATGCTCAGATATGGGATTTGTAGGTCACAGCTGCAAACACAGCTCGGGGCGATATCCTATTGTTCTTTATGCCTCGGTACAAGGTGTATTAAACACACATATGCTCCTAAATGAATATTTAGATTACTACCCTTTATTATTAGTCCGTCCTGGAAACATTTGAATATCACCTCCAGCATTGTTGTGCTTATCTGGCCCACCACCACCACCACCACCACGGCTGCCACAACCCGCCCCGTCCCTTTATTTCTAGAGGGGGTAGAAACACACACACGCCACAGCGTGCTCAGTGATGTATAATCACCTTGAAATTAATTAATGGTAACACAACAAACCGGGCCGATAGCATCGGGCCCTGTCTGGCCACCCGCTCCCCTCCTCCTCCAGGTTGCTGAGGTTGCGTCCCGGCTGCTATCTCTACCTACGTGAACGTGTGAGGTCCCGCCGAGTAATTAATCTCAATGAAGCTGCGGAGCCGAGCCGAGGTATGACGGCCCCCCAGATTCAATTACAACCCCCCCCCACCCCCCACCACCACCACCTTCTCCTACGCCTCCCCACCGCCATATTTTCCCAGGTTAATATGAGCCACCTGAGCCTGATCGTCATTTAACCAGATATTGTCATAACACAGGCCCGGCTCCTTAGGTTTCTTTTTTTTCCTTTTTGTCATTAAAGGCTCTCGATGCGTTTTCAATTACAGCTCAGATGACGCTGCGCAGTCTGCAGAGAGCTGCAGCTCTGGCTCCTGCACAAACCGTTTGTGCCTGTGTGCTCGGGGATGTGAAGGAGGAGGACGCTCGGCTCCTGATTCTGATTCACAGTCTCCTGATTTTACCTAAATAAACTGTCGTCTTCCTTTGTGATCCACAGACTGCAAAACAGAAGCTCAGAAAAACAAGAAAAAACACTGAATCTGAGGAAAAAGAACTGAAAACAAGTGATATTTCTACCATACAGATACATCATCTCTCTTTACACGTTCTGGGGTGTAAGTATAAGAACATACAGGTTCCTGGGCCCTATATGATGCAATGCTCGTCAGTATGCAGCTATTAATAATTCTAATCAAAGGAGCAACTTTTTTTCATCTTGTTCAGAGCCATAGTTGAGTCGAGCCGTCATATGTGGAGTGTTTCCACGTAGCCTCATGTATGTAACAAATGTGAAGGAAAGATCCAGAGAAACGTATAAAACGCATCTTCCAATGACAAAATGACAAAGTATACGTTAGTTGGAATAAAAAATAACCCGTGGAGGACGGAGCAGTTTTATGGTCTCATGGCCTGGGAGATTTGTGTCGTTATCGCTCACGCTGACTCTGTGGTTTCCAAAAGAACACTATCGGCTATTGATCGATATTTTCATCCCTATTGATTTCCGGTTGACGATCCGCTGTATTTCCACTTTAATTATTTGCATGGCTGCTTTCTGCAGAGATGGACATCAATATTACACAAAGCAGCAAAGCAGCGCCATTAAGAGGTAGACTCTGCGTGTGTGTGTGTTGTGGGGGGGGTGGGGGGGTGGGGGGTGACCCTCTGGGGATGACACACATTCCAGGATGAGTTTTAAACAGATTAATGAAAGCACAGTTTTCCTGAATTCCGCTCTAAAATCCGACAGATTTCCCGTCGGTTTTGGAGGTTGTTCAAGCCGCTTTGTGTCAGGATTCCCAGGTAGAGAGGGAGTCGCTTATCTAGCGTCTGTTTATACATTTATATATATATATATATATATATATATATATATATATATATATATATAAAAAGAAAAGATAAGTTTGACTCTGAGTCATTCATCAGCTTAACGAGTGGAGTTTAATTGACAGATATAAGAGCAGCCGCAGGCAGATTATTTAAGACTTTGGCTTCTTTGTCTTGGATATTTTGTGTATTTTAAGAATTAACTGAAATTTTGTGTTTTATGACGAGTTGAACGAGTGAAGCTGAAGCTCCAGGTTGACCTTTGACCCCGCAGGAACAGCTCTGACATCAGAGTCTGACTGCAGGAGACACGGCTGTTCCAGGAGAGGACGCACGTAGTTTAACGTGTGGATGGGATGTCTTGTGATGCTGTGTGTGTGTGTGTGTGTGTGTGTGTGTGTGTGTGTGTTGGGGGGGGGGGGGGTCACATGTCTCCAGATGAGCTCAATGCAAAACAAAACGTTGATACGTGCAGCGAGCGTGACGGCGGGCGCCGCACCTTCCTATAAATCACCGAGGTTTTAATCACACCTGTCTGGACGGCGCTCCCCGGAGCGACGCCCCACTCTCTCTCTCCCTCTCTCTCTCTCTCTCCCTCCCTCTCTCTCTCTCTCTCTCCCTCTGTGTTTCTCTCTTTCTCTCTCTCTCTCCCTCTCTCTCTCTCTCTCTCCCTCTGTGTTTCTCTCTTTCTCACTTGTGCTCAATTATCTAGCAGCTCTTTGGGTGTTTATTTATTTATCCAAAGTTCATGTACAGTATGCACGCACAAATTTTCTCCTGGGGGAGCGAGAGCGGCTCAGCGGAGCGTGGCGGCTAACCACACCGAGGAGGAGGAGGAGGAGGAGGAGGAGGAGGTGGAGGTGGAGGAGGAGCAGATTAGAGCTTTAACTGGAAAAATACGTCTTGCAGGGAAAAAGACCTGAAGGTTGCTGGTTTGTTTCCCCCCCCCAAAAAAAAAAAATCAATCCTCTCCCGGTGATTAGATTCCTCGGAGCAGCAAACAGAAACTTTCCGACTCTTCTGGATTCTTCTACATTTGCGTTGCATCTCAGATCTGTCATCTCACCTTTTTCCATTGCTCTCACAGCTGGACGGCTGTTCCAGCTGCACAGTGGGACTCATTGATGTGTGCTGTGTAAATAAACTGCTCTGTGTGTGTGTGGTGTAATGACAGTGTCAGATAGAGCCGTTGTTTTCTTTTCCTTTGTTTTGTGGAAATATCGTATCAATTTAAAACACACTTTCATCCAGGAGTCTGAAACCTGCCGAGCCGCAACGTTTTCCCCGCAGATTTAAAGCCGTCGCAACGTTTTGTTGAGGCTTTATTGCACTTATTGTTGATTAAATACGCGTTTTTACTGATTCAGTATTGAGACGGTTTAAAGGTACGTTTACGAGTAGAAACGGGATTGGATTAGTTTTATCAGTTCTATTCCCCTTTATTTTGATTTATTTGTTTGTTTTTATGGCGGAATAAGAAGTAATTTATCCTCACTTTTCTCTATTTCTCCAAAAATTGAATCCTCTGATCCTCAGTTTCTTAGTGTTGACTCTTATTGTGAATTATCTGAAATAGTTTTTAGAAATAAAACAATACGACATCACTTCATTTTCGACTACACTCATCTATTGTTCTTTTGAGCATCCAGGTCAATCTGTCTTTTCTCATTTATCTCACAGAGATGTTTATTCTAATATCATATATTCCATATCAAGAAAGAGGTTGAGTCAGAGAGTTGAGACAGAACGTTTTCAGGTCAGTCTGAGGATGTTCTTCTAAAGTTTCGTCCTGTTCACCTAACAGGATTCATTTCACCCTGCGCCGCTTTGTTCTGTATTTACACACACACACAGACATAAAAAACACACACGTCTCCTGCAAACCTGCAACAAGAAGCTTCAGCAGGACAGGAAGTGGCAGAGAAGGAGCAGGAGGAGGGGAGCTGAGGGTTTTAGCGAGGCTCAGGTCTGGAGCAGCAGGTAAAAGCTAATTAGAGGCGGTATCACAGCGGCAGCAGCAGCAGCGTGGAGGTAAACAAGCCTGGGCTGCTTGTTGCTGTGACAGGCCAGATAAAGTGCTATTTACCTTCCAGTTGTTGCTTTCCTTTACCGCCGCTCCGGCTAGTGTGTACAGCGGCGTTTATTTAGCAACACAGTGTCAACAGAGAGAGAGGGAGGGGGGGGAGGGGGAGGGGGAGGGGGGGGGGTGGAGGATGCACGATGCAATTACAGAGTAACTGCGATGGAAATGAGCGAGATGAAAACCAAAGGTGGGAGAGAGCGTGTCAGCAGATCTGTTTACCTCCGAGAGTCGGAACAGGCACGGAGGGGAAGTCATGCAAATCTGCTTAATCTCCCAGCGAGAAAAGTTCAGCCTCTCGTTATTCAGCCCGCTCTTTAATGTGAGCCTGTTGTCGGAGGCGGGGAGGTATACTGTACATTAGCATTAGCATTAGCGCAACAATTCAACATTAAAGACAAGTTCCTAGGTATCGTTAAATTATCTTAGTTTATGCAAATGTAACGATAATGTGTGGTCTTACATATGTTTCTGCTGTTTCTGCAACTTTTTGCTACGTTAGCATAGCGGTAATGTCAAAGCTAACAGTCTCTATATCATCTCCTCCAGAGTTTGTCCTTAAAGACGCAGTACGTGTTCCTACGTAGCCCCTCCCACCTGGTTAGTCGTTTATGTCCCACTAATCAGAGACGTTAAACACTGAACATATTATCACATTAGCATAGCGATAACACAACGGGGTGACTGTAGCTCGTCTGTGGGATGGGAAGGTGAATGAATGGATGTGAATGGGTGAATGTGATAACAGGAGAGCCGGTCCGTTTAGCGTTTAGTATTTATCATGTATCGTCCTCCTGCTGTTTTCACTTGGGCTCATGCGGATTTAGCAAATTATCACACTCTCTGTTTATTTATTTACTCAGCGGAACACGTTTATGGATATGAGTCATCTGTGAAAATACAATGCAGAGCTTCCCGCCCTGACCTCCTCCCCGAGCCGGAGCTGGAAGCGTTCCCAGTTAGAGAACACGATCCAGGCAGCGACGCCTTCCCAGTCTGATCCACTTCAGTCCTGAGATTCCAGTACGATGGAGAACGCATCCCGACAGGTCTCTTTGTCTCACATCAGAGACCAGGACTCAGATGTTCCGTGTTACCTGTCACTGTTATCACACTCGTCTCCAGTGTTCTCCTCCTCCTCCTCCTCCTCCTCCTCCTCTTCCCGGCGTTCCTGAAAAGGCAGAGGAACGACATCTGTCTCCGTGTTTTTAACTTGAGAGAATAGCTCTGTCAAAGCGTGGCACCTCTCTGCTCCTCCGCCAAACAAAGCCTTCCCCGCAATTAAGGAGGCCTCGACGACAGCTCGCCTCCTCGTTCCTTTTCTCTCTCTTTCTTTTTTCTTTTTTTCCGCTTTATTCCGACAATTTTCAGCAACTGCAGCAGACACCTTAAGTGCCGCTAAGTGATCAAAGAGGGGAGTGCATATTGGATAACGCAATTAGGGCCACCGCTGAGAGAGGAGAGTAACAAGGAGAGGGAGGAGAGAGGGACTGAGCCGGGATAATGGCTTGTAAACAGAGGACATTACTTTACACTGAGATTATTCAGATCCCTCGACCTGACACCGGATGCTCCGGGGTCTATTAGCGCCGTCGCACCCGCTGGGAGGAACCAGGCTGGATCACTTTAGTTCGGGAAATGGGAGAAAATGGGTCCGACTGAAAAAAGTTGATTCCTCTAATTGCCACTGTTCAAAACAAAAACGGTGTGAAGACGGAGCTTCCTCCCACTCTCTCTCTCCCTCGCTCTCTCTCTCCCTCTCTCTCTCTCTATCTCTCTCTCTCTGTCTCTCTCTCTCTCTCCCTCTCTCTCTCTCCCTCTCTCTCTCTCCCTCTCTCTCTCTCTCTCTCTGTGTCTCTCTCTCTCTCTCTCTCTCTCTCTCTGTCTCTCTCTCTCGCTCGTTCTACACTCCAAAAAAATAAATCCTCACAATGGTTTCAAAATGTTTAGTAACTATGAAGATACTGAATTTTTGAATCAGTTCATTAAGTCATTTTGAGTTTAGTTTGTGCTAACTTATTCATTTTATTCTCTATTTTTAGTGTTTAGATTAAAACCAACGTGACATCACTGTCTACTTGGAAAATACATGGAAGCATATGAAGCTTATTAACTAGACCAGTTTATTAGAGCAGTCTGATGTTAAAAACTAATTTAAAACTTTACTTTTCTAACTTTACAGAAGTTGACAAAACATTTGAAGTCATTCTGAGGTTTTATATTTAAGTGTACGTAATGTTGTACATAGTGCTATTAATCCAAGCAGGCTTCAGTTGGTTACAATGGTTCAATAGTCTAGGTTAAGTCTTACATAGTCAACACGCTCATCAATGCTAATAAAGTGAGTGTGTGAGGAGTTATTTCACATGTATCTGTGAGGATTTATTTTTTCAGTGCAGCTCCTCAGATGTTTCCTCTCCGGCTCCTCATTGGTCAACATAACAAGAGGACATAAGTGGCTCCTCTCATCATAATGGAGATCTGAGAGTGTGTGAGTGTGTGTGGTCGCAGCGGTGAGGAGTGTTGTGGTGGAGGGAGAAAGAAAGGAAGTGGTGGTTTCCTCCTCCCCCCTCCCTCCCCTCTACTCCCCCCTCCTCCTCCTCCTCCCCCCCAGGCGCTTAACGTCTAGGGTCAAACGGTCGGAGCGTGATCATCACGCTGGACAACCTGGTCACCTGACGGTAACCCCAGCCGGACTACCAGGGGCCCCTCCAGACGACATGCTAATTTGAAGCAGAGGATGTGGGGGAGGTGGGGGAGGTAAGGGGGGAGTAATTGTTGAGATCTAATGGGGATCAGTGGTGGTGGCGGGGGGGCTGTGGGTACATCTGCCGTCTGGCTGCGACCCACCACACCTGAGACTGCTGCGGTCGAGAGAGAGAGAGAGAGAGAGGGAAGGAAAGAGAGAGAGAGTGTGTGATGTGGCTTACATTCCAGTTTGAGTGGAGGAGTGGAGCTCCAGGTCTCCTCTTCATCAAAACCTAGACTTGGATTGGAACTTAAGACGTAGAACATAGACCTAGACCTAGATGTTGGCTTAGACTCTTAGATTAGAAGTAAAACTGATCCATTCATCAGGAAACTGTTCCACAGGTTAATAGTTTGTCTGAAGAAACACCAAAACACTGTTAATTTATTCTATAGTGATAACATGTGAGATCATGCTCTTATCAGAGAACAGATTCCCTAGTTGTTCCCAGTGATTCCTCTTTAACCTGCTGCTCTGGATGATCCCGGCTCCTGATCCCAGATCCTGATCCCAGATCAGTCCCAGCTCAGGTGGAAGCTCCTCTGAGACCTTCTTTACAGGATTAGTTAAATGGAACCAGCTCGGTCCTGACCTCCTCCGCAGCAGCGCTCACCTCCTGGTTTGACTCCTGCTCGCCCATTGTGTCGCCTCCTCCCCCTCCTCCTCCTCCTCCTCCCCCCTCCTCCTCCTCCTGGTCATCTTTAATTCATGGGATTAAATATGCAGCAGCTCCTGGTACCAGCTGTTAGTAAAACTGCGGTCGGAGCAGGCCGAGGCCGGGGTCGTCCTCCTGCAGGTGCATGCGTTTGATTCCGTGTGGTTTCCTCCTCTTAGAGCTTCCCGTCACGTTCCCGGAGCTGAGGAGTTTATTACTCCACTCTCCTGTGACCTCTGACCTCCGGGATCAGCAGGTCTGAGAGGATGGAGAGAGAAAAGCTCCCGTCTGTTAAACAGACACGGATCCGTGTGGAGAGAGCCGATCCCATCCCGGAGGCTCTTAAAGGGCCGGAGCGGCACAGGATTCCGGACTGAATTGAATTAGAACTGAGATTGAGACCAGATTAATATGAGCTTTAAAGCAGAGTTCGGAGGTAAAGTGTCAACTCTATGAATAGTAACAGGAATTTTATGTAAAACACACGTTTGTGTCCCAGTGACGTTCAGAGGCTGCTCCAGCTGTGGGAAAAACCTCTGGACTCCAGGACACACACACACACACACACACACTTGAGCCGAGTCACGTAGAACGATGTGTGTGTGTGTGTGTGTGTGTGTGTGTGTGTGTGTGCGTGTGTGTGTCAGCCGGTTCAGGCCGCTTGTTTGGACGTTTTCGAGAACCAAACAATGTCACATTCTTGTTTATCTCACGAGTCTATTTATAGAAACCGATCTGACATATTGTCGTAAATCAAAACCAAAAGCTGTTTAACCCCCCGGTCTGTACGTCCTCGCTCTGTGTGCGGCCGCGTTTCAACTCTGTGCATGTGTGTGTGTGTGTGTGTGAATGATGTGTGTGCGTGTGTTGGATCACACACATATCTGTACATACGTGTGTGTGCGTACATCTGTGGGTGTGAAAAGCCCTCATTGACTCTCTGCACCTGCATGAATAGAACGTGTGTGTGTGTGTCTTAGGAGTCGTGCATGTAGATTTACGTATGTGTGTGTGTGTGCCTGTGTGTGTGTGTGTGCCTGTGTGTGTGTGTGTGTGCAGGAAATCACCATTTCAATATAGCTCTGATTAAACTTCCCATTTACCGTGCTGGAAGTACACAGGAACCTTTGGTTGGCAGGTTGCCTCCTGCTGCAGGACGCTGCCAAGCTCTTTGAAACCCAATCAGCTCAGATCGCTATCCGCCTCTCCTGCTCCACCGGCAGCTTAAAAAAGAGAGAGAGAGGAGGAAAAGAGAGGGGGAGAGAGAGGGAGAGAGAGGGAGAGAGGGAGCCAGGGCTGGTCATCCATCAGCTGTGCCAGCTGGCGGCGGATCAACACCCACCAAGTCCAGCAGGCACCTGTTGGGAGTCTTACAAGGTGCAGCAGGAAAAATAGGAGAAAAAAAAGAGAAAAAAAGGAAAGAGAAGCTGCGCCAGGCGCCGGTTTGATTCCCTCCTTCAAAGACGGGAGAGAAGAGGCTCGTTGTGCCACCCCGGGGCGCACCTGCCCGTTTGTTTCACCTGCCAAACACAGAGCACCTGCGAGCGCGGGACGTGATGTAAGGGAGGAGGAGGAGGAGGAGGAGGAGGAGGAGAGGCGTCAATCAAAGGTTCAGGCAGTCTAGAGAGGAGACTCTCACACTGCTCCACGTCAGGATACACGCTGGAGGAGTGTAAACACACAGGAGCTCCTGGGAGAGTGTTTGGAAACATGTCAGTCTGATGGAGAGAGAGGGAGAGAGAGAGAGAGAGAGAGAGAGGATAGATGGATGGATGGATGGATGGATGGATGGATGGATGGATGGATGGATGGATGGATGGATGGATGGATGGATGGATGGATGGATGGATGGATGGATGGATGGATGGATGGATGGAAAGATATAAAGACAGAATGATACATCCATAAATACATAACTGATACATAAAGACAGAAAGATGCATACATAGAAAGATACATACACATATACATAGATACATATATACAGATGGATATAGAGAGAGATAGAGGGAGATAGATGGATAGATGCTACCGGATGGATTTGTTTTTTTAGCGTGTAAGAGGCTTTTTAAAAAATGTTTCTAATGCGGATTTAGTCGTTTAGCTCAATCTGTCGCGTTCACCTACGTGATGTTATCCAGAGAGGACACGAGCAGCAGAGGAAGCACAGGCTTCCCGAGCTTCCCGGGAATGCTCTGATGTGTGGCTGTTGTTGTTGTTGTTGTGGAAGCTTCACCTGCTGATGAGATGAAACGATGAGGATTAGAATAGTTAGGATGCAGGTTTTCCTTTTTTCCCCCTTTTTCCTCACTATTTATTTAACCTCACTCTGTGTTTTATTATAACCATCTTTTTTGCTTTTTCTTTTTCATGATTTCTCAGATTAATCAGATGAAATGTGTAAAATAAGATGTGGTGGTATGACACGTTAACACCTCAACATCAGTGAAATCAGTGAAGCGAGGATGAAGGCGTCTCAGCTTCCTGTCTGAGCCGATTGAAGCTCGTCACAGACAGGAAGTTCCCGCTCCATCGTGCAGCTCCTCATCTCCGTGTCCATCTTTAACCTCTCAGTGAAAAGTTCCGTCTCTGGAGTTTCCTCCTCCACCTCTCGGCTTCTCCTCTTCCCGGATCCTCTGAGGAGCGCAGACGTCCAAACAAACGTCCGGATCGTCTCCGTTCTGATCCGCGGCTCCCGCCCCGGGCCACGCTTTTAATCCGCTCTCCGGGCCTTTGATTCGCCGCGCTGTCCGCTGTTAATAATGCAGGCGTGTTCGCGGGTGGTTTGCCCCCCGCCTCGGGGTCCGTCTCCCCCCTCCTCCTCCTCCCCCCCGCCCTCCCCCCCCTCCTCCTCCTCCTCCTCCTCCTGCCGGTGAGGAGGGAGGCAGCCGGACAGGAAGTGCTCACCGTGAGAGAAAGTTGAGTCTGGGCGAGCTGGGAGCAGAGAGGGTATGAGAAAGAGGAAGTGAGGGAGCGAGGGAGAGAGAGAGAGAGAGGGAGAGAGAGAGAGAGAGAGAGAGAGAGAGAGAGAGAGAGAGAGAGAGAGAGAGAGAGAGGGGGAAAGTTTCTTTTCTTCACGCTGGGAGCACAAAAGAGCATATTAAACACTAAAGTTTATCAGTCCAAATTAAGTCTTGAATTCCCAGCTTCTTTAATCTTCCTCATCTGAAGCCGTTTCCTCGCCCTGGCCCCTCCCGCCTCCACGTTTCCTCCTCGGAAACAGTGAAATGAAATCCAAAACACCGAGACACATCATCAAAAATTAATTACTCCCCCCCCCACCCCACCCTGCTCATTTCCATAAGATTCCTTTAAAAATATGTAAAATTCATTTAAAGTAAGTGGTGACGTTGTCTTTGAAGATCAGGACAACTACGGTGGATCAAAGGCGAGGTTGGCTACGGATGAGGCCTGATTAGCATAATGAAATTAACTTGGAGACAAGAATCTCTAATAGGTGCGACAAAAAAAACGCATTAACAATATTTAAGGAGAGCACTGTTTGTGCTTGTAATACAACAATTATAGAACTTGTATTCAATTAACGCTTTGTTGATTAACTTCTCTTTTCAAGCGCGCCTCACATCAAGAACGCGTTTCATTCTCTGGTTGTTTTTCCGTCTTTTTTTTTCCTCCTTTTCCCCGTCAGAACTTGACACACATGAGGACTCTTTGCTGCATTGTTTTTCCTCAAATCGGGCCATGAAATCAATCTGAATTTGCATATTCACACTGATAATTGCAAAGCTGGCAGATAGTTGAGCTATAATTGCAAACTAATGACTGCAAAATTATTTGCACGAACTCCGAGATATTGAGGTTTTTATTCTGTTTGTTTGATTCTTTTTTTTCCTTTTAGCTCCTAATTTGAGTGACAGCTGGTGAAAGAAGCCCGGCCTCGCTGTGGGAGGCCCCGCCCTCACCTACACCCCACCACCCTGCATCCCAGCCATCCAACCATAGCAACAGTCAGGGCATAAAGGAGGAAAAACTACATAACCTTCACCTGTAGCTCTAACTCGCCTCAGAAAAATCGACTTTTTGACGAACCAGTCAAACACATTTCTGCAGTTTATGGAGTTAAAATCGAGATCGTGTTCTCAGTGAGACAGGGGGTCCCAGTCCGTATCGATACGAGCTCTCTATCTATGTGATCCAAGTCCCACTGGATCCCCCGATGACTCCTCCTCCTCTTCCTGAACCACACACGAGGAGTCAGGAACCACAGCTGCACAAACACCTGCACACACACACACACACACACACACACACACACTGTAACCGACTTCACTTCAATTTGACTGAATTAGACCGGATTATTCCGGAATGAGGGCAATAATATTTGATTAATTTGCTGCTATGAAGCAGCCGACAGTTAAAAGTTTACCCCCCGGTTTGTTGTTGTTGTTGTTGTTGTTGTTGTTGTTGTTGTGGTCACAGCAGGAGGACGAGGTGAAGCGGAGAGAGAGAGAGAGAGAGAGAGAGAGAGAGAGAGAGAGAGAGAGAGAGGGAGGAAGGTGTGAAACAAATAGGTAGCGTAGCGTTGGAGGTTCAGTCAGGTCTCGGATGAGTTCTGACAGATCTGGATCTACGTGAGAGCTGGAGACACGAACAGGAAGTGATGCCCTTAACAGTTTGTTGAGACTTCACAGAGAGGAAGAAGAAGAAGAGAGGAGACGATGGTTTCCCAGCATCCTTAGCACTCGTGTGTGTGTGTGTGTGTGTGTGTGTGTGTGTGTCCTGTCAGTGGGAGTCGTGTGTTTGCTGCTCTCTGATAGAGAGGAGACTCTGTCCTCTTTAGTTTCTGGCACTAATTGAAATAAACGACGCGGCCGCAGCGTTGTTGTTGTTATCTGTGCTGGCTTCGCAGCACCTCCCTCCCTCCTGCTCCGGGAACGCTGGGAACTCTGGGATCCAGGGAGGAGGAGGAGGAGGAGGAGGAGGAGGAGGAGAAGGAGGACGACGACAGCTAGGTTCCAGTGACCCAGATTTAGTCTCCAAACATAAATAAATTATCAACCCCCCCCTCCATCTTCACACACACACACACACACACACACACACACACTTCTCTCCGTCTACCTTCAAAGTTGTAAATGGAATCTTAATCGTGGAGAGGGCGCACACACATACACACACACACACACGTGATCTTGCGTTATCTTTGTTCATCAAAGGAAGGTTCAGATTATTTACTCTGAATTATTCCAGCTGCCGGGTTTTCTCCCGTCGACCCTGCGACTGCGGCTGCGGCTCGGCGCCCAGCGGGAGGAAGCTGCGCCTCCGCTTTTAGCTCCGCACAAGTCGCGCTAAACATTTGACACGTTTTCTTGGATCATTCGAAAAAAAAAAACAACCAGGATGTAAAAACATGGGAATCTAAACATAGAGGTGCAGGGACTCAACACGCAGGCTGGGTGTGAGGCGGCGGGGTAATGCTAGGTATTTATAGCGGCTAACCGTGGCTAACCGTGGCTAGCCGCGGCTGGCTAGCGGAGCTCCGGCAGGTATCTGGAGACACTTCCCAGACTTGACTTGACTGGATAACTTGTTTGACCCGTCTCGCTGCAGATTCATGAACATTTAATGAATGCACAGAGCTCGTCTGGCTCTGCCAGGAGCCCAGGGCGAGCCCGGCCCGCTGGGCAACTCAGCCTCCAGCAGATCTTTAACGTCTCGGGGCCTCTGGGTGGGTTTAAACTTTTCACTTTGGACTTTTCTGGAATCTTTTCTTCTCTCTGAGTGGGGAAAAAAGAGAGAAAAAGAGAGAGGAGGGTGGTTTCTGTCAGATCACCTGCTTAAATGAAGTGTTACAGATTAGGTGACACATCTAGGTCCTTGTTTCTTTTCATTCTGGATCTGACAGGTTACCTGGTTAGAGGAAGGTAACCAGGCGAGACATGAAGCAGCTGTTCTCTCTCTCTCTCTCTCTCTTTTCTAATCCCCCTTTTTTTTCACACTTCATTTGTTTGGAGAACGTCTTGAGAAAACAGAGCTTTGTGGTCCTTTCAAAAAAAAAAAAAAAAAAAAGCAGAAAAAACAAAACAAAGTCATAAAAAGCGCAGGAATCTGGGTCTGAGCAGCAGTGACAGTGTGTTTAAGCAGGCCCGTCTGTCGCGGCGGCGTCCTGAGAGCGTTCTCTGGCGACCGCCGTGACACTGCCATTCCCATGCCCCGCAGAATTCCTTCCTCAGATCCCAGGCATTTAAGCTGCTCCCTCCCTCCCCAGCGCCGCTCAGGATGTAGCCAAAAGTCCACTGACCTATGTGGGAGTGGATATTTTGGAAGGCGGCCCTGGCTCCTTCACTCTCTATTCCTGTCCTCGCACGTTCATTAGCCTGGCCTCCAGAGTCACACTGTTTACATGTTGTTATCATTCCTCCGCTATCATTTTTCTTGCCTGTTTTTTCTCCTCTTTTTTTCTCCCCCTCTCTCTTTTCCACCTCCTCCTCCTCCTCCTTGTCCTTTTTCTTTTACTAGGTGGGGTCATCTGCTCTAATAAATCCATGCGTGTCACATTAGAGTGGCTGTAATCAGCGCGGCAGATTAAATATACATGTGTTTAGCATGTTTACCGCAGAGACCGGCACACGCTCTTTGAACACGGAAAAAAGATGAAAAAAACCTGTGAAAATAAACAACAACGGCCTTGGACGTGAGCTTGTTCTGTACGAGTGAAAACATGAAGTTGTGCGGGATTTTAAGGTGGTGCGAAACATTTCATGTCCATGCTCTTTCCAAACAGTTCAGAGCTACTGGTTTTACTGGTTCCAGTCGTTCTTTGGAGGCTGATCTGAGGTCTGTCCTCAGGTCTGGTTGGGAGTCGCAGCTCGTTAGGGAAGGTGAGCGCGTGTTGTAAACAGTCACATCAGCTTCCAGGGACATGAAACTACAGCAGCAATAATGGCCTTATTTTAGTCGTGTGTGTGTGTGTGTGTGTGTGTGTGTGTGTGTGTGTGTGTGTGGACGAGGTCTGTTGTGATCAAATGTCTGAGCCCACAGATTGATGTCGCCTTGTAGCCGGAGGTCAGGGCCCAGGAATCAGTCCGAGCGAGTCATTATTTACTGTTGATTCAACTCCGGGACGTTTTCCCGCCACGTTCCCGGGGAAATAACGACCTGTAGGAGCTCAGCTGCTGGAGCCAGATTGCTCTCTCTCCTTCTCTTTCTCTTCTCGCTTTTATGATTATTCCCCCCCCGGCCTCCGCCGTTACATCACTGGAAAGCCTTCTGCGCCTCGCTCCGTGGAGGAAGCCCGCGGCTTTTCCTCACCTCGGGTTTCTGAGTCTGAGGAGAAAATGAGACGAGGAGGTTCCTGAGGTGACCAGTGAGGAGGAGACAGGAACCTCCCTGGAAGCTCTGGTCACCTCCTCAGCTACTGAACAGAACCTCTATATATATATAGATAGTTGTGCTCTAATTCCAGGATCACACGCCTACCTTCCCTAACTTCCGACCATTTATGAGTAACTTCCTGTCTGACACAGTGAACGTTTCTATCTCGTTAACAACCAAATCATCCAGCGCAGGAACCTGTGGAGCCAGGTCTGGGACCGCGGCTCGTTCCCGTGTTTCATCAGGTCCTTTTTTTTTTAAGCTGGGAACCTGACAGCAGCAGATATTCCTTTCTTTTTGTTCCGGATCGGCCCTTTGTATCGCTGCAGCGTCCGGAGGGTTCCGGGGAAGGTTGATGAGGCGGCGGGAGGATCCGGGGCCCCAGGCAGCTCATCAGCGTATTACTGCTGTCGCCGCCGCTTAACTCAACTTTTCTTGAAGCCCTTTGAGTGGCGTCCTGCGAGACCGGTGAAATATTCACGCTGTTTCTGTTACCTGCTGTTCCAGTAGGTATAAAGAGGCGGGAACGTCGGGAACGTTTCATGCCGCTCTGACGGACTGTCGCTGCAGCGCGGCGGCGTCCGACGTGACTTTTCATCGCCGCTAATCAAGATGAATAAACAGGCGCAGAGCGGGAGAAGTTAGCCACATTCACAGGGAATTTTCAATGCCCCATGAAGTATTAAAGCCAGGCTTGGCCTGGTTTCTCCCTGTGTGTGCGTGTCTTCTCCCCTCACCGTGCCTCCTCACCTAGCGCTCCGACTCCTCCTCGCTGCTCCTCACGCCTCCGACACACACACCGCCAGGACACAAATATTTACTCTCCCTCAGACACATATTCCCGTACTTCTCCTCAACTTTGATATTCCCTTTGATTTCCCATCATCATCTCTCCCTCCTCCTCCTCTCCTCAGACATGTAGAAGTTTAAGAAATCTGCGGGTTTGATGTGATTTTTCCCGCCTTTGTACATCATAAGGAAAAACATGAAATAAAAAAGTGCGTGAACAGACGAGCAGCAGCGGCGGCGCTCCGGCAACAGTGGGGAAGAAGATTGACGTGTTGTTGTATTCTGACAGCGTTCCGGCCGCCCCGCTCCCAGCTTTGTGATCATAAATAGTTGATGCTGCTGATTAGGAGGCAGCCGCCACGTTCCCGGCCGGAGCGCCGGTGTTAGCGGACAATTTGCCCGTTACACATTCGAGACATTATTAGCCTTTCCCTTTCATCCTCTCCTCCTCCAGCCTCTCTCTCTCTCTCTCTCTCTCTCTCTCTCTCTCTTTTCCCTTTTTTCCTGGTTTTCTCTTCCCAAGATCCGCGGCGGCCGCTCGTCACGGCGCTGGATGTGACGGGAAGAGCGGAATAATTCGTCTTCCTGAGATAATATCGAGCTAATGTGATTACGGGGCGCAGGCTCAGGAGTGTGTGCGCGGCTACAAAAAGCCGGAATGATGACACTATTTCAAGACGTTTCACCCAGCCAAGAGCAGAAGATAAATAAATAAATAAGGTTTTTAAAAAAAGAAGAGCCTGTTGCTATAGGTTGAACTGCAAGCTACGGCTGTTTAGGGAGTTAAAGGGTTTTTCTTGGAAGGTGCTGATGTCGGCTCCAGGATTCCCTGTTTCCTGACACACAACAAGTGACAGTTAACATCCCTGCAGAACCAATACATCAATCAATAAGTAATCTCACTCCATATGTAGCTTTTTAAAGGTTTTTGAGACTGCGTTAGCATGAGACATGGTAGCGTAACTTTTCCATTGAATCTGACTTTATTTCTGACTTTATTTACTTTATTTACTTAACATTTGCTGCACGTTGCAGGAGCCGCATCACATGAACTTTTTAACGAAGGTGCAGCGAGCGAGCGAGTCGAACGCATTATGACGTGTGAGGACAGAGTTACGAGACTTTTCAACAAGTGGAAAATAGAAAGAGAGAGAGAGGGAGACGGGGGGGGGAGAGAGGGGGAGAGAGAGACCGGTTGCCTTTTATTTTAATGCGGCGTGCAGCAACATCTGGCTCCAGTTACAGCTGTGAGGTAGGTGCTCCATTATACAAGGAAACTCAAAGGATTTCCTCTCTTAGAATACACGTTATCCCTTAATTCCCGACTAAATTACCACTTAAAGCAAAAGGCCTGTAATTCCCAACCCCTGCTGGTCCAGGTCTGCAGCTCAACTCTGTGTCACCTTGAGGAGGGGGGGAGGAGGGGGAGGAGGGGGGAGGAGTGGTCGCACCTCCGAGGGAGGTGAGGAGGGACGTAAATGGCCGCTCTCTAAAAGGATGTTTTGCCAGAGGTGGGAGAGGAGGAGGTGGGAGTGAGGGGGGAGGAAGGGGGAGGAGGAGGTGGGGATGGGGGTCTCCCGGGATAGATTTGCGAGTGGAGATAGTCGGATTCACCTCTCCCTGACACTGAGGAGGGAGGGGGGGGGGGAGTCAGAGGCTGGTCAAGGCAACAACGACCTCCCTCCCTCCTCCCTCCCTCCTCCCTCCCTCCCTCCCTCCTCCGGGCATCAGGTCCGGGCAGAGAGGTAACTGGATGCTGGGATCCCTCCTGAGGTTCGAGTGCCGGAGTCACTGGGTCATGGATGGAGTTTCATCCCAAAGCTTTCAGAGTCGATTAAGAGAGAGAACGAGAGAGAAAAGAGAGAGAGAGAGAGAAAAGAGACAGAGAGAGAGAGAGAGAGAGACAGAGCCTGGCACGGAATGGCACGGAATATCACGGACGGGCGGGAGACGACGCCTCAGCTCACGGATTAAAAGCCTCAGACGACCACAGACACACACACACACACACACACACACACACACACACACACACACACACACACACACACACACCCCATGCAATAAAGTCTCATTGTAGGAGCCAGAGCGTTAGGGAACGTCGTCCCAAGTCGTTTTAAAACAGACCTGGAATCAGCTCCTGACGCCGTCTGCCTCCAGGGTCCAGACAGAGTTTCCACCAATCAGAACACTTGGTTTCTACTAACTCGGTCACGCTTTATCATTCCTTATGTTTTTGTAGGACGTCTTCGTACATAAAGTTAGCGTTCCTTTAGGAATACTGGGCTCCATTCTGGCTCCGCCCCCTAGTAACTCCAATAACGTGCTGTCAATCAGGTTTAATCACTTTTTCATCTTATTTTACTAAATCTAAGTCAAGTTATCCATAGTTTCACTTGGTTCAAGCACCTTCACCTGCATGGCAACCTACGTATCTTTACATTTGTTTACGTTTTTGACACATCTATCTATGATATCTTTACATTTGTTTGCGTATTTGTTTCCATATGTGTGCGTATGAGCCGAGCTGGCTGCTCTGGTAATTAATCGGGTTATCAAACCGTGGAGGTGTTGAGACGGTGCCCAACACAACGACCTGAACTGTGATGAATGGGAATTTTTTGCTGTGGATAAATTTATCGGAAACAGCTTGAAGGCATCTTCCTCGCAGACAGTAGCAGCTCATCGTGAGCCGGACCACGACCAGGAGCCGTAAATAACGGGGGAGAACGTGTCCTGCCAGGAGGACGGGGAGTGAAATATGTCATCAGATACACTATTAATATACATTTGAGGATATTTCACAGGCCAGAATGAAATCTAAACCCTGCGATGACCTCATTTCTTTAATATGTGGAAGTTGAGGAGCAGAGTTGTGTGTTTGAACGTGTAACTGGGGTTTATAATGGAGACTTATCTCAGAAGTGAAATATGAAAAGCTTATTTTCCCTCTCATTCCTCCAAACCCAGAGAGTGTCGGAGGCTCCGCTCACATTTTTCCGACCTGGAATTTCGCGGACCCAGGAGTCCTGACGGGGCAGGTATTGGCGCACCGCAGGCTGATTTCACAAGGTTTCGGGTGGATTTTTAATTTGTGGAAACATGGGGCAGAACCTATAGTCCAGAGACCGCCAGGGAACGCCGTCTCCAGCGATCTGCCCCAACCTGCTATTAACTGGTAATTCAGACAAGTCATTGACTCCGTCAGGAAAACACCACAGTCCTGGAGCGCTGCTCAACCTGGGTCAGCGCTCCATGGAAACCCACCTTCCACAGCCGCTCCGGTCTGCTCCAGGCTCCAGGAGGAGGTCCCGGTCCTGGAGCCTGGAGCCTACCTGGACCAGGAGCCTACCTGGACCAGGAGCCTACCTGCACCAGGAGCCCACCTGCACCAGGAGGCTACCTGGGCCAGGTGCTCCTTCTCTGGAGCAGCCTCTGGTTGCTTTTGGGAGTGTGGAGCGTGGCTCTCTGGACCGGCTCCAGATCCTCACTCTTTACACAGTTCCTTTTATGTGGCGATGCTTTATTAATCCCTCCTGACGCCGGCTCCTTTCATGTCGGGCCTTTATGTGTCTTTTCGTTTTTTTCTTCTTCTGCTTTTATGTTTGTGGTGTTGCTTACGCGGCTCCTTAACGAAGCCTCACGTGTTTGTCGATGCTCTCAGATCGCAGCTCGTCCTGCTCCTGGTTCTCCAGGACGTCTTCTTCTTCTTCTTCTTCTTCTTCTTCTTCTTCTTCTTCTTCTTCTTCTTCTTGTTTTTATAAACGTCCTCGCCTCGCACTGTTCGTTTCACATCACAGGACGAGCGACCTTTCAAAATAAAACGTCGTTTCTGTCGCTTCAACCTCTGACAAAAGCTTCTGTCAGTCGTTGTTCTGAACCACGGTTCATTTTAAGAGTCTCTTTAATGTTAAAACTGTTTTAAAAAATTCACAATTTTTTACTGTTATCTATGAAAACGTCCAGTGGAAACATCAGCTCTTAAAAGATATATCCGATAAATATTTTTTTAGGATTTTATATGAATAAAAACAACCCTTATACTCCTTATTCAACGGCCATTTGAAATATTAAAATCCCCTAAATTAATTCAATATTTAGTAGTTTGATCAGAACTGAAGATGTGAGCAAAATAAGTTGATGAAAATATTTATCTGATATATTTTTTAAAAATTAGGGGTTTTATGCCTACAGTTTATTATGACCTTAAAATCAGATTTCCAAATTAGCATAAAAGCAACTTATTGCTGAACTATATTATTTGAAATATATGTAGAAATAATGGAAAATACTGAACGTTCACTCTGAGCTACATTAAGAATATATTTCTAGGTCCAGTTTTTATTTTTCTCTTTGCAAATTCAGTTTTTATTTAATATTCTGAGCAACTTTTTCCTCAGACTCCGCCCCCTAACAAGTCTCCGCGGCTAATCTAGTGCTACATGCTACGTGCTACGTGCTACATGCTACGAGCTACATGCTACGTGCTACCTCCAGCGATGCTTGTGGAGCTCTGAGCAGGAGGTCCGGTCGGGTTCTTATAGGAACAGACTTTTGTTCAAACACCTTTAATAATTAAACACCTCCTCAGGAGGTGGTTGGGGAGGTTGGACAGTTTCCCAGGGTGAGGAGGTGGGTGAGGAGGTGGGTGAGGAGGGAGGGAGGGGGGGAGTAACCTGGAGAGTCTCTCACCTAATGCCTTTTCCGTGTGGCTCCTTCGCAGCCTCGTAAAGGAGACGCTTGAGTTACATGTGTCTCCTCAGCCCCACGGCGGCTCATACGTGTTTCTACGTGTTTTTTAACGTGTTTTTTTAACGTGTTTCTGTTACGTGTTTCTCGGCGGTCACTGATCTGAGGCCAGCTCCAGCTTTTACAGAGTCGTCCAGCGTTTGCAGGTGAGACGCTGCCAGGGCTGCTCCTCCGGCTCTGACTCCTCATAAAGTTTTACTCCTCTTTTATCCGAACCGGAAAAAACCCCACGCTGCAGATTATTTGGTTGTGAGCGAGATGAAAACGTTCGTCATGTGTAAAATCGCTGAAAAAGAACTTTCCACTGTAATCTAAATTGGAGGAAGAATAATCTTATTAGAAGAAATCTTTCCTCTGGTTTTTGCTCAGATTCAGTGTTTTTATCTGGGTCCAGACACAAGCGTGAACCTGTCTGAGTGTTCCTACCTCGTCTCCACATCTAGTCTAGTGAAACTCACTTCCTTCTCTCTCACATTTAGTTTTTATTTTGCTTTTTTTTATCATTTTTTTTATGCAGACCAAATGTTTCCAGTTTTGCTTCATAATAGCAAAACATCCCAGCTGAGAGGCCGGCGCAGCGTCTTTTATTTATTATTTATTTATGTATTATGTGTTTCTGCGTCTCCTCTCTGCTCCCCAGCAACGCTGGGCGTGTGTTGCGTCACCTGCAGACGTGTTGTGAAGGTTTGAGCTCGCCGGGCCGCGGCGTTTCATCAGCTCGCTGCAGCACGTTAATTACCAGCCAGCAACAATGGAGCGAGCGGCCCCGGGGCCCCGGGGCCCCGCCAGACCTGCTCGCTCTGTCCGACGACTCCCAGGAACTCCCTGGAATACGCGGGAATATGTGGGAACGCGAGGCTTGTTTTCATCAGCGGCTCCGTCTCATTATTTCAGTTTGACTCATGCAGATGTTTGTCCGTCCAACGTCCCCGCGGGGATAAATAAGGTTTTCTGAGCCTGAACGTGCAGGGAGACGTTGCTTATCTAAAGGAGGATGCGAGGTGTTGTTTTTGTGAGTAACGTCCTCATTGTTTCGATGCAACACATCTCAGTCCCAGTCTGCGGTTTCACACGCTCCACCACGTGTTTTCAGAGCAACTTGTGTCTGATTCCTCATCATCGAACCTGGAGACTTCACTCAGTTTCTGTCTGTGTCCATGTTCACTTCATGTATGTCAGTCTAGTTTTACACATAACTTCATCTCACTGTTCCAACTTGAGATGAGGTCGGCTCAGACCTTCTTTTACTGGCCGTCCTCATTGAGACGATGCATAGAAACATGCATGAATGTGACAAACTTCTCTCCAGCGTTCCTGCTCGTTCTCTCTCCTGCTGGGTCTGTGTCAGTGTGAGAGCAGCTCTCTGAGCCTCTTCCTCTCTGTTCCCAGGTCCAGGTCCAGGTCCAGGTCTCCGGGTCCAGGTCCCTGGGGGGGGGGCAGCAGCGATGGAGCACCTGAGAGAGAACAGCTGTCTACTAAAAGGTCAGTCTCCCAGCGCTGCTCCTCCTCCTCCTCCTCCTCCTCTCCCTCCGTTTCCGGCCTCTCGTCTTCCTCCCCCTCTTCCCGTTTGACTCCAGAGTCACGTATTTTGGCTTTTTCTCTCTCACACACACACACACACACACACACACAGACTCGGCACCTAGAGGATTCTTGGCAGAGCTCGACCACCTTGTAATCCCATGCAGAAAAAAAGAAAGGAAGAAAGAGAGGGAGAGAGAGAGAGAGAGAGAGGGAGAGAGAGAGAGAGAGAGAGAGAGGGAGAGAGAGAGAGAGAGAGAGAGTGGGTGGACAAATGTGCTGCAGTCTGGTTTATAAAACTTCCCTGCCAGTGGATATACGGCTCTCTTGAGGTGTTTGTTTTCCCGAGTGTAGTGTAGCTATCATTGTTACGCACATGTGGACCCCGACGCCCCTCCCTACACACACACACACACACACACACACACACATATACATACACAGACACACACACAAGCACTTCTAAACATTGACAAACAGTCTCGAAAAAGGCGAAAAACAAACACGGACCGAACTGGTTACATTCAGGGAGGAGGAGGAGGAGGGGGGAGAATTTCTCATAACCCGAGAGAGAGAGAGAGAGAGAGAGAGAGAGAGAGAGGGAGAGAGAGAGAGAGAGAGAGAGAGAAACTCTGCAGACAAACAAACAATGTTTGGAGCGATGGCTTTCAATAAACGCCCCGCTCACATATTTGAGCGCTAATATTTATCGTGAAATCGTCGCGCTGGTCCGAGCGCCAGACCGGCCAAACAAACAGCGTCGCTTCTCCCAACACAGCCACGGTAAACACACACACACACACACACACACACACACACACACACACACACACACACACACACACAGAGCGACCATGACAGCGTACGTAATAACACGGGGACGAGGGTTCCACCTCCAATGTGACCCAGGACGTTTGTGGGCGTGGCTCGTCTTCCTGGGGGGGCGTGGCCTGTGGGCGGAGCTCGTTAAGGAAGTCGAGGAGATGCAGATCACGGAGGAGGACGTGATGCACCTGGATGTTCTTCCAGGTGCCTGAATGTGAGAGCTCAAGGTGTGAGTGGACTGATTTATAGTGAGGCAGCCGGAGAGTCTTTAACTGGAAAAGTTCAATTTATTTTCCTTGGACTGTCAGGGAAAAAGAGTCTAGTAATGGAATCTGACCTGTATGTGTTAGTATGATAGACATCTCTGTATTCTGTGGTGTTGCTTGGAAGTTGATTGTTTTATCTGGAATCAGTCAGGAGTCACTAGATCTAGATCTAGGACAAAGAGATACAATAGTACAGACGAGTGGAGACTGTACCGTACTGTATTTGCTATTTGGGAGTAATTAAAAGGAATCCACATCTGTGGTCGTATGATATATTCATATTGACTGTATTGGTGGTTGATCATAGCTTATTTCATATTGATTATTTATCATCTATTGACTGACTGTGTTTAATCCTCTACCGTGTTGGAGGATGAAACTGCTCGTTTACGGCTCCATCTTTGACTGTTGTCCGGTTCCTCAGACCGTGACCTTTGACCCCGGGCAGCCGAATCGAGACATCATCAAACGAGAGAAAGTAACAAAGTAACAAACGAGGAAGAAACAAACTTTCATGTTTTTTTTTCCTCTGTCGTGATGTAGAAACCAGAAGCTTTCACACATCACACCCTCGACCTTCGTCGCAGCGACCGCAGCCGCCTTTGATGCTGTCAAGGAACTGTGTGTGTGTGTGTGTGTGTGTGTGTGTGTGTGTGTGTGTGTGTGTGTGATGCAGAAGTCATCAACATGTTCCGTGGTCAAACTAAACTTCTGCTCCAGCTTTTTTTTCCCCTCGCTTTCATCCTTCAGCGTGTGGACGGATGTGTCCTGCTCTGTGTGTGTGTGTGTGTGTGTGTGTGTGTGTGTGTGTGTGTGTGTGTGTGTGTGTGTGTGTGTGTGTGTGTGTGTGTGTGTGTGTGTGTGTGTGTGTGTGTGCAGATGGCCTGAATATCAAACGCCTGCTGGGACTCAGCTCGGGGGGAGGCTGAGAGCAGGTCGGGGGACGTCTACTCTTCCTCTTCTTCTTCTTCTCCTTCTCCTTATCGAGTGCGTGCAGAGATGCCGCTCCTCCTCGGACCTGGGGGAGGAAAGGGAGGGGGAGGTGGAGGGAGGAGGGAGGAGGAGGAGGAGGGAGGGGGTTGAGGTTGGGGGATGACCGGGGTAGCGTCACGGTCAGCACCTCAATCTGGGTCATTTTTAATTACGTTTTTTTTAAGAGGGACGGAGAAATAAATCAGCATATGAAATGAGGAGAGGGAGGGAGAGGAGGGGGGAGGGGGGAGGAGGGGTGAGGAGGGAGGAAGGGGGAGGAGGGGGGGTGAGGCGACAGGTCTCGGCGGGTATTTCAACCGGAGTGCTCGTCAAGGCGGAGTGTGTGACAGCTCTGACAAGACGAAGCCGAGGTCCTTCAGCGCCTCCTCCTCCTCCCTCTGACAAGAGGGGGGAGGAGGAGGGGGGGAGGAGGAGGGGGAGGGAGGGAGGGGGGCTAACCTTCCTGTCATGACTCAGGAAGTTAAAAAAAAAAGAAGCGTCGCTTTTTTATTCCAACAGGTGAGAGGTGAAGTAGCTCAACACGCGACCCAGCGTGTAGCTAATCCAGTGGAGGACGTGAATCTTATTACCTTGTGTGTGTGTGTGTGTGTGTGTAGTTCAGAGAGTGTGTGTGTGTGTGTGTGTGTGTGTGTGACGGATGGAGGGGACGCTAAGCAGCTGGCGCCGCCATCTTTTATCCATTTGTCAGGCAGTGGAGAAGCTGCAGAGCGGAGCAGAGAGGGAGCTCGTTAACCTGCAGACTCACACTCAGTTCAACTGGACCAGTTTAGTTTAGCTAACCTAAGTCTAGTTTAGCTAAGCTAACCTAACATAACTAACTTAACTGACCCTAACGACTTCACGTGTTAGGTGGTGTCAGGAGTGGCCGCACACGGCTGACTCGACACGTTTAACTCGTCCTTGAAGACTATTTATTTCTCTGTTAGTTTAGGAACGCTGCAGTCAACAGTTTAATGTGAACACGAGGTGAGCATCTCTTCAGAGATCGCTGGAGTCTTTTTCTTTTTTCTCCTTCTCTTTTTCTGTGTTTCTGAGTCGTCATTACGAGGCCTCGGAGCTTTTAACAAATCAGCCAAAATGAAATCCAGAAGTCTAATCTGATTCATCCCAGATCGGACAGAAACGTTCCAGATGATCGTCCCACTCGTTCCCAACCTGACTGAGTTAACGCAGGTGTGCCCCCCCCCTCCCTCTCCTGTATTGTTCTTCTTCTTCTCCTCCTCTTTCTCGCCCCCGCCGGGCGTTTGTTTCCCAGCGTGCTCCGTCAGTGACTCCTCCATGAACACGCATATTAATACGCCCGAAAAAAGAAAGTTTTCATCCAATTATATTCCAAATCAGCCATAATTACCAGCCTATACATCATCTGCATATTTCAATTAATATTCAAATCTTGCATAGGCCCCTGCATGCAAATGTTTAATATATTCAGGATTAGGTATATTACAATTAAATCTGTCTCTACCTTTGCTGCTCCTTAATCAGCCGGTTGTAATGTAATGTTTCTTGGACTTGTTATTATGATTGTAACACAGTCTGCTCGACCAGGAGGATCCTTATTGTTATTTCTCGCAATTAACAACGGAGCCGCAAAAACACGGAGCGGCCTCCTTCGTTAATTTGCATCTAGAGCTGCTCACGTATAATACAGAGCAGAGGGAGGAGGTGGGAGGAGGTGGGAGGAGGTGGGGGGGGAAACAGGTCTGCGTCTGGCTCAGTCAAGTGTAGCAAATCTAATTTAAATATATGAATGTTGTTGTTTTTGTATTATTTTGCGGCTTTGTCCATTTGTCTGAGGGAGGAGCGGCTCGGAGTCTCCGTCCAGGCCCTGAAGACGTTTGTCAATACTGAGTCTGTCCAATTTATAGAGTCTGAACCCTCAAAGCTCCGGAGACTTCAATTAGACAAGTACCTGCGTCCGCTACGGCTCCCAGGAGCCCCCCCCCCCCCCCCCCGGCCCTCCACCCCCCCACCTCGCTCTGGTATTGAATCATGTGGGGACAGTTAATATTCCCGCAGCAGGAGGATCTATAACGTCGCCTCCGTCATAAAGCAGCGAGGGAGCGCTTTGTAACGTCCAAATAACAGCAGTAAATAACGAGAGTCCACCTGGACGCTAACCGCTAGCTGCGCTAAGCTAACCAGGTGGACACAGAGGTGGCTCAGAGGCGGGTGGGTAACCTGTGGATCTCATGTCACTTGATGCTATTCTACGTATAGTGATTCTCATGATTCCTCCTGGAAATCGTTCCAGGAGGATCTCAGAGAGGAGGTTCCTGCAGACTCCCTGCGGAGGATCAGCTTCTCTGTGCTCCTCCGACACCTCACAGCGCCCGCTCTCGTATTGAATGGTGCGGGGGGGGACAGTTAATGTTCCCGCGGCAGGAGGATCTATGAAGCCGCCTCCGTCATAAAGCAGCGAGGGAGCCCTTTGTAACGTCCAAATAACAGCAGTAAATAACGAGCTTCCACCTGGACGGCCCCGCCAGGTCCGCCTCATCCATCACCCGCTAGTTTACGTAGAGTCGCTCTCCCCGCTCCTCCTTCTTCTTCTTCTTAGGTTTCTCCTTCGGTAAAGACGGCTGGGAGGTGGAGGGGGGGGCGGGGAGGAGGGGTGAGGAGGGGGGGTGAGGTGTCTCTCTGTCCCTGAGAGAATAAAGCATCAAACCCACTCAGCAGCACCACTAACAATAATAAAAATGCCTCGGCTTAAAGGTGACATTCCCAATTTACGATTATTTGTGTCTATAAAGTGTATTCCTCGGCTCCTGACTCATTCCCACCCCCCCTCCCTCCCTCGCCAGAACAATGCATTAAGGAAGGGTGTAGAGGAAGAGGGTGAGGGGGGGTGAGGGGGGTAGCTGAGGGTAAATGGAAATTCTATCCATTTTATTAAACCGACAGGCCCCACTATACCTGAGACTTTCAATTTTGCCGGCGTGACCTCCAAGGAGACGTTCCCGTCTACCTTCCACTCATTCAATTCCCGCTCGGCTCCGTCCGGCCCCCGGCAGACACCCGGGGGCCCCCAGCGCCGTTATGGATGAGCTCCGAGGCAATTCTGCCTCCGAGAGGAAAAGAAAAGAGAGAGAGGAGCGTAGATCTGCTCCCACTGAGAGAGATTTACCTCGGGCTGGGAGACGGATGGAATCAGCCCTCGGATCTTCTCCTCCTGATTGTTTTTCCTGGTTAAGAGACTCCGACGGGAACGTCGCAGTGACAGATCAGACACCGTTACAGTAGAGACGAGTCATGCAGAGCAGCGCTGAACCTGAACCTGAAACTGACTTTTATTCAGAGTAGAAGAAGACAGGATAGAACAGAGTAGAACAGAGTAGAGTAGAATGGAGTGCTGCTACAGTAGGAGATGCCTGGAGTTGCTTTAGCTGCAGCTGCAGATGTGTAGCATTGTGCAGATGTGCAGATGCAGATGCAGCTGCAGCTACAAATGTAGCTGCATCTGCAGCAACATCTGCATCTGTTGCTGCAGATGTTGCTGCAGATGTTTCTGCAGCAGCAACATCTGCTTCTTCTTCTGCTGCTGCTGCTGCAGCAGCTGCATGTGTGGCAGCAGCAGGGAACCTCCTGGCCCGTTCCCAGACGTCTCCTCCTCCTCTTCCTCCTCCTCCTCCTCGTCCATCTCCATCTCCATCCAGGGAGGTGATGGCACATAAAGTATTCTGGTGAAGGATGGAGGGAGAAGAGGAGGAGGAGGAGGAGGAGGAGGAGGAGGAGGGAGAGAGGAAGCAGCCGGAGACGCGGCCAAGTTTCTATTGAGTTATGGACGTTTTCAGCAAAGAGCCTTCGAGAGCGGCACTCTTCAGAGTGACTGAGCTCACACTTAGCACGGACAATATAAATGGAATTGTCGACGTTAGTATTTCCTCATTCCCTCCCCCACCCCCCCCCTCTCCCCCCCCCCTCCTCCTCCTCCTCCTCCTCTTAAACCTCTTCTTCTTTTTAATGCCTCTGAGGCTCTTGAGCGATGGCGGGGACGCACATCCAGAGGATCAGACGTGGCGTGGAAGGTGCGGAGCCACGTCGTCGTTCCCGGCTTTATTTAAGCGTCTGTCATGATGGGAGCGCCGGGATCACGGGAGCGTCCCAGTGACAGGCGTGACACGATGTAGCAGATGAATTATTAAAGAAAGTCACATCACATCAGAGGATTGGAAATAATAGTCGAGCGGCCAAACTTTGTCCCTCTCCCCCTCCGAGTAGCTGCGTGTGTGTGTGTGTGTGTGGAGACAAACAGGATGTTGACGGTTTGTAGCCGTGGCTAATTGTTTGTCTAAAGCCGCTGTGGGACGAGCGGAGCGTCGGGAATACCGCGGCTCCGGGTTTTGACAGTGATGGTTCACGGGATGACAAACAAACGCCACAGAGGATCAGAGTGAGGAGGTCCGTCTCCGGAAGAGTCCGGAGAGACGGGCAGACGACAGAGCCGATCGGCCGTGACAACTTCCTCCTCTTCCTCCTCTTCTTCGTCTTGTTCTTCCTTTTCTCCTAAAAGATGAAACAGTGTGAGAGGCACCAGGGGAAGTTCTGACAGGGCCTCGCTCGGCCTCCTGAGAGTCAGAACAAAACGTCCTCTGGGTTTAAAGCGAATCAGAAGTTGATCTTTCAATTTTGGGAAAATGGAAGCTCTTAAAAAGGAATAATATGGATCTGATGATGTGTTGATGCCTGTGTTTACAGGTGTTTAATGGTGGATAACTGAGAGTCACTGGTTTAATCAGCTTCAGAAAGTCTTTAATCGGTCTTAAAAGGTGTTGAGACTCACTTCAGGATCCCTGCAGATTCCCTAAAGAACGTCTGTTAAGATCAGGAGCTAATTAAGGTGTGGATGTCCTTTTAAGTCATGCTAGTTCACACCTATGATGTTAGTTTGTCTTCTCAGCTGGAAATCTGTTTTTGGAAGATCTTGAGGAATTCTTTAAGAGGAGGTTAGGATTCCTGCAGATTCCCTGAGTGGAATCACAGTTTCGTCCTAAAAAAAGTAACTTGTTAACCAAGAGAGCCCTCTCAGCTAGTCCTGGCAGCCCCGTCCTCCTCCTCCTCCTCCTCTATATATAACTGTCCAGGCCTCCTTGCGCCTCCTCCCTGCTCCCAGCGTGGAGCGAGACCTCCAGGCACAGATCGGCTTCCAAACATCGGAGATCAAAGCCGAGATGTGAGGTAGCGTTTAGCGGGACCCGAACCGCGTGCAGCACATCGGATCAGTCACCCGGGCCGCAGACGGGCCGCGTAAACCCGTCACACGTGTTTGGAACGCCGGCGTTCCCGCGGCTCGGCTTCCTCTGAAACAAAGACTAATCACTGGACGAGCGAGCGACTGCAGCGGAGCGACCGATTACTGCAGCCGTCGTCTTTGTGCCTCTCGCTGATTCCATCAGTGAGACGCTCCTCGGCAGGGGCCATCATTACATCAGGCGGAGCGGTAATTCCACTCATTTATATGGATTTTATAATGTAATATTCCCGGAAAAGTAAACATTTAGATGTGGAGGGAAGGAAAAAAAACACACAACAAATGAATGCATATGAAAGTAAAGAAAATATGAAGTTTCGCGCCGAACCAAATTGGCAATCACCATCCCTCCGCCCGCAGCCGTAATGAAAGAGCGCCGGCGGCGGTGGAATAAATGACATAATTCCGTGTACACACAATTAAAGGAGAAAGCTACAATTGCACATTCAGCTCGGAGTTGGTTTATGATAGCACAAAGCAAAAACCAAACCTATAAATAATGAATACGTCCATAATTATTCCGTCTCAGATTTGCATAATTATTGTTTTTTTTTTTCTTTCTCTCTTTCTTGGAAGCATCTGTTAACGTTGCAATCCCGCTCTTTGTTTCCCGCCTCACCTTCCCGCCGAGGAGCAGGAGGAGGAGGAGGAGGAGGAGGAGGAGGAGGAGGAGGAGGAACACACATGAATTGGAATAAATTGCCATTATAGGGAAATGCTCTTCATCTATAATTGATAAGGTGGTCGCAGTGACACAATGATATTGCTGCAAATGTTCCATTATTGCTCCGAACGAGGATTCCTGTTTCCACCGCAGCTCGGAACAGGAACAATCTTTAATTTTCCCGTTTTTTTGTTGTTGTTTTGTTTTGTTTTCTCCCCCTTAGAGGTGTCGAGCAAGGTGTGTAGCGGAGGTAACCTGAGAAATCACAGATTATTAGAACAGCTCGTAGTTTTGTAGTCGTTTAGATCGCTTTACACCTGAGCAGGAAAACAAACCAGGGAGAAGAGGAATGTGACAGGATTCCCCCTGGGAATGAACGACTCTGTCTGACAGGAGTGGAATACTGTCCATCATAATCCAGGAGCCAGATTAAGGCCTGAGATGATCAGACTGCCGCTGCAGGTTGCCAGGTTTGCTCGACCTGCTCACTATGATGCTGAGGTCGGTCTCAGGCGTCACCAGTCATTCCGAGGATTAATTTTCGGGGGTGCAGACTTCCCAGAGCCAGACGTGGAGTTGTGTGTGACTTGTCCCGGCCGGGCCTGAGCGTGGCCGTGATGGAGGAGCTGAGGCTGCTACCTGCTCCCGGAGGCCGGCAGCCTCGCTAAGCAAAGCAAACATTAACCAGGTGACTTATCATGGAAGTCTGCGGCTGACCTTTTAATGCGGCTGTCATTGATTGCGTAGCGTGGTTCGCTCCGGCCATCCCAAGGTGATAGATTATTCAATTAACTATTGACCTTTCCCGCAGACTCATTTGTCGATGGAAATGCTTTTATGACAGCGGTGCATTTAGAAACCAGAGGATGCTGAGTTTTGATTTTAGGATTTACAGTGCGCATTATGATTTTCCTCCCCTCTCCCTCTCTCTCATGTTGACTTTTTGATTTACATTGTAATATTATGAAGTTTGGCTCCGGCGGTGGGAGGAGGAGGCTGCGCGGGGCCTGGATTTATCCCACCTCCTTCCCGTCCGCTCGGACATATTTCACCGGGCCGGAGCGGCTCATTAACGTAGCCGTGAGCTATTTGCTGGAACGTGAGAGACGTGCATTTGTATCCGTCAGCGGCCAGAGAGACGGGGGGCGCGTCGGCATGAATCAGCACCTATTTGGCTCCACGTCGTCCCGAGATTAGTCACCGCTGCGGGAACACGCTCCCAGATGACGACATCCGTGTCGTGCTTCTGGATCCAGCTGGAAGCTGCTGCTCCTGGAGAGTCCTGGAGAGTCCTGGACAATCCTGGACAATCCTGGACAATCCTGGACAATCCTGGACAATCCTGGACAATCCTGGACAATCCTGGAGAGCACAGTCACACTCGGATGGAGAACTGAACATCCATCTCTGAGATCGGAATGCCGAATTCTCTCTCCACTCCACAACTTTCGTATTCTGAAGTATATGATAGTATTCCTATCTCTATCATATCATCATATTCCTCTTCAAATCATTTAAATGTAAAGCAAAGTTCAACATGCTCTGATATTGTATATCTATCATCTACATTCTAGAGCAGAGCAGAGTCTGGTGGCTCTGAGTCTCTGTTTCTGTCTTATTTTGTGAGATGCTTCTTCAGCTGATGGCAGACGGATGGATTTCCCCCTGGAGATGGGTGAACTGGTCCCCGTTCCTATTTCTATACCATGTGTGGATGCGATGGTTTGGGAACGTGGCGGCGGGTCGGAGCGGAGCGTGTGGTTGCCATGGCGGCGGCGTGCCGAGGCATCTGTCGGGGTCAGCTCTGCCCAAAAAAGAAAAAGAAAAAAAGAAAAAGTTTCCTCCCAAAGTTCGGTCCCCATCAGAGGGAAGTCGCAGCGGCCGTGGGCGGGACCTGTGGCCCCGCAGGAAGTGGAGGGCCGTAAATCAATATGGCCGCCAGACGGAGGAGCCGGAGCAGGTTGGAAATGTTTAATTAGGACGGAGCTGCTGATTGCAGGTCACGGAGATTTAGAGACGACGTGTGCGTCACTGTGGCGGAACGTGTTGACTCTGGAACAGATTTGTTCACGCTGTAGAAGTACAACATGTAGAGAAGGTCACAGTTTAGAGTTTAGACTGAGAGCAGCCTCGTTACAAGTCCACATAGACAAAAACAGCCTTTATCATAGAGTAGAGCACAGAATAGAGAGGGAAAGAGAAGGATGGAATGGATGGAGGATGGAGAATGGATGGAGAATAGAAAAGAGTAGAGAAGAATATGCAAAAGTAGAATAGAACAGAAAAGTACAGAAAAGAGCAGAAGAAAACAATATAGAATTCAAAGGGTGTAGACTAGAGTAGAATAGGATTGAATCATAGGTATCAGACGCTCCAGCCTGGGGGTGGGGGGGGGGGTGGGGGTGGGGGCCATGACATGATGGCGGCTGGCACGTCTAGCCAGCTCCAGTTTAAGGATCCCCCCCCCCCCCCCCCCCCCCCCCTCGTCCGCCCGGAATCATTGTTGTTAAAGAGGATGTGACAAAGAGCGATATCAGGAGGATGAATATTTAATACCTCCTCCTCCTCCTCCTCCTCCTCCTCCTCCTCCTCTGACTTATTCATGCTCCTGGGGCTGATCTGCCTCACACTCTCTACCTGTCACATCCTCTGAGCCCAGATTCATGGAGTCACGCCGTCCGCACACTCTCCACAAGATAAATCCCCAGAACAACTCCAAACTCCTCCTGGTGCCCGGCCGCAGGAGGCTCTGACGCTCTGAGAAGGAGTTTCTGATCATTGATCTATATTTCTCATTCTATAAATAAACACCTTCAGGTCAGGTAAATGAACAACCAACCAGGCTGAGTTTGGAAAACTCATACGTAGCTTTACATCCGGTTCTGGGAATTCACATCTGCTCTCGGAGAAATGAGTTGAGTATGCAGAACTAGAAAACATAGAGACTGAGGATCTGAGAACCTGATCTGAGTGGTTGTGAGGATTTATGGTCTGGACGTGGGTTCAGTGTTTTACCTAGAGTCACGTGGAAGCGTTTCTAAGTCGTCCTTAAGGAGGATTTATCTCCTCACTGTCATAACTTTTACTTTCAGCTGTAGAGGAGAGGGAGACGAAGGAGGAGGAGGGGGGAGACATCTTGATCAGGCAAGGCTGTGGGAGCGAGGAGGTGATGGATCTGTGTTTTCCGCTCCTCCTCCTCCTCCTCCTCCTCCTCTGACAGCCTCAGAGACAGTGGGTTGAGGGATCGAGGGATTGGACGTGGACGGGAGGACAGGAATACTGCAATTACCGACAAAAGAGGAGAGGAGGAGAAGAAGGATAAAGAGGGAGGGAGGGGGGAGGAGGAGGAGGAGGAGGAGGGGGGTTAGTGATGTTTGATGTGATGTTTCCGACAGTGCTGGGAGTGGGGGGGTCCGTGACACTGACGGAGTCGCTCTATCAATGGGATCCAGGCTGGGAACGCTGCTGTCAGGGTCTGAGTGACGCTCCATCATAACTAGCCCCCCCTCACCCCCCCCCTCCTCCCCCTCCTCCCCCTCCTCCCCCCATCCCTCCTCGTCCTGAGCGTCAGATAAATCACCTCAGACTCGTCTAAACTCCCACAACCTGAGGAGCTGTACGATCCTCCTCGGAAGTTCAGACAGGGAGAAACAGCTCTCCTTCTCGCTTTTATCCCAAACTCGGAATTCTGTCCAGTTCTAAAGTTCGGTAGATTAGGTCCAGAATCCAGTGGGAACGTCCCTGATCCCATCACATGGGTTCTCAAAGGTTCGGAATCACAGATTTTTCCCGAACAGAAACACAGTGTCTCTCCTTTGTAGCGTTTCAGACGTTTTGTCTCCAGGTTTTGCGTTTTTCCAGAGGGAACAGAAACACCGATCTTTAATTTCTCATTTCAAAGATGTAAGAAAAATAATTGTACCCTAGAGGACGGACATAGAAATACATTACAGATCTGTAATAATTTAATTTAGGAGTGGAGGTAGGAGCTTATTCCATGTCTGAGTTAATAGTAGAGTACTGTCTAACTTGCTCATCAATCTAAAGCTATACAATCATTCTCTGGACTTGTTTCAATGTATTATCTTAATTATTGCCAATGATTTGTCTTGTAACAAGATATAAATCAATTAGGAAAATATTTGTCTTCATCAGAATATAAAGTGCTGGGCGTCAGTGTGACAGGCTGACGTGTCGCTGCCAAACACAACGTTGACTCTGGATGCGTTTAACCCTCCGTGCCGCTCTGCGCTCTACGGGATCTGTTTCTTTTCTTCCTCTTCGTCTCCGAGCCCGAGGTAGACGCTGGACCAGACGCCGTCCAACGCAAACAGCAGGAAAACCCAGATCCAGAACCAGCAGGTCAGGCCGGACCGGCCAAAGAGCAACAGAGCAGTAGATGTTATGAAACGTAGACAAACAGCGAGATAGAGCGAAAACAAACACACACAACGTACCTAAATACGCGCCACTCGTCGTTTCTTCTCCTCTCCGGTTGCCGTTCATTTCTGATTCATCGTTCAGAAGATTCCGAGAGTTTTTACCGTCCAATGGAAGCGTAGATCCAGAGTAATCAGATAGGTTCAACGATCGAGCCTAAACCAGGCAACAAACAGCGGAATGGAGCGAAAACAAACGTGTGGCCGAGTGGAGTCCTCCGTCACAGGCTCTCCACAAAACTACATCGTTTCACACTCAATTTCTGCTTCGCTTTCTCTCTACGTAACATAGATCTGTTTGCATAGATCTCTCTCCAAACTCTACGACATGGAACCTCGGCTCCTCTGCTGCTGAGAACGCCGCAGAGCGATGGAGAACCAAACAATAAAAACGCAGACAAAAACAAACAAACAAGCGGCGAGGCGTGCGGATGCTTCGTCACGGCGTGCCACCATCATCTTCCTCCACATCTGCGTGCTGCTCAATAATGGATGGAGGTTTCAGGGCGAGTTTGGAAAACAAGGATATGTTGCTCTTACTGCGACCTGGAGTCATGAGAAGGGCCACGGAGCCACGTTAACAATGCATGAGAGACACATTCTGGAGCCCCCCCGCCCCTCATGCATTTTTTAAGGAAAAATACTTTAGAGATGGAGAGATGGATGGAGGGGGGGGGGGGTGGAGGGTGTGTTTAGTCTAAAAATAAACCTCTATATCTCTCTTTACTGGTGATCCGGCCTCGAAGCCTCGTAAAACTGACACCGACGTGGGAGAGCTGTATCCGTGTGTGTGTGTGTGTGTGTGTGTGTATGTGTGTGTGTGTGGACACGCGACCTCTGACCTCAGTTCGCAGCTTCTTTACAGGCTTTTGTTACCATAGGAATTAGTGCCTGTATGTATATGTGTGTGTGTGTGTTAATGCATAAATGGAAATAACGCACATAATCTAATGTATGGATGTAGATTCTGGCTCGGAGATGAGTGTGTGTGTGTGTGTGTGTGTGTGTGTGTGTGTGTGTGTGTGTGTTTACTTATGCATTCAGTGGCCCACACACGCGCGGCTCGCTGCCAGAGAGGCCAGCGAGCCGAGTCTGGAGGTTAGAAACTGAGGAAGAGGAGATGAAGAAGATCAGGTAGAGCAGAGTCACGTTTTTATGCTAAAAAAACAAACAAAATAAATAAATAAATCAATAAACGCGATTAGAACCTGAAACAGTCACGTTTGTACTTGTTGCATTTGGACAAGCTCTCAGGTCTATTCTAGTCTATTCTGTTCTATGATAGATAAGAGAAGAGCAGATAAGATAAGATTAAATCAATGCAGTCTAGCATATAATAACAATAACAATAATAATAATAATAATAATAATAATAATAATAATAACAATAATGAAACAAGTATTAGCATTGTTAGTATCTAGAAGCTTTATTTTCCATAGAAATAAACAAAGAAATGATCAGTAAGCAAAGAGTGGAATTAAAATACAATAAGTGAAATAATAATAATAATAATAATAATAATAATAGCTAGTACTAATTCATATAGTTTTATAGGTTCATAAACAGTGCAGTGACTCTGATGTTTTGTAGCATGTTAACCATGCAGACAGTGTCCAGGGTTATAAATACATCTGAATATATATTTAGATATTTATATTTATAATGTTATAAATAAACATGAAGGCCTGAAGTTCAGAGCTGTCAGCAGCTGAGGTGCATTCTGGGTAATGTAGGCGACAGCTTTAGCGTCTTTACGCTCTCCTTTTATTTCTTTTTCTTGTTTTATTTTCTGACTATTTTAAGGAAGCACTGACCCTGGCACATTAGTTTCCACTGCTGAAACTGAAGCACGTCGGAAAATGACAAGTTTTAGCAGCAGTAATAACAGCTTAGCTCCAGGGGATTCTGGGTAAAGGGAGGGGGGGGTGAGGGGGAGGAGGGGGGGGTGTCTGGGAATCGGGCCATGTTAACCAGAGTGGAGCTCGGATGTTTTAGGGAACCATACATCACGTGAACGCCGTGGCAGCAAACATGCAGAGCAGTGAGGTTTGGAGCCGGCGGCCAACGACAACGTTGTGTTTGGCGCCGGGCGCTAACGCTAAAAACACGGTGACGCTCCGAGCTGCAGCCGACCAGGAACTGCTGCTCCCCGGACCACTCCAAACAGCTCCAAACAGCTCCAAACAGCTCCCAACATCTCCAAACAGCTCCAAACAGCTCACAAATGCTTCCAAATCCCAGCTTCAGGATGCAACTGGAGCCTCTTTGTACCAGTGACTGTGCATCTGTGCATGGCTGCTCCACACAGACCAGCGTTAGCCCTGACTGGTTGTAGTTAGCAGCTAGTAGGGTCCTAGTTAAAGTTATATGGTCCAGTAGTTCTAGTTTGTTCAGACTTGTTCAGACATTTCAGAATTTGGGGAAAATTGAAAACAAGGTGCTGGAATCAGCCTCAGGATTCGTGCAGGTCCCCTGTCCTGTCAGGGGGAGTCACGTGAAGTCAGGCACAGTCGTTTGGAATGGTTTGGAGTCGCTTGGAGTCTCAGGATGTAACCGGAGCCTCTTTTAACTCTGACTCTGGATCAGCTTCCAGCTGCTCCCAACAGGCCTCCAGGGACGTGGAGTTACGGATCGACCCGGGACGCTGCGACCGTTCCCAGACCTGCGCGTCCTGAGTGTCCTGAGTGTTATTCCAATTTATGAAACAATAGATCAGGAGTGTTTGACTTGGTGTCGGCGCTCCGAGCTCGGAGCTGTTATGTTGCCGTTCCTGGTTTTAATCATTTTTGGCCGCTTTCCACTTCCTGCCCTGAAAAGTGAAACAGCTTAGGAATGTCATTCTTTGAAAAGAAAACAGAGAGGATCCACAGAGGAAGTCCTCCCACAGTCCTCTGGTCTCCATGCAAACACACACACACACACACACACACACACACACACACACACCTCTACTCTGACACACACACATTCTCACACCCACACGTTCAACTCTCCCACACTGTCAAACAGGCACATGTGCGCACACACACACTGACACACCCAGACTCTCTCCACTCACACACACTCACTTTCTCACTTACACACACACGCACACACACACACACACACACACACATGCTGCAGCAGGGCTTGCTGGGAAACATCAGACACCCAGGGAGGAAGGAGGACAGGCTTTTCCCACATTTAGACTCCATGGATACTTCAGATGTCAGGCTAAAAATAGAAGAGCAATACACACACACACACACACACGCACGCACACACACCAGCACACACACTCTGTCAGGTCGACTCTTAGCTCTCACCTGGGCCTGATGGTGATGGTGTTGGTGAAGCTGTCAGAGAGTCACGTAAATGTCGAGTAATTTAACGTCTCGTCACAGAAGCCGAGGGAGTCGGTCCTCCTGGTCTCAGATTACTGGTAATCTAGGATTCATCCCTTTGGAGGTTCCAGGGAGATTTTATCATCGTTCCAGTCTGAACCTGGAATAGAACAGCAGCTAACACGTCGATATAATCATAAAAAAACAAAACATCTAACAGGAAGTAAAGATGAAGACGAGGCCTGACAAGATGGCCTGTTCTGTTTTGAGTAGAAACTGAGTAAAGCATGGAAGTTCTTCTCTAATCCACGCTAGTTTACGTATGAAATCACATAGAGTAGAAGTAGAATAGAGTAGAGTTGAGCAGTTATTTTACATGTAACGCTAGTCTTGTGTGTGTGTGTGTGTGGTGGTCTCTGGCAGGTGTTTCACATGTGTGTGAAGCGTCTCTGAGATCTTTATTGTCACGTCTGGTGACAGGGTGCAGACACGGACCCGGGCCCGGCTTCACACCCTGTCTGCGTCTCCTCCTCCTCCTGTGTCTCCTCCTCGTCTCCTCCTCCTCCTGACTCTAGAGTCGCCTCGATGTGTAACACTCAGGATGTTCTCCCACTTTTAAAATCCTTCTTGTTACTTTGTTTGGACGCTCTTTTAAGCAGCAGCATTGTATGTGAAGTTGCATACGATTCTGAGAGTCGGTTTGACGGTCCTCCTCCTCCTCCTCCTCCTCCTCCTCCTCCCCCTCCTGTCTCTCCTCCTCTCCCACCACCGCTGCCATTATGCTAAATAATCCGCTCTCTCGTCCTCTCACTCCTCCGATTGTCCGAGCCGCTCACCGTCTCTGAGTAGAAGCCCGTCTGGCCTTTTTACTCGTCCTCCCCGTCCCGGCCTCCCGCTCCGTCCTGGCACCTCCGTCTCCTCCCATTTGTCTCACGTCTCCGTGTCCGTCCTGCGGCGGCGGCGGCACCAGAGCGTCCGGCCGAGGCGTTTAGAGTCCGCGGCGTCAGTGAGTGAGCGGCACGGAGCGGCTGTAGACCTTCATCAGCGTCTTCATTTGGAGCCGCACGTCTCACACGGACCAGAAACAAACGGAGGAACAAGACGTTTCCGTGTATGTGATGTGATCCTGCGCCTAGATTTCACTGCGTTAGAGTCACGTCTTCTTCTTCTTCTTCTTCTTCTTCTTCTTCGCTGCTTCTCGTTGTCACACGAGATGCTCCGTCCGTCCGTACGTAATCTGACGTTTCTCAGGATTAGAACTATTAGTTTGCTACGTCTCTCTTCAGCCCGGATCACATTTTCCGTCTTCCTTTTTTCATGACTAGAACCAGAGTCAGATTTAGCTACATACGTGCAGAACGAGGCTGCTAGATTAGATTGAATGGATAAATTATAGATTTATCAGGTTCAGATTGCGTTCCTGCAGATCTGCTGTGTTTTCTCGTCCTCCTTCTGTTCGTCTGCACAGATTTAGTGACGTGAACGCAGAGTTAAACTGAGCTAAAGGTCAACATGCGCTCCCCGGCCATACGCAATCTGACGTTCCTCAGGATTATAGCTCGTGGATGGAGGTGTTTCCTCCTCCTCTCCTCAGAGTAAATGCACTTTAACAAATCATCTTTTACGTCTTTTTCGCCCTTTAAGCTTCAAGCTGCTCTGTTTTAATGTCATTCCCAAAATCTCCCGAAGCTACGAGCAGAATCTGTCTCCATCTGTTAATCTGCACAGATTCTGTACGTAATCTGACGTTTCTGTGGATTATGGGTGGTGGACGGAGGCGTCTCCTCTCGTTCTCGGCCTGCGCAGAGTTAGTGACACGGACGCAGAATCAAACTGAGCTAAAGGTCGTGGGATTCAACTTCATCTGTCAAATAATCTCACGTTAGATTACAGACACTCGCTCCTAGTTTGTCTCTTCCTTTTCTGGAAATCTGCATTTTTTTTTCCTGCAGCCACTTTCCCTGATTGTTTCTAGCAGGATGCACCTTCCTCCTCCTCCTCCTCCTCCTCCTCCTCCTCCTCCTCCTGATGCGAGGTGATGCTCATGTATTTGCTCATTCCGTGAGCTAACGCTCTAAATCAGATTTATGTGGTTGCAGACGTCACCTCGGTGCAGCCAGCCAGCAGACACCAGAGCGCATTAAGTCTGGCCCGGGGGAGCGGCCGGGCCTCACGGGTCACCGAGGATTATTGTTCCGATGATCATTTACGTTTTATTCTATTCCTGCTCCCAGTATATTAACACGCTGGCCACAGTAATGGCTTCATCCTGCCTCGGCTCGCCCTCGGACACAGATAGTGGAAGACTCTGCAGGGCTGCTGAAGCACCCGGCTGGAAACGTCCCTGCTCTTTAAAACCGCAGATTACAGGACGGGTTAGTTAGTCTGGAGGTTCGGGACTCGAGGAAAAAGTAAAACACACAAATCAGCTGGAGGACAAAAACATAATCCCCACCTGTAGGACGGAAACATCACTGGGATTATTAGAATTAATTAGGAACCAGTAGGATGCACCAGTAGGAACTAGTAGGAAATGCTAAAAATGCATTAGTTTCTACTAGCAAAATTAGATATGCTAGTTAGCTAATTAGAAAGTAAGAACTAGTCAGAAACACTAGTAGGAATTAGAGATGCGATTAGGAACTAGCAGGAAATGCTAATGAACGCATTCATTAGTCCTCACATTTCCTACTAGATAGATAGAGATACATCTTTTCTTTTCTCCTTCTAAATTTCACTTTTTACATTAATACAATGTCTATTCAATAATCAATAGGATGATCAATAGCTGACCACCTTCGCTTGGTGAATTGACGAGGAACTGAGATTGGAAGCGAATCCTCGTCCTCCCTTCAAAAACAGGCGATAAATCTGTCCCGGGAACGCCGCGAGGCTGCTCGGAACGCCGCAGCTCCAGCTCCAGACCTCACCGACGTAACGTGTTACAGATGGTGCAGCAGTAGCAGAGAGAGAGAGAGAGAGAGAGAGAGAGAGAGAGAGAGGCAGAGAGAGAGAGAGAGAGGCAGAGCGCTCTAATCTCCTGATGTGTGATGACAGGTAGTCTCAAAGCTAAACGCCGCACCTGCAGCGCCCGCCCGGTTTGAAGGGAGATCAGTGGAGCTGTCGACTCCGCTAACAGCCGCGCAGAGCTACAAATCCATCGAGACAAACACACACACACACACCTCACACACACACACACACACACACACACAGATGAAGAGGAGAGAAAGAGAGAACAGGCGGAGAATCAGGTGCAGGAAACACAGTTTAGCGTCTGAAGCTTCTCCTCGCTAGGTGGTTCTGTCAGCCGCAGAAATACGTCACATCTCAATGAAAGCTGGTGATGGAAACCTCTGGAGGTGATTATACATAGACGTCTGATTAGATAACCTAATTAATCAATGCGTTTCAGATTCCACAGTTCATGCAGAATTGCATGGAGGTTCTTCTGGATTTACAGTTAAATTAACATCTGCATGAGCCCTGGAAATGCACAACATGTAAATATTGGAAATGTTAAATTCTGCAGCGTTTTGACGTCCAGGACCAGACTGTACGCTGATGGACATTTGAGAACGATCGCTTCTATTTGAGGAAAAAAAACACTTGGATGGAAACAGTTTGTGTCATGTAACCGAGAAAATATCCAGTAAAACAATGTTTGGACTCCAAACTTTACATAGAATAACATATAATCTGCAATTTCCCTTCAGTGCAGACAAGTCGGAGTTGTGCTTTAAGGGAATTTCCAGAAATCAATGCTTTTATTCTGAAAAAAAAATAAAGCGTAATAGAAAGCGAACCGCTGGCCGCTTCAGACGTGTTTAGCACAAACACGACCTGTCAGTCAGCGCAGACACGCAAACCTCAGAGAGAAAGTTGGATCTGATTGATTCTGATCTATGGCTTTTTCTCCCTGATTGATCTGAAGTTTTTTGATTGATTCAAGCTGCGACACACACACACACACACACACACGATCACAGTCACAAGGAATCGCAGATGTTTGCAGAGCAGCCAATGAAAACTAAATAAATAAATAAAAAAAAGAAGTTTGCGAGATTCAATAATAGATGTATTACATTTGATTTTGAGTGGATTCGGCCTTTTAAACAACTCGGAATTTGATCCAAAATTGAGTCAAGTGAAGGAATCCAATGTGAAACCGCACTCTGACATCACGGGCCCATCTCTGCCTCTCTCTCTCTCTCTCTCACACACACACACACACACACACACACACACACACACACACACACACACACACACACACAGAATCAGAGCGGTATCACTGGCGGAGCGCTCGCTCTCAGCTGAGCCACATCACAGGCGAGGAGGAAGGAGCGCGCCCCCTCCATCAAAGAGCTCTTTAAATGAAATCATGTCTCTGATGATTCAAAGCAAATATTTCCCTGGCACACTCCGGCTGAACGTGCTCCTCTGAAGAGAGAGAGAGAGGGAGAGAGTGAGAGGGAAAGAAAGGGAGAAAAGGAGGAGTGAATGAAGGAGGCCTTTCCATAGAGAGAGGGAGTACGTGAGATTACGCGTGTGACTTGTCGGAGGAGCTGGGGGGTTGTAAACGGTGTGGAAATGAAAATGGATCTTGGCTGCTAGCGAGCAATTTTTCAGGAGTGCAGTTTGATCTGGACCACACACACACACACACACACACACGCACACACACACACACACACACACACTTCTCAGAGAAGAATGAGTGCTTTGTCACGGCGTCGCTAGAAAATAGAGAAAAGATCAGAAGTGCACGGAAAACGTGAAAACGACTCAGATTTTAGCTCCGAGTGACCTCAGATTGTGTCAGTGTGTGTGTGTGTGTGTGTGTGTGCGTGTGTGTCTCAGTCTGAGAAACTGTAAAAACCTGATAGTGTTGATACTCAAACCGTCTTCATGGGCAGCAGATGTGCAGATCACAGCTGGACTGGAGTCTGACAGACAGACAGACATGCAAATGGAGCGAGAGGGATGGCGGCCATTGTTCTGTGTGTGTGTGTGTGTGTGTGTGTGTGTGTGTGTGTCATGGCTCTGACTTTCTGCTTCGTCGACAAATAACTCAGATGTCGCAGTCTGTCTTTTTTTCCAGCCGTGGACCGGTTGTTTGGTCTTAAAAGTTGTGGAGAAGTGTCGCTGAAGTGACCTTTAGAGGAGCGGATCAACCAGGAAACGTCTCAAAGCTGGAACGTCGTGTTGTGTCTGCACACTTTGATCAATACTCATCGTTTTCATGACTATTTTGCTCCTCTCAGACACGTTACTTTACACGTTTTCTGCATCATGTCATTTCGAACACTTCTCCTCCTCTCCCACCTCCTCCGCCTCGCTAGTTTGTCCAGAGCTGGATGGAGGTGCAGCCTCCACCTTGCTCCTCTCTTTGAGGTTTTCCCGTTTATTTTTTATCCTTTTTTTTTTCTCCTCCTGGATCTCAGAACGTCTCAGACTGCGAGACCTGTCGACAGCTGAAGTCGGCGCTCCGCTCCTTAAAGGTTATTCCCTCCCTGACGAAGAGGAGCAGACGAGTCCTCAAAGTGACATGTTACTGGTTAATGTAGCACGCCACACTGTGAGGAAGAGGAGGAGGAGGAGGAGGGAGGAGACAGACTCCAGGAGATGCAGTGTGAAATAATTCCAGACATGTTTGGTAAATCTGTCTCCTAATAATGAGGAGGAGGAGGAGGAGGAAGATGATGAGGAGCCTAGATAACATGGCCTGTCACTCATTTTTTCTCCTTTGACTGATTTTCCTCTCGTTCCCATGCGGACCCTGCTTATCTAAGGTGCTGGAGTCTTGGAGGAAGGAGCAGAATTCCAGGTGGGAGCTGATCTTCCTCCTCCTTCCTCCTCTGACTAGTTTGACCTGGGAACAGCAGACAGGCCGCCGATGTTCCTCCACTCCACAGGAACATCCTTTCCTCATTATCTGGAGATGAATTCCAGTGTGTCGGATATTCAGTGTTCTCCCAGAGATCTGCTCCTCGTCCTCCTCCACCTCCTCCTCCTCCTCCTGCTCTGGCAGCGCACCACCTTTGCCCAGAGACAAATTTTTTCCCAAAGTGAAAATGAAAATTTGTCTTTTTTCCGAGTGTGGGGCTGATCCAGACGGGGGGGTAGATAAGCGGAGGTGAAGAATGGACTCGGTGCTTTCAGCCTGGATTTGACACAAAGCAGCGTGGGGATGATTCCTGAAACGTTCCAGCTGTAATTATGACTGTGGCCGTGTCGGGAGCGTCGGGAATCAGATCCGACGCTCCGGCTCAGAGAACACACGCAAACAAAGGAACAAAAAGTCGAAACGAGACAAAGACGACGACAGACAATCTTCTGCCTGAACATCTTTCGTGTGTCCGTTGTCTCAGGATCAGCTCAGCCTCCCTCGGCGTTCCCAGGAAGCTTCTGACATTCCTGGTCTAACCCCCTCCCCCTCAGGTTACCCTGACCTGATGCTTTTAGCCAGAAAATCATACGTTTTCTTCCATGTTGAAGTTTAAAATAATCTGGAATTTTAAAGCAGCAAATTGGGAATAAGAGAGCAGCACATAGAATAGAATAGAACAAAGTAGAAGCACCAATGGTTGAATGAATGAATGAATGAATGGCTGAATGTGGTCTCCTGACACTTAATGTATAGTTGGTATGATAGTAAATGGTTAAATGATGCTAAACCCTTCTAAAACAGTTAGTTAGTCGAGGATTAAAACGTCTGTAGTGAGTATTTATGGCAGCGGGACCCAGGACCAGGCCTCCAGTGTGTGTGTGTGTGTGTGTGTGTGTGTGTGTGTGTGTGTGTAGTAATGAGACGTAACTTTACGTGGATAGAGCTGTGCAGCGTAGAGCAGGAGCTGTGGATGTCTTGAAGGAAAGGCGCAGGGAGGACGTAGAGAGAGAGAGAAGGAGAGAGAGTAAATTGAAACCAGTACCGTTGGTTATTTAACCTAATTTGAATCTGCTGGGGATTTACGGTTTCACTGCCAGTGACGGTTTTTGGATTCGTGTTTTTCTACAAATGTTTTGAGTTCAATTTCCACGCGAAAAAAGAAAAGAAAGAAAAAAGAAGAAGAAAAGAAAGTCCCCCCCCCCCCACCTCTCTCTCTCTTTCCCCTCCTCTAGCACACCAGCGTCTTCCCAGAGTGGCAGCGGCTCGTTCCAGCCTGGAAACTCCTCTAACACAACACGGAGCCATTATGAGGCTAATGAAGTTCTTTTATTGGTCGCTAGCTCTTTAAAGCGGGCGCGGCTCCATCCAGAGACGCCATGACGTCAGGCCAGCGCCGCGGATCACAACATCTGATCCTGCACTCGCAAAAATCATAAATCCTCTTCAAGAAGGACTTAAAAATAACCTCCCGACCGTGTCAGGAGCTCCTGAGAGCCTCAGCCCAGCAGACGCAGCTTCACTTCAGCCAATCACAGCTAATTGTTCTAATTAAGGAATCTATTAGACTCCGTCTGACAAAACAACACATTTCAGGGACAAAAGCATTTTTGAGTCACTCTGAGAACGTATTGTTTAGCATGACGTAGCTTAGCGTAAGGTAAGCTAACAAGCTAACGTGACATAAATCTTCAGAATGACTCATTAATGGCGCCAGGTCAGTGTTAATTGAGTGAGTTGAGTATTTGCAACTTTATTGTGTATTTTTAGCTGATTAGAGCGTGTTTGGATTAATACCTAATGACACCGTGTGTTTGGAAAGTGCATGGAAACATAGGAAACATGTGTGGAACGTCTGTATGGAAACACGGGGCGGTTGCCAGGTCTGGTACCAGACTGCAAACCCCGTTCTAATTGAGTAATCTAGTTAAGTTGCATATATGCAAACTGATTGGATGCCAGTGAATGGACAGGAAGAGACGGAGGATCTGAGGAGCGTCTGAGCGGAGTGGTGCTGAGGGTTTCTTTTTCCAGGGTGGATGTTCTTCTAAGTCATGTTGAAGTATGTAAAGTTACGTATGGCGAGGAAACCGCTCCACGCACCGTTTTTAAGTCGCTCTGAGGCTTCGCTTTTTTCAAGCGTAATTAAAAAGCCATATTTTCTCCCCCTCTCTCTCTCTCTTTCTCTCTCTCTCTCTCTCTCTCTCTCTCTCTTTTTAATAGTGCGAGATGTGGAGGCACACACACACGAAAACAAGCCGTCCATATGCAGCTCCACAAAAGAAAAAGAGCAAAACAATATTCGGTTCCCACAGCGTTTACTCATCCTGTTATACATCAGAAAGTTGTCATCAACATTTCCTAGATATAAATCAGTGCCAGGATCAGAGCAGGGGGAGGAGGAGGAGAGGCTCCGAGGCAGAGCCCTCTTAAATCTAACAGAATCTAACACTTGAATCGTGGTCGTTCTGGCAGCCCGGGGGCACGGCGGCGGGCTCCAGGCGTCAAGGCGCCACCTCAAATTCTCTGCTGTGGTCGGGTACAGTCTCTCCCCACATGGCACTCATTTCTGGCTGCAGCGCTGCAGCGTGAGAGCCGCTCCGGCGGTGAGGAGATGCCTGAACAATTACGTTGGTAATTGTGGAGGGTGGATCTCCGCTCTGGCACGGCCCGGCCTCCGAGGGAGCGAGGGCGAGCGAGGGAGCGAGGGAGCGAGGGCGAGCGGGTGACGTACGCCTCGACACGTACGGGACGAGCAGTGATAATAACAACAACAACAACAACAACAACAGTGACGGTGATTTACAGGCCAGGGTCGCTGTGGAGAATGAGTCTTTTTAAAAACTTTCAAAAAAAAGGAGGAGAAAAAATACAAAGAAAGGAGCAGACCAAACAAGTTGAAAAGGAGGGAGGAGGAGAAGAAAAGGAGGGAGGAGGAGAAGAAAAGGAGGGAGGAGGAGAAGAAAAGGAGGGAGGAGGAGAAGAAAAGGAGGGAGGAGGAGAAGAAAAGGAAAGCGCGGCGCCAAAGATCATCAAACAGCTGAGATAGAAGTGACACGACTCACACCCACTCCCATTGTGGGGTTCAAAAAGATTTTTGTCTCTCTCCCTCCCTCTCTCCCTCCCTCTCTCTCTCTCTCTCTCTCTCTCTCTCTCTCTCCCTCTCTCTCCCTCCTATTTGTTTCTTATTTGGGGAGGCGAAATCTTGTCATTAAAGCAATTTTTCTGCGGCTTTGGCTGAAGCGTCGGCGTCAGGCGTCGGACAGAAAGCTTTGCTGATAAGCTCGCTTTAATGACAGATAGCGTCTTTATTGTTGCAGCGTTTTTCATTATTCGCCTTTTTTTCTTGTCTTTTTTTTGTTTTCTGTGGCGTACGAAGAGGTCGAGAAGCCCGACCCTCCGCCCCGACAGACAATCAAACACTTCCCCGGCCTGAAGTTTGACTGGAGGTGTTTATCACCAGATAACTGGGAGAGAGGCAGAGGGGAAGTTGAATGGAGTGAAATTCTCTGATGTTTTCTTGCAGATTACGAGTTTCTCTGCGTCTTTGTTCCGATCGGCTGCTCGTTCACGCTGTGAAACTGAAGCTTTTGTGTTTGTGCGTGGTCCTGCCGCGCTAACCTAGCGCGTCTGAGCGGCTGAGTGTCGGCCTGAACGGGCGCAAATGTAAATGCGAAATGAAACCGTCTCTCTCTCTTTTCACCCTCCGGTCTCTTTGATCCCCTTCAACACGACGAGCAACTTTGATCTTGACCCATTTCCCTCTTTTTCCTGCTCACGGCTCCTTTGTCGCGACGTGTCGACGTTTCTCTTGTTTTTCTCGCGTCTTTAACAGACGTCTCAGAGATCCGCTGGACAATGCGGCCGCCCCAATTATCTCCGGGCCTCGCCGGCCGCCTCGTTTGTTTGCTTATTTATTTATTTGTTCTCCTAAAGTAAACGGGACAGCGAGGAGCAGTAGAGCGATGTGGCCTCGCCGTTTGGCTGACAGAACGCGAGCTGATTTCTTTGATAACCGGCCCGACGTTTGGCCACTGAAGCCTGCAGATTCTTCCTGCTGAATCCGGTGACATTTGAAGCGTGTGTGACCTAAATAAAGACCTCACACACACACACACACACACACACACACACACACAGATTAAGTGGCACCTGTGACCTGCCCCCACCCACCCAAACGTCTTTTTATTTTTCACATTCGTCTCGATGAACGATGAGGGAATTGTGGCCTATTTCTTTGGAGAATAACCTCTTTTATATTTGCAATTAATCCACACTCCTCTGAGCTTCCTCGTTCAATTTAGTCCAAGAAGAAGAAGAAGGAGAAGGAGAAGAAGAGGAGGAGGAGGAGGAGGAAGGAGAAGGAGAAGAAGAAGACGTAGACGGCTGCAGTTACTTAACCTCCGGGCTCGACACCAGAACTCAACCTAGATATTTTGCTCCTCTCTCCTCCGTCATTATGAGTCCGTTAGCTGAGACTCGTTATGTCTTCCCTAACGAACCTGTCGACGCCGCCACATTCTCCTGGGAATCATCACGACGTTCCCGGGAATGTCCATCAGTCAGGATGACTCCTGTCACACCTGCTGCTCAGGATGTAGCCACGGCCGCTAACGTCACCAAATTAGCAGCTCAGGTTCTGGCGCTAACCGCTAACCGCTAACCGCTTGAAACAGCTTCATCCGTGTTCGGAGTAACGTGTGCGTCCGTGGCGGGATCGAGCGTCTTGGAATAAGACGGGATGAGATGAGGTCGGATTAGACTCGACCAGATATGACGAGCATCCTCTGACTGCCGCTGAGCCGCCTCCTTTCAAAATAAAACATTTTTCACAATAATCGATCTGATTTTAACCCGTCCTGCAGACGCAGTTTTGATTTGTTTCTTCATTGTGATTTTTGTTAAAGTTGCACAGGTTTGATACGTTTTTACTGTTTGTAATGTTTGTTTTACACAGTTTTAATGCATCCATAATTAATCCAGTGAAATGCTGGTGAAACAGCTTCAGTGTGTTTTCAACATATAGAACATAAATTAACAATACCTCGATGTTCCAATCACTGATATACTGATAGTATATGAAGAACAACAGGAAAGGAGGAGCTGGTAGGAGACGTCTTTGTCTGGATCACATTAAAAGTCGCTCCAGCTGATTTCTCATGCATGTTGTTGACTAACACCCGTTAATTCAGATGTTACAGTTCTAAACGAGGCTTCACACGCATCCTGAGCTCACCTGACAGGTGTCAATCACAGCTCTGACTCCTCGTAGGTTGTAAGGAAGGAGTCAGCCGTGCTGTTCGTGCTCCGGCCGGCCCTGCCAGAGCAGCTGTTAGCAGGCTGTGTTTGTAATGGGATTCAGGTGAGGAATGTGGCGTTCTGGTTGCGGTCTGGGTGACACTTTGTTGGGCCGGCGTCAGGTATCCGCCAGCGCGTCGCTGCGGAGTGTAAACAACCCGCCCGCTCCATCGATCCCACGTCAGGGAATCACAACAGCTCTGTTTAGGAAAACGCTCCTAAGTGGAGGGCGTTCCTGATGCGATCTTCCCACAGATGTGCGTGCGTGTGTGTGTGTGTGTGTGCGTGTGTGTGTGTGTGTGTGTGTGCGTGTGTGTGTGTGTGTGTGTGTGGAGAACTCCTCCCCCTGGAGATATTCAAATTCCTGGGAGAGTGCGGTCGACTGATGGGTGGTGATGACAGTTTAAACAATCCGGGCAGTTCTCCAAATTGATTAACATCAGTCCTGTGTGTGTGTGTGTGTGTGTGTGTGTGTGTGTGTGTGTGTGTGTGTGTGTGTTTGGGAGGTGGGGGGGGGGCAGTAATATAAACAGCTACTGCAGTAATAAACCAGCGATTGTGCTTCAGAGCAGCGATAATTACAATAACCTATAAATTAAATTAGATTGACTCGTCGCCGTCTCCGTCTCCGGGCCGTCTGATTGGACTAAACAAACAAACAAATAAATAAATAAATGGATGGATGGATGGATGGATGGATGGATGCATGGATGGATGGATGCATGCATGGATGAAAACCTGCAGAGAAGAAGTTGCAGAGCTCCAGGCGAAACAAACACTTGTATTTTTTGTTTGTTTGTTTGTTTGTGAGGAGTAAACACGCTGCTCTCATATAATCTGTGAGGGAGCAGTTTGCTGCTGCTGGCAAATAATCACAAAACCAGAATCCTGCGCCTTCTCCAAAAGCCCGGGAAGATAAACGAGGCCGCTGCTGCCTCTCCTTGAAGGAAGCTCCAGTATGCGTCTCACTTTGCCACATTTTCTGCTGCAGCTTTTTTTTTTTTTTTTAATTCCTGAGAAACCTCAGAAATTCCACTAAAATATTCAGGAGCGTCCTCCCGCCGCCGTATTTCCACTTTTATTGTGCGTGATATAAAGAGGAGCAATTATTTGATTCCAGAGTTATGAAAACATGTATGTTAGGAGAAAACAAGCAAGTTCAGCTTTAATTGGTGCCATTTTTCACGGCGCTGGCGAGGTACTTACCTCTCTGGCACCTTTTTTCCCCTCGTAAAATGGCACATTCATATTCCTGAATGGAGATGGAAATTTCATTTTGCTTTATTCCGCCGTAATTGGGATGCATGGTGTGTACCTGCGAAACCAAGAAGACGTTCCATAAAACACCCCCCCGACTCATTTATTCCCTTCTAATGCAACTATATTGCTCTCAGTAATAGCCTCTCATAATGTGGAGAAAGCCTTTCAATTAATACTGTAAATTCTCCGCTTAATGCAGTTTACTCTTCTGCCTTTTTTTCCCAGACTTTGGAAGACGAACAATGCGTGAGAGTCCGTGGTCTGCAGCAGCGGGAGGACGCGGACTCTGGTAGGTTCCTCGTCTCTACTTCCTCCCAGGGTGTGTGTGGGACCAGGGTCCAGGTCTGGTTTGGAATGAGCTGAACGGAGGTTTCTGGTGTGGCCGGGACTCTGTCAACAGGCCGGAGTGAGAAACGCTCCGGGATCCATGAATCAAACTTTATTGAGGCTCCGTGGGCATTAATGACATTCCCATCGCTAATTTATCGACCTTGGAGTCGAGATAAATACGTTCTGAAAAACGCTTTATTACGTCTTGAGGCGGCGGAGATTCCCCTCAGATTTATGGAGAAGCGACACGATCCTCCCAGATCAGTCAAACATTCCTGACGGAAGTTTTTCCTCCTCCTCGTTGGTCTAAAAACAATCCGCAGATAAGCGGCCTCATATCTGACTATATATGACCACTGTAAAAACGCCTCGGATGTGTTTATTTAGTCTGTTTTGCCAGATATATTTCTTTTTTAGTAAAGCCTGGAAAAGGATCTGTGTGCGTGACAGCGATGACAAAGCTCCCAGTTTTCCGATAGGGTCGGCTTCTGCAGAACCTGCGGGAAGTTTGCCGTGTTTTCTCAACGTATCTTTACGTAACGCTCCGCTTTCACACGTGTTGCTGCGCGGCCCTCGGCTCAGATGTGTTTCCAGGGAGAATTCCCAGCGAGACGGACCTCGTTCTCTCTCATTCTTGCGGGAACTCCGAACATTCCCGGGGGGATCTGTTGTGTGAAACGCGGCCGCTCCGTCCTCACGTTCCCTCCGGACCGCCGCCTCTGCCTAACCAGGAAGTGTGTGTGTGTGTGTGTGTGCGTGTGTGTACACACACTGCATGTTTGCAGCCGTTCAACACACACATATGCGATCAATCACACACACATTCCCGGGCAAAACACACAAACATGGATGTGAGGGATTAAACGTGTGTATAGAAGACACAACATATGATTCCGTGAGTGCATGTGTGTGTGTGTGTTTCTACCTTGGTTGTGGAAGCTGCCAGAAAACACACACACACACACACACACACACACACAGGATAAATAAATAATATATAAAATATCTCAGGATTTCTTTGTCTGTCACGTCTGCTTGTGGTTTGCTGCTGGCAGCGGCTGGAAAACACGGAATGTGCGTTACATGTGGCTGCAACAAACATGAGGTGTGTGTGTGTGTTTCTGAATGTGTGTGTGACATGTCACAATGTCTGAACCCCCCCCCCCCCCACACACACACACACACCCTCCACACACACACACACACACACATACACACACCCCCCCACCCCAGTCAGCAAAGTAAACCATTTAGGGTAAAATATCTGTGTGCTCTTTCCTTTGATTAGCGACTCTTTGAAATGGTATAATGCTGTGATTATGTGAGCGGCTCGGAGCATGTGGTCGGACCGGAATATTTTCTCTGGGATGAGGAGAGAGAGAACGAGTGAGAGAGAGAGAGAGAGAGAGAGAGAGAGAGAGATAAAGTCGGGGGGAAAGGAGAAGGAGGAGGACTATTACAAGAAGAGAGCGAGCCCTCTTTGTACAGACATTGCGACGCCAGATGGCTTCTTCTAATAAATATTCAACCTTAACTCAGTTCCCATGTAACTTCTTCTCTTCTCTCTCTCTCTCTCTCTCTCACTCGCTCTCTCGTTTTTTGTCCGGCTGCCAGCACACCCACACGTTTCTGGGCCAGCGAAATGATTACAGTAAAGCAAACAAAAAGAAAAAGAGGAGGAGGGGGGAGAGAAGGGGAGGGGGGAGGAGGCTGGGGGTGTTTGACTGAGGAAACGGGCCGACAGGGTCCTGTATACAGAGAGATAGGGTCGTAGTGTGTGCTGAAAGCTGCCATTTTTTTCTCTTTTTTTTCATGTTTTGGGTGGGGGTCGTAGAGAGGGAAGGTAAGAAGGGTGAGGAGGGAGGGAGGGAGGGAGGGAGGGAGGAGGAGGGGGAGAGAAGTCCTCTGCGGTCAGAGCTGGTGTGATTGTTGGAGTCGGAGCAGAGAGAGAGTCTGTTCTCAGGCCTGATTGTTTACCTAGTGGGGAGAAGCTTTTCCAACGTCCTCTGAAGTGGAGAGAGAGAGAAAAAAAGCTCCAACGCTCTTATCGGAGAGAGAGAGAGAGAGAGGGAGAGAGAGTAAGGGAGAGAGAGAGAGAGACAGAGGGCGCGAATTCCTTGGATAAAAATGGCTGAACGTATGCGTCATCGTCACGTTGGGTTTTGGCGATATGTGAGCACCATCCGTCCATGCTGCACGTCGAGGTCCAGGTGCCTCTCACTGCAGCTCAAATGAAGAGAACCTCCCTAAGGATCAATGGAGTTTCTATCACGCTAGCTAGCTAGCTAGCTGGCTAGCTATTCACCTGAGAGCATGTACGAGCCAGTCTGGGTCCCCTTTAAGCTTCCTAATAGAAGGACGAACCAATAAGCTGTGAATTATGACGTAGAGTCGTTCATTCGTCTCCTCCTCCTCCTCCTCCTCCTCCTCCTCCCTGTGCGCCTCCTCGCCTGCAGAGAGCGAGGTCAATAACGTGGAATTAGAAACCAGATTCTTCAGGCCTGTTTCTCAGGCCGCGGCTCCATCAGCTGCTCCTCCATCACCTGCCAGAGCCTGACACGTCTTAATTCAAGATAAACTGTCCTTATTAAACAGCCCTGCGCCTCCTCCTCTTCCTCCTGCTCCTCCTCCCCCTCCTCCTCCACCCCCTATTCCGTCACCTCCATTTTTTATAAGAATATTCATGGTGCAATATCGCCAGATTAGACCGCGATACAGTTTGACAAATACGTTGGAGCTTTAGCGGGAAAATATTTTGGCGCTTTTTTTTTCCTGATGTGAAAATGATTGCATTAAGGAGACGCCACGTTTTTGTTTTTTCTTATTTTTCCTTTTTTTCTGTCTTCTCTGTCGCATCTGGAAGAAGTAAGCAATAGGAATAATATTATCATCATAATTGTAAAATAAATCAATTAATAAAATAAATGGAATGAAAAACATACAATTAAAGTAATGATAATAATGAATAAATTAAATGAAATAGAAAACTAAAAGGACAAAGTAAGAAAAATATAATAATAAATACAATAATCATCATGATCATCGTTATCATGGTCGCAATAATAATAATGATATAATAGATTAAATTAATTGAATGAAACAAGAAAAAATAAGGAAAAGAAGGTTATTTATCAGGTGATTTCTCTGGGGTTTTGTGACAGACAGGTTGAAACGTATCTGTCGTGACCTTGTAATCACTTCAGACGATTCATCTGAGCTTTAATTCTCCTCAACGAGAGTCATTAGTTCATCTGAGCCCTCTCCCTCTCTCCCTCTCCCTCTTTCTCTCTCTCTCTCTCCCTCTATCTCTCTCTCTCCCCCTCTCTCTCTCCCTCTCTCTCTCTCTCTCTCTCTCTCTCTCTCTCCCCCCCCCCCCTCTCTCTCCCTCTCTCTACGTGAGATCACGTCCCGGCTGTAATCACCATCACTGCGGCATCATGGGAAAAAAAATGGGGTGAGAGCTTCTTATCTGGCATCAGGAAGAGGAGCTTTGTCTGGTTTCACGCTCGGAACATCTACCTGAAACCAAACCAAACAGGTTGGGGGGGAGGTGAGGGAGGGGTGAGGGAGGAGGGGGGGGGGGGAGGGGGGAGTCTGGATAAACTCAACGTCCACCCGGACAAAGAGGAAGTGGGGGAAAAAACATTTGAGGCCAGATAATGCCCGTGCTGAGCCCCATTAGGATTGAGGTATTATCCCCTGGTTGACTTTGGCTATGAGAAAATGCAACCCTCCCCCTCTGACTCCCCACCTCCCTCCCCCCTTTGCTTTGCTGTTTCCCACTCATAACAGACCTGTTGGCCGTCGAGGTTTATCAAGCTCACAAATCTAAACAGGACAGGGGCCCTGACCGGGAGAGGGCCTGGTACACAGGAAGGGCCCTAATTCTCTCTGGATTAGAGAGAAACGTCCAATTTAGACAGCTGCTCCGCTCGGACGTAAAGTCACGTGTCCACGCAGCCTCCTCCGCTCTGGAAACGCTTTGTTTTCCATGATGACAGGAAGAATAACCTGGAAATACCTTGTTACATCCAGTTGTAGGTTAGGATTCAGTCTGTAGATTAAAATCACCTGAAGGGAACCTCCTAACTAGCTAGCGACGCTGGTTAGGACGTAACGTCATGTGTCCACACCGCTCTGGACTCACTTTGTTTTCCATGATGACGGATAGAAAAAAACCTGGAAAAGTGTGGTTGTGTCCAGTTGTAGGTCAGGATTGGGTGTCCAGATTAAACCCGCAGCAGCTCTGGAGGTGAGCGTGAGGTCGCCATGTAAATCTGAGCAGATTAGACGATGATGTGTGAGCGGAGGCTGCTGACGTTCCCGTGCATTGTGTCGAGTTTTCCAGCTCATCAGGATTCTCCACGGATTCAACTCGGGACCTTGGACACAAGCTGCTGTGACACTTGACTGTTTAATCTTGCACGTTATCCATGTTTGTCTGTAATCTGATTACACGAGTGTAACGCTGAGCCGCGTTAGCGACGCTTGGCCGTCTAGCTGTTGTGCTAACTGTTTACGTAGGACGGAAAAACAAGACTCAAGCACCTGAAAACAGCCTCTCATGTCTGAGGCAGACGAGTTGTACATAATCTGACTTTATTCTACTTTATTTTCCAAATTAGTCTCTAATACTGGGCTGCGTTAGCGTCACATGGCGTAGGATGGAAAGATTCACAATGTTAAAACACTGAATCTGAGGGAAAAGTATTCAAAGCAAGTGGAATGATGTTTTCATTTTTCCATTTCTTGAAATAAGACAGATTTGATAAATTATCTCACTTTAAATCTGTCTTTTTTTCTCTTTTTTCACCTTTCTAAGAACCAAATAATTGGCAGGGTAGGAGGCTGACAGCATTCCTGCTGGAGCGCTGATACGCAACCTGACGTTTGAGGTGGCAGAATTCCTAGAGGAGCGTTTACACGTAACTTTACATATGATCAAAGCGCTGTTTTTATCTCAGTATGAACCGAACACTTTTCAGTGCCTCTCATGTGTGTGTGTGTGTGTGTGTGTGTGTGTGTGTGTGTCTCAGTCTGAGTGTAACCAGGTGTGAAGTGAGCAGCGTGTTTCCGCCTCGGGCCGACAGCTCCTCACATTAACGTGATATTTGAGGAATAAAACGACGTTTCTCGCTGTTTTTTTTCTCGCCGAAAGGTGCGTTTTGTGTCTCAGCTCTCGGAGTATTTACAGTGGGAGGGAGGGAGACGAGTAAACACGGCGTCTTCATCCAAGATAAATGAAAAGCGGCGCAGATGTGTTCATGTAATAAACATGCCTGTGTGTGTGTGTGTGTGTGTGTGTGTGTGTGTGTGTGTGAGATGCCAGGTTGTGTCGTTGTTTTAATCTCCCGCTCTGAACCTGAATCATTTACCTCCCTCACACGTTGCAGGCGATTGCAGCAGAAACACACACACACACACACACACACACACACACACACACACACACAGATGTGTGTGTTTTTCAGGGAGCGGGAAGCCCACCTTCCAGTCAAGGTGTGAAGGATGAATTCATTAATTAATTGATTGATTAATTCATCCCTAATCTGCTGGCGAGGCGCTGCCACACGCAGCCAGATGTGGCGGGTGAGGAGGACGGTGCTCATATATATCACATATATATCTATACATATATAAATATATATATATAATTAAATATAGTTTGTTTTTGCTCAGATCTTTCAATCAACCCCAGACAGATAACACCAGATTAGTTTAGCAAAAGGTGTAAGGTTTTTTTTCTTAAATCATTAAAACTCACATCGATATAACAAGTAACTGGAGATTTCTAGCAACAAAATATTATTTGTGGAGGACAGATAGATTGACTTCCATTAAATATCAGCCTTCATGTGAAAATGCAACTTTATTGTGACATAAAAGGAACAGAGGAGCTCAGAGGGTCAAAGAAGACCAGGGTGAGAGGTCGGTGCAGGCTCTGATGTTGACCCTATGTAAGCTTGCGCATTGTTTGTGTGTATTGTGTCAGTCATATGTGTGTGTGTGTGTGTGTGAGTCAGGTGAGGACTCCCGCTCTGACCTCGTAACCTCCTCCCTCCGACCCGGCGGTGACGTGCAGTCACACGGCTTCACCTCCAGCTTTTCATCCTGTCCTCACATGTTTGACTTCAGATTTTCGTCAGTGGGAAAAGAAAAAACCAAAACCTTTAATTGCAGTTAATTTCCTCCTCCCTCGGCTGCTCCGGAGTGATATCCGAGGCAGGAGTAACCTTACGCCGACCCATCATGCATTGCAGAGGTCGTGGTTAGCGCGTTAGCAGGCTGAGCCGCGACAAAGCCGCACGCTTTACATTTTAGCCTCTAAAAGAAGAGGAATTACAACCATAATCGTTCTTGTCATTTGCACAGCAATTTTACTCCTGAATGCCTCGTTTTAGGGAGGAATTAATAATAAAAAAAAGAAAAAAGAGAAGGAGGAGGAGGAGGAGGAGGAGGAGGAGGAACGGCTCCAGGTGCCTCGGAGTTCATCCCTGCCTCCAGCCCCCCTCCCACCCCCCTCCCCTCTCCCTCTCTTTGGTTTCTTATTATCAGTTAATAATTCTTTCTCATTCAAGCAAATTAGAGAAACTTGACTGTGTTGGAGCCGGAGTCCGGAGCCTCGGAGCTGCAGGCGCAGAGGAGGCTAAATGGCAGAAATTCCCCCCGGAGCAAAGAGCGCATGAAGCACAACATTGTGTCCACCACAAAAGCCGCTCTGTAGTTTTGATCCCCTCTAATTTAATTAGCCCGAGAGGTAGCAGAGGCATTAATTTGCCAGGAATTCTTCTGATGCAGAAAGCCGCCCCCGGTGCATGAGGGGAGAGCAGGAAAAGGAGAAAGAGAAGAAGAAGAAGAAGAAGAAGAAGGAGGAGAAGAAGAAACCTCCTTATTGCTTTTGTGTCGTTGGACATTTCCTTCCATCTTCCTCGCAACTGATCTCTATCAGCACTAGTGTGTGTGTGTGTGTGTGTGTGTGTGTGTGTGATTCCGGGGACTTTTTCATTACAAAAAGCTCATCATAGTTTTTCTTTTTATAAATTCTGTTCCTCTGGCAACAAATATCAACAACTGGAATTACACAAGAGCTGGTGGCTGTGTAGAGGGGAAGTCACAGGCAGCTTCAGCAGAGGTTTCTGTTCCCTCGCTTCCACTCTTAAATTGTCCAAATTGTGCAGTTAAGTGGTTACAAACACACTGAGTTTCTTTCATTTGCACCTGATTTGTCTGTAATCTGATTACAGTGGCGTGGCGCTGAGACTTTACGTAGCATGGAAACACCTCAGAGCAAGATGAAGATTAGCACCTGAAGACTCAGACGTTCTGTTCCTAACCTGACTCTGCCTCGGTTCATTTTCCACTCGACAGCTTCTTATCTCTTTGCTCTGGAATTGTTCAAAAGCAGGTTGGAACAAAGAGAACAGAGACCTCTTGAACATAAAGACACTTTGTGACACTTTGCATGTAGTAAAAGAAATATATATATATATATATATTTATCTGCCAGTGCTTCAGTCTAATCCCTCCAATTGTATCATTTGCGTTAACTTAACTTGTCACTGTTGCACTAATTTTCCCACAAAGGGAGGAAAAGAAGAAAACCCTGATTTAATTATCAGCGATGCTCTTGATAAGTGCAGATTGGGGCCGTTTGATAATGTGAATTTTTGGAGCGATGGCGCGCGGCTCCTCTCATAATCTTTCATCTCGAGACTCTCTCAGTGTGATTACGCTAAATTGAAGAGGCCCACACTATAGTCATTAAAGAATCACTTCTCATTCTGTAATTAGAGCTTCCAGCGCGTCCACTAAGAGAATTAAAAAAAAGAGAGAAAAGAAAGAAAAAGAAGAAGAAGAACCGGCCCCCGTCTCCGCCCGCCCGCTTCCACACACTCACACTGAGACGTGTGGATACGAAACTTCTCGTCTCACCTGAACAGTCGCTCTCAGCAGTCTGGTCACTGATCAGCCAGGAGGTCAAAGGTCAGATCTGTTTCTACGTGACCTTACGGGTCAAACCTAGGATCCCTCAGTCTCTGATCTATCTGTGTAATTCTACGTAAAGCTCAGTCAACCTTGAAATGTTGAACTCATTTTTTAGATTTTAATATTCTGAATGACAATGAATGATGTGTGTAATGGTTCTGAGAAAGAAAATTTCGACATAAAAAACAGTCTGTAGATTCTTTTTAGTTATAGGATGGATAGATAGACAGATCGTACTAATTACTCATCAGCCTCTTTGTTTTGTTCTACCTCTGGAATCATCCCAGCTTCCCATGTTCCAGAGGGGGGGGTGGGTAGGGGGTAGTTAGCCACAGGCTGGAGGGGTGAGGGGGGTGAGGGGGGGTGAGGGATAATGAAGTGACGGGGTGACAGCTGCAGCAGGTCTCAGCTCCACTCAGCTGCATTAACAGCATCAGAGGAGCCGCCAGCGTCGCCACGGCAACCACTGTCCTTAATTAACAGACCGACCCCTGACCCCCCCCCCCTACCTGGCCCCAGGCCACGCCCCCTCACCTGGAAACACACACACACACGACATTCATGAGCGTATGTATCCATCTATCTGTCCGTCTTTCTGTCTTTTCTTTTCCATCTATCCTTCCATCTCTCCATCCGGTATCTGTGCAACTTAGTGTTACATGACATAGACGATAAATGTTACCATGTTACATACTGTGACATGTACTCTATGTGGCTTTGACATTTGCATCTCTTACTCTCTCTCTTTCTATCAGTTCTCTTCTATTCCATCCATCAATCATGCATTTGTCACTTATGTCACCTTACATGTATCTCACATGTGTAACGTTAGGAATAAACATCTCCTCCAGGTCGTCTCGGTCTGTCTGTCCTGACAGAAGCCTCCTCTCCTCCTCCCCTCCTCCTCTCCTCCTCCCCTCCTCTCCTCCTCTGCCCTCAGATTCCTCTCGTCTCCATGTAATATTAACCAGTGTCAGATATCTCAACCTGTCGACTCGTCTCTCCGAGTGAAGTTTACCTGCTCGTCTCAGCGCTCTCACGCTCACCAACAAGCTTTAATATTTCATCCCGCTCTAACCCGCGATATGTTTAGAGACCTCTCAGTTCTCAGAGTCACCGTCTGCCTCCACTCTCTCGCTCTGCTCGGGGATTATTTCCGTACCTGTTCAAACACGCCGCCGGTGAATTATTTATCTGCGACTCTGGCTGCTGCTGCACTCGACTCGTTCTCTGCCAGGATTAAAACGTCTCTCTCCACAGGCTTTTACCTCGCCGCCGTGGAAATGTACCTTGGCTGACAAAACGAGGACACACACATCTAGAGAGTCGGAGAGAGAGAGGGAGAGGAGAGGAGGTTTCAGCCTCGGGGAAAACAGATGAAAAACAAAACAAATGCAACACTTGCTGGTTAACCTGGGCCCTGAGTCCAGGGCTGCGATTGTCCCTGAATTATTGACGAGCTCTCAGAGTGGATCTCTAGAAGGTCCACGTGTTGCTCTCCCTCCCAGAGAGCCGGAGAGCAAAGTTTCAGGTGAGCTCAGCAGCTCTACGTAGAAATACATAGATAGATCAGAGACTCCGGGATCCTTGGTTTGACCAGTTATGCAGAAACAGATCTGAGTCCACAGTTCCACAGTGAAAAGAAATATCCAATATATTCATCTCTATTCATCATCTAGAGACGGTTATTCATTTATTACTTACAATTCAATACAGTTCAACTGGCTTTCATCATTCCTGAGGTGGAAAGAGCATGTGACATCTGTCCTGAAGACAAAGTAAATATAGAACAAGGAGTTAATATTACAAGCTAAAGATAAATCAAAATCAGTTCGTTCAGTATAGCAACATCTTGTTCTGGTGAAGGAATGTGTTGTAGAACATCGGAGCAGGCTGGGATTAAAAGAGGAATGCAGTGAGTCTAAGGTGATGTTACGTTCCATTGCGTGTCCGTGTTAAAACAGCAGTTCAAACACTCTAAACATTCCTGATGGAGCCAGAAATAAACCTGGGTGTGTGGCGTCAGGACCACGTGAAGCTCCAGCCCGCTGCTTCCTGACCGTCCCCGTCCAGCTGGGACTCACCTCCCGCTCAACGCTCTAATTAACACTAATTAGATAATCGCTGCTCGATGAGGAATATCAGCAGGCAGACAGACCGCAAATACCTGAGAGGTGACAAACAGGGAGCATCCGCTGCTCCACACTAACTTATTCTAGTCTCACATGAGGAGGAAGAGGAGCATTAGATGACATATTAATCTCACCCTCAGATCAGACAAAGAGAGTGATAGATAGATAATTCCTAACCTAACGTAGCCAGTTGATAGTCTCTACTCTGATCTGAGCTCCGAGGAGCGAGGAGGCGCTCCAGCTCGGCTGCTCCTGCTCGGCTGCTCCCACTCTGGGAGGTATGTTTCGTCATTCCCAGCGGTCCCGGTGCTTCCTGCTCCGCTCCTTCCTCCTGCTGGCTCCGTACCTCAGCTCAGATCGGGATGAGGTAATAACCAGGCAACCAGCACGCCGGCTTCCACCACAGCAGACCAGCAGGAGCTGCTGCTCCTCTAATGACCTCCTCCCTCCTCCTTCTCCACCTCTTACACTGAGTCAAAATTAGAGAGAATTACGCTGGCTCCTCCAGAAACCTACGTGTTAGGTCTATGTATGATTGGTGTGTGTGTGTGCAGCAGGTCACCCAGAGTTGTAGATTTAAATAATAGTTCTTACATATTTTCACAAAGTCTTCAGCATTAGCTTCGGTATTAGCTATCTATATATACCTATACATCCACACTTACAGACATGAAACGCCCATGAATTAAACATAGGCAATACAGAGATCAGTAATAAGCTATGTCTGCAGCTGAGGGCGTGCTGTCAACATTTTACAGCCGTCTCTTTTACTATCGCCGTCTATGGGGAAAATGCTTTTGGGGCCCAATGAAAGTTCTGTTGCAATACCAGGGTTGTCCCCTGGGTAAAATCGGATTATTCATGAATGAAACTGACGTTTTTTGACTGGGTTTTGTATTGGAGAAAGCGTGCTTTGGAGCCAGGCCTAGTGGCTCTCAGTGGTATTTCATGAAGAGTAACTTCCGTGTAAACGTAAAACCGGAAGTGACGTCATCGTTTTCAAAATTTTCAAACCCAGCTGACCGTTACCTGATAGCGATAGCGTAACCGCCGCCGAAAACACTACTAGAACTGCTAGAACTACTAGAACTGCTAGAACTAGAACGACAACAACAGCAGCAGCACCTCGGAGACACCTCCTCACTTCACAGCACCAGCACACGATGTTGTTTACTAACAACCTCGTTTGTTATGAAAACGAAGTTTAAACCGTCGTGACGTCACTCAACGGGGGCTGACTGTTGCGGTAGGGACAGGACCATGGAGAGGGTCAGTGAAACACACACACACACACACACACACACACACACACTTTCACTAATTCACTTAGCGAGTTTCTTCGTCTACTTTTTCTTCTTCACGGAAACGAAACGATTCAAAACCAAATTTGGAGCCGTTACAATTAGAGCCTTCACATTCAGAGTTTTCCCCTGGACGGGGAACTCCAGCGATTTTACACATGAGCTCAGTGTCCTGGTCACGGGAAGTCTGAAATGTTCCGAGAGGAGGGAGGGAATAGGAGGGAGAGGAGGGAGATTTCCCCACGGTAATTCCTCAGATACGGCAGCAGGAAGTCAGGGAGAGAGATGGAGTGGAGGTGGGAGAGGGACTCAGGGAGTGGGAACACTGAGCACTGAGAACTGCGCTCTTTTTCATATGTATGGATAGGAACTTTATTGATCCCTCTGGGAGGTTCCCATTGGGAAATTTGGAATTGGGTGGGATTTGGAGACAAGTTGTTTGACCATCTGTCACCTGTAACTACGTAAAAAATATGTTTTGTTGTTATGTTGATGCTAGTCATCTGAGAATCACCTGAGACTGAGAGTTTTAGAGGAAAGTTAACATGTCTGTAGTTAGTTTCAAGCAAAATAAAATGTAGAAATATGAGCATGCACGGCAAAGATGTTAAACGCCTGCATGTAAATATGCATGGTACATACAGTAGGGGAATAGTACAGAAGAGTAAAACACGGTGGATTCAAAGAGATTAGAATGAAATATTGGGGAATATCACTTAAGTGAAGGTAGTTAAGTAATGTAACATAAAAGTAATATAGATATATAAGAACCTAACATAAACTATACCCTCTCGGTGCATAAATTACTAAATAGCAACAAATTCCAATAATAACACCACCAGTAATGTTTGAGTGAGGTGGAAGTGCAGCTGTTTACTGGTATTACACGTCATATCCACGTTTTATTGAAATATTTGAAGTATTCACGTTGTATTTAGTCATAGTTTGTGTCAGTCTCAGTGTGTTCAAATGGATTTTAAGATGAATTGTTTTACAGGACAATGAGATTTTCCAGAAAAAAACGTGTTAATGGTCACATTCAGCATCCAGCGCAGGTGGAACGGAGTTTGTGTGTGTGTGTGTGTGTGAGTGTGTGTGCGTGCGTGCGTGTGTGTGTGTGTGAGTGTGTTGTCCATGAATCAATTAATTCACAGGATCTTGTTTTGACTCAAAGCTGTTCAACCTGACTCGTCCGAGCTCGTTCTGTCCCAGACAAGTTGATTTGTTCAGATTGTTCCCAGTGCCTGATGTGTAATTTATCTGTAATTTAGCTCTATCTATCTATCTATCTATCTATCTATCTATCTATCTATCTATCTATCTATCTATCTATCTATCTATCTATCTATCTATCTATCTATCTATCTATCTATCTATCTATCCATCCATCCATCCATCCATCCATCCATCCATCCATCCATCCATCCATCCATCCATCCATCCATCCATCCATCCATCCATCCATCCATCCATCCATCCATCCATCCATCCATCCATCCATCCGTCTATCTATCTATCTATCTGTCTATCTATGTCATCTGTTCATCCATCCATCTATATATTCAAACACCGACCTACAGGTATGTACATATGATTATGTAGCTTTTTTTTAGATGTTTTACATTCTTTTAGACTCTAAAATGAGCAGATTATTTCCCAGTGACTAATGCGGGAACAGGATATGTGCATGTGTGTGTGTGCGTGTGTGTGTGTGTGTGTGTGTGCGCGTGTGTGCAGGCCATCCAGAGGAACACACACACACGTTGGGGCCTCCAGGTCGAGAGCGGGTGCTTTTCATTCACCTTGAGCTAAATTTACCGCGATCACAAAGAGACTCTCTCAAGACTCTATTGAGCCTCGGCTGCACAAAGCGAGGAGCACGGAGCATTCAGAGAATGAGGTGTGTGTGTGTGTGTGCGTGTGTGTGTGCAGTGTGTAATGGCCCGCGGGCTCTAATTGCGCCGATTGATTCGAGTTGCCGAGTCGGAGCATGGAATTCTTATCTGAGGAAACCATCTCCAAGCTGAGGCCAATGATGACATTTATTTTTCACAGTTAACACACACACACTCTGACACACACACACACAGTGACACACTCACACACACTCAAGTTTACATTAGAGATGGAGATCACAAGATGTGCTGACTCCTCTATGTATGCATGCATGAGTGTGTGTGTGTGTGTGTGTGCGCTCCTTTCAAAGCACTTTAGATGCTATTGAATTGATACGGCCGTTAATGCGTGGCAGAAGGAAGCATCTCGGCGTGACTCTTGATGTGTCTGCATTTCACCACCACGTTTTTTCCCTCCTTTCTATAGCGACCAGCGAGCGTCTATAGAAAGCTCTCTTTCATTCTCTCTCTCTCTCTCTCTTTCTCTTTCTTCCTCTCTGTCGCTCTGTTCTGCAGCATTAGTAATTATCACGAGGATGCCTCCTAGCCCTCTGAAAGACAGAAAGAAAAGGAGAAAAAGAAAACGTCTTATTTGACTGGAGTAGATTTAGACGACGCCCTGCTAGCCTGCTAGCCTGCTAGCTAGCGGCGGGGTTGTGGATTAAAAAGCGTAGCTGGCAGGTTCAAGTTCATTTATTTTCCATTAGCAGCGACAGCATTGATCTGAACATGTGGCGAGCGGAGCCGCTCCCCCACGGCTCGGATCCATCCGGGGCCTCCTCCCGGTTGGATCCCGGTTGGATCCCGGGCCGTGCGGCCTGCGGAGACACGTGAGATTGCGTACGGCAGCATCCAGATGCTCGGCTCCAGCCGGAGCTCGGAGCTCGGCAGGGATCTGAGTCGATGCCAGGGCTCAGCCCGAGCTGCTCCGTTCACACCTTTCAGTGAGGGCCGGAGCTCTCAGACTGAATGAAGAGCCAGTTTGACTAGGATTAAATAATAATAATAGTGTAGATAGAATATTATCTATTCTGTGCAAACAATGTCATATAATGTGACCAATAAACTCATGTTAGATTCAGTTGTTTTTCCGAGATATTTTCCAAAACTGGCAACGAAACAGGAGGAACTGAAGATAAACCGGGTTTTTTGCGTCTCAGGTGTGATTTTGGATTTAAAAAAGAAGCTTTGAATGCAAATGTTGTCTAGATGCTTTTTGGACTTTTCTCTAGGGGCATAAATTTCCTGGACGTAGATGAAGGTTAAAGACAGAATCCTGGAAACACAAAGGTAAAGAGTCTGCTCTGAGCGTGAAGTAGCACGAATCCGGTCAGACGGCGTTCCCTCCAGACGTCTCTCTCTTTTCCTCTCGGAGCGAGCGGAGTAATTTCCCGCTGTAAACATATTCATGGAGCACCTGATCTCAGACTCTTTAATGTCACCTACGTGTGTGAGAGCAAAGACATCAAACGCTGCGTGTGTTGTTGTGAGCGCAGGTCCGTCCCGACACCTTTCCGGAGGTTTCAGCGTGAAATTCTCAAATCCCGGCTCGTCCAAAAAACCTTCAAAAGGGAAAACGGCGGACGCGTCTCCAAACACAGGGACGCGTCTCCAATCGCATTATCACGGACCAACACAAAGACGCGATGCTAAGTGTTGCTACGTGTTGCTACGAATCTGTCCAGGCTTCACCAGGAATGGAGCTGCGCTCTGTTCAGGATGGAATGACAGGAGTACATACATGCATTTATGTATGTAGAGATATGTGTAGATGTATGTATACAGTATCTTAATTAAAGCCACTGGACGAAGCATAGATTGATAGATAGATAGATTGTGTGGTTGTCCGCATCTTCCAAAGGGAAGCACCACGTATCTGTCAGGTATCCCACAGCTACGCCTGCATCCGCCCGTCACCTGGAGCACCTCGAGGAGGTGCGGCTCATCTGTGATCATTATTTGATGACAGGCGGGAAAGAAGCAAAGAGAAAGAAACAACCTGCCGGAGACGCTCAGTTCCTTAGCAACGGGCGCCGGTCGTCCAAACAATTCCATTAAAGCGTGGCACCTCTTAGCAGGTGGGTGAGTGCTGCAGCAGATAAACATTCATGAGCAGATTGGCGCCGCTATTTGCCAACATCACAACTGATGATATCAATTTGTTTGCCGAGCAGCTCAAACATTGTAAGTGGATTAGGCGGAGGTGTCGGCGACGCCGGAGGAGTGTATCGCGATGTCTTTTTTCTTCTAATTGACGGCTCGGCAAATGCGGCGAAATACCGATTCTGGTTTTTGTCTCGAAAAGAGAATTAGAATCAGTTTAATCCTCGAGCTGCACAAACAGACACACACACACACACACACACACACAGGGCGGCTGCTTTATTGATGCCGCAGCATCGCCACGTAACATTACGTAGTTTTGTTTTTCAAAAAGAGAAAATTAGCTCCATATCCAAACATGTAACAGAGATTCATTGTTTTAGATCCACACACTGTAAAACACACACCAACACTGGTTAATCACATATGTATATATACATATATAGGTATGCATATATACATAAATAAATATATGCTGTATTAACTGTACTTCTTAATTTGTAACGTGACTGCAGACGTTGAAGTCTGTTTGTCAGCGCTTTCCTGGGCTGCTCTCCTACCTGAGCTGTTTTCCCAGGAATCACTGACCCTGATCCGGACTCTGCTCCGCTCCAGGTGTGTTCCACCTGGCCACACACACACACACACACACACACACACACACACACACACACACACACAGTCAGGTGAGTGATTCCGGACTCTGTCCGGCGCTCTAACAGGTGTTGTCCAATCATTGACCAGGCCTGTGTGCTAGAGCCAGGATGTATCCGAGTCTTTATGTCCCGCTTCCTTATCTCTGGTCCATCCGGAACAGTCCGGAACAGTCCGAGCTCAGAGCGACGGCTTTACGACGGCCTGGAGGTGCTGCCAGGATGACGAGCGTGAGGCAGATCAGAGAGTCTCGTGGACGCCTGGTATCAAGATCTCCCATCGAGATCCCAGATACGGCTCCATGTCTGGAGTCGCCCTCGGGTGCAGCTCAATGCTTCTTATGTATCATCTCATGTGTCAGTGGAACGCTGAGGGAGTGAGAGGCTGTTGGAGAGACAGCTTCTCTATGGGCATCGGTCTGCCGCTCTTTACAGTCTTCCCGTTGTCTTCAACTCATCTTTGGTATCATTTAATCCACTGTTATTGAAGTGTTTAGGTTATAGGCCTCTACGTAGGTTTACAGTTGTCCTGCTGCTTCCTCTCAGTGTTACACGTCATGTTATTCCCATTTATTGGAATATTTTTATTGGAGGATTTTTTTATAGGCCAGACGTAGTAAACCATAGGTTTGTCAGACAGAACCCTGTTATAAACATTTGATATATGACCACCTGCAGTGTGGAGTGAAGCTCTCTCTCCTCTCTTTGTCCAAGTTCTGCTCAGATGCTGGAATCTGCAGCTTTATCTGAGATGCGTGACTCAGCTCCTCTCAGATTTTTCCATCCATTTCTAGGGAAGTTTCTGAGGGGATTTCCTCTTCTGAACACCCATTTATCAGAGCTATCACAGTCAGAATCACCCAATTTGGATAAAACGTCTTCTTGTCAAATCGGTGAGAATCCAGATGTCGTCTCAGGTCCTAATTCAGCAGCTTCTCCTTGTACGGTCGGAGCTAAAGCTGCGGATGTTCCATAAATATTCCAGACTATTCTTCCAGGAAAACAGTAACTCAGAGCTTCCACCTGCAGCAGCGACGTTCCAGGTGTGAGTGATGGGCGGCTGCGTCTCTCCGGGCTGCTAAACGAGCGCTACGCTAGTCCATCTCCCGCTAACACGCCCCGCGGCGCTAACACTGCTGCACGCACGGATTTATAACGTCTCAGCCCGACAGGAATGAACCGCCACTTCCTGCTTCCTGGTCCCCAGCCCATCCCGACTGTCACTCATCCCAAAGATGACACAGAATATTACCTGAGGAATGAGGAGAACATAAAGCTAGAAAAAGAGACGATCAATGACTGAGAGAGAGAGGAGGGACAGACCCAGGACCTTTATTTATCACCATAGAGAAATAAATAAATAGATAAATAAATGAGGAGATGAAGGTCCCTCCTTCCTGACAGGCCACTCGCTCTCCTCCTCCTTCTCTCACTTTTTCCTTTTCTTCGCTTCCTCTTCACGAAGGAAAAAATAAATAAATAAAAATAATTGAATCTGTACGAGAACATAAAGCATTCCAGCGGCTAATGTAACAGGCCTAACCCAGTTAGACGAGGCGAGGCCGCAGACAGACAAGAGTGGGGTTAGGAAGGGAAAAAAGGAAAAGAGAGCAGGCAGATTTTTTCTCCTCTCCTCCTTCCCAGGGCGCGTTTTATCTCTCATCACCTTCCTCTCCCTCTTTAATTGGAGCGTCTCCGCCTCGGTTGTGTATCACCTAAGAACGCTGGTGGAAACCTAAGCTGTCACAAAGTGTCCTTATTAAAACGGACGGCGAGGGATAAAAGCTTTAACATCTTCCCTCGTTTTTCTCTTTTTCCCCCTTTTTTTCCTTCAGTGTTCAACATATCTTACACGTCATTTAATCCACTGTTATTGAAGCGTATTGGTTGTAAAAGCAGCTGGAGCCGACCTCTGCGTGGGGTTAACAGTTCTCAAATCAAAGCTGTTTCCTGTGATTGTTCAAACACCTTATATGTCAATTTAATTCACATTCATTGGAATAATCTCAGTACTTTTGATATGTAATATCACGTAGGAAGTTTGCCACATAAAACCCTTTGATGTAAACATTTGATTTGTTACCAGCTGCAGGTTCATGTAGGTTTAATGTTTGTTAAATCAAAGCGGTTTCCTTTAAGTCCAACACATCTGATGTATCATTGAATCCACTGTTACTGAGGCGTTGAGGTTGTAAAAGCAGCTGGAAGAGGCTTTTACATGTTTACGTAGGTTTGAAGATGTCTCTTGTCCTCTGAGTGTTCAGAACATCTTTGGTGTAATGTAATCCACTGTCACTGAAGTGTTAAGGTTTTAAAAGGAGCCGTTAACAGGCCTCTGCATTAGCTTTACTGAGGGTTAAACTGGTCAAAATCCAAGTGTGTTCAACACGTCTGACACGTCATTTGACTTTTTTCTCTTTTTTCTGAGTGTCTCAGTGAAGAGACGCTCAGACCCTGGAGCTGGAGGAGCAGCAGCAGCTTGTTTACTGAAAAGAAAAAGAGAAAAGAAGAAGAAAAACAGGGTGAATTGTCCTGTCTTCTAAATGCAGCGTGTAGCATAAATGCACAGGAATTTGTCCCGGAGGACGATCCGACAATGTTTACAGGAACAATGAAGACTCGGAGCACATGACATCCCCCTCTCTCTCTCCCTGTCTCTGTCTGTCTGTCTCTCTCTCTCTGTCTCTCCCTCTCGCCTGCAGCTAACACTGTCCTGATGTCCACGTTAGATTACGTATCGGCAGTTTGTGTCTGTCTGGATGTGAAGCTGAGAGCCGTTTACACCTGCGAGCAGCCTGTAAACCTCCGTATTCCCGGTTTAGGAAAGTCCCACGTAATCCTGCGTATCCCTGAAGGCAGCGTTTGATTCCTCCGGGTGGAAACTCTGAGACGTCTCAAAGACGGGCCGATAGTGAGAGGGTGATTTAGCGCCGATTGTGGGGTTTATAAATCACAGGGAAATAAAGGCTGGATGTATCTCAGCCACATATGACATCATCCATCATAGAGGTGACAGTGATGGAGAGGCGTTTTATGGCTGACCGTTACACACACACACACACACACACACACACTGCTGGATCCACCAAGTTTCCCCTCACACACTCACACTCTCACAGGAGCCTCGTAGCATACGTACAAACACGTCTTCAGAGCTTTTGTCGAGGCCGAGGTCACAGAGTTGTCACAGTTTGTCATGTTTAGGCCCAGTTTCAGTCCTGACTCAGACTGACTCATACGTACAGTTACGTAGATGAACAGCTCTAGTTTTTTGTTGATTTTTCTTGAGACTTTTTAAGCAGGCCCACCAGTCCGGCTGGTTTGGGCTCCGTGTTTTGGGGTTTTCCCAAGCAAGCGTCTTGAATTGTTGCTGCCGGAGCAGATCCGGGTCCTTCCAGAATAAGAGACTTTTGTGATAACCCAAGACTTTTTTTCTTTTACGCTCTCAGGTGACCCACAGACGGATTGGCCGTAGCAACCACCTAGCAACAGCGGGAAGATCTGAAGATCTGCTCAAAATGTAAGTGAAAAGCCTTCTCATGCCAAACCGAGTGGTTTAAAACACGGTGTGTCATCTTTCAGTCCTGACTCATACATAAAGTTACATAGATGACAACTTGTGTTTTTCTCACTCTTTGAGCAGCTTGTTTGTCCAGGTTGAAACACAGCCTGGAGAGAAAGACACTTTTAGCGATCACACTTTTCAAATATGATGGAACGGTCCATAGCAACCACCTAGCAACGGCCGGAGTGAGCGATGATGTTCATTCACTGAGCAAATATTCTCAAACTGGAATATCTATTCATCGCTAAAAATGTATAAATCGCTAAAAATGTAACCAAAACACAGTATCTGACATGTTTCAGGCCCTGTTTCAGGCCTGACTCATACATTCAGTTACGAAGATTAAAAACTTCAGTATATTTTTTTATTTTTGGACTTTTTGAGCAGCTTGTTTGTCCAGGTCGAAGCGCAGCCTGGAGACAGAGAGAGACTTTTACTGATCACACTTTTCAGAAGTGACAGTGTAGAAGGCTGTGCCTCCAGTCGCTCGTCTGTGGTCTGCTGTGTTTCCTTCAGAAGATCAGATTAGTTAGCTCAGAGCCGAGCAGACAAAGACCCCAGCGCCACAAAGACACAGCCAAACTTCAACACTCAGACTGAATTATCTGAGGCCCTATTGTCTGAAAAACCTCCATTTATTCTATGTTTTTATTATCATTATTGTCAAACTTTTCCTCCGTGCTCAGACTCATTAAAAAGTGCCGGTCTTTCCCAGGGATCGTCTGATCCACCGATAAACCAGTCCACACTTTAACGTCTCGACCTCGCGGACATCAAAGGCCTCGTCGGCCAGGGTTAGTGTAACGTTACATCAGATGTCGGGCTAAATATATTCCCAGGAACATTCCTCGGATGTGCGCGGAGCTACAGTTGAAATCTTACGCGGCAGAATCGGGAGAATCGATGTCCGCCGGCCGCCGCGTGGCCACCCGTTTGGAAGAGCTCCAGCTGCTTCCAGTCGGAGTTCCCCGAATGCCATTCCACTTAACCCGGAGCTCCTGAACAGCTTCTGTTTGTTGTAGCTATATGTTGTGCTTTTTTTTTTTGCTCTTTCACTCCTCCTGCTGTGTGTGTGTGTGTGTTTTGCTGAAGCTTTAGACTCTCATTAAATCAACTGAGGAACTGCAACCCTCTACAAACATCAAATCTATAAATTGCACGGATTGGTCTTACGCTAGGTCTCAGGCAGCGCTCCTCACCCCCCCCCCCACCACCTCACCCACCTCACCCCCTCCCTCCTCACCCAACCTTTGATGAAAACTTCTGGGACAAAAACAGAAAAATAACTAGAGATTCTGAGGCGAGAAGAAGAAGAAGAGAAAGTCTTGTTTTGACACTAAGATTAATTTACAAGTTTTCCCTCACTGGCTAAAAAAAAAAAAATGGGGAAAGCGAGTGTGTGTGTGTGTGTGTGTGTGTGTGTGTGTGTGTGTGTGTGTGTGTGTGTGTGTGTGTGTAGGGAGAGAGAGAGAGAGAGAGATGAGAGGAGCTTTTGATATTTATTAGGCCTGGACCTCACCAAAGACCTCTCCCAGGACTGTGCCGATGTGACAATTAAGCCAGGTTGTGCTTTGACACTGTTTCCATAGGCAAGTGGCCAAAGTATATCTCCAGTCAAAATATCCATGCCAGCTAACAAGCTTGTTCCCTCTCCATAGAGCCGAGAAGAAAGGGAGGCTGCAGCCTTGAGACATGAACAAAAGCAAAAAAAAAAAAGAGGAGGGAGAAGAAGGGAGGGCGAGTTAGAGGAGAGGAGAGAGGGGTGGAAGACTAAATAAATAAATAAATAGACTCTTCTCCCTCCCTCCCTCCCTCCTTCCTCGTACGTCGTTTTACGTGTCCCGGAGTTTGCTGAAGAAAACGATGTGATCAAGGTGAAAAGAGAGAGGGTGACAGCGGAGGCCTCTCTCCCTCTCTCTCTCTCCCCCTCTCTCTTTTTTCCTCTTTTGTTCCATATGTCATTCTGCGTAGAGCGCCCACAGCCTCTCTCCCTCTCTCCCTCTCTCTCTGCTTTTGTTCAACACGTAATTCTACGTAGAGTCTCACAGCTACACCTTTCCCGTCCCAGCCCGCTCCCCACCGCCCTCATTTCACTTCTTTTTTGTTGTGTGTGTGTGTGTGTGTGTGTGTGTGTGTGTGTGTGTGTATTGGTGTGTTCATGCCGGAAAATGCTCTTGTCTTAGAGGAGCTCCGTGCCACACAATGGCCATCTAAACTCATTAAGAAAATTCCGTAAAGAGCCATTAACAAACGGGTTCTCTTTGGCCAGAGATATCAGGTCTAATTAGGTGACCGTTCTTGACAGGGTTGCAAAAACAAAAGGCGCGCTCGCATTTGAAAAGGTTCAGGTCCCGCAAAGGGCCTCACGTTTTTTTTTCCTCTCCCTCTCCTTCGTCTCTACCCCCCCCCCCCCCTCCCTCCCCCCTCACCCACTGTAGCCAGTCGACTAATGACTGTGGGTTTAACAACAAAAAAAGGAGGAAAAATACCTCTCCTCCCTCCCTGGGAAGGAAGGAAGGCGACGGGGAAAAGGTTCAACCATCCGACAGACAAAAGCCTCTTTCCACTCCGGGACCTTGTTCCCCCTCGCCAGGTGATTCGCTGTCCTCATTTAGCAGACAATGAAGCCACAGTCAGACTTATTGTAAACACTTTGCATGGGCTGCTAAATGGAGCGCCATGCCAGGCCTCCCCCCTCCTCCCTATCTCCCTCCTCCTCCCCATCTCCCTCCTCCTCCTCCTCCTCCCAGCTCCAGCATCGCTCCTAGTTGTCGTGCAGGAATTTGCTGTGGTGACAGTAGTTCACAAGGACACAAATATTGGGAATAAATATGCGTAAACATGTCGATTGGAATTATTCCCAACTGTATCCATGGACGTATTGGGCTTGTCAGAGATGTGGAGGCAGAGCCGAGGAGCTGCAGCTCCTGGGTCAGGCAGAGCCGAGGAGCTGCAGCTCCTGGGTCTCTCCTCCCTCCTCGTCCTGTTGGAAACATTCCCGTCTGTTTACGATCGGGGCCTTTACAGCCTCAGCCATCCATCCATCCATCCAGCCACCCATCCATCCGTCCATGTTTGAGTGAAAAGATCTTTCACCTTAATGTGCCGCGCTGCAGAGACAGACGCCGCTGACCTTTGTTTGTTTTTATTGATGTGAAATATGCGGAACGTAAATAACAACAACGGCCGGGCGCGGCGTTTTATTGGAGCAGGACGTCAACGTCTCTGCGGGTCGTTTGTCTCCAGAAATAAATCCTCTTAAAGAATGACTTGAAGAACTCCTGAGATAACTCCAACCAGCTTAAATACATGATCAAATACTGTGTTTTGGTTTGTAGAGCCTGGAGTTTTGAAGTCTGGTTACTTTACGTATAGTGTGGAAGCACTTCCGAGCGAGTCATCCTGGGAAAACGGTCCTGGAGAGGTTCACAGTGGTGGGATGCTTGTCAGGCCTCAGAAGTGACGTACGTGTGTGTTTCAGAGCAGCCTGGTTGTTCACTCTTATTTTTGCTCTTATTATTGATTCACACCAAAACAGTCTCAGATTGAGATCTGCAGAGTTTTCCCGAGGCTTTAATCCTCGGCTGAAGAATGTTCCCATGTTTACGGCTGGGCCGGAGTCAGACGCGCACAGGAAACACAACAGTAACGTGATTAGAGAAATGGCCCATGAAGAAACCTTGATTATCCCGCTGCCATTTCGCTCTTATCTTAAATAAAGCTACAATCACACCTACTGTTTGTTTTCTTTGGTCCGGAGCAGAGTGGAAAATCTAATTTGCGTTTGGTTTCACACTGGCCAGTAACGGCCCGACCACGAGTTGTAAATAAAAGTCGTGTAGGTTCCAGAGTCTGGAGTCAAAGCCGCATAAAGAAAAAGAAGCGGAGGAACCACTGTGTTCTTCTCTTTCTTCTTCTTTCTTTTTTTTTTACCCATAATCCCTGGAGTTTGTTGGATTGAGTTTTAACTTGTAAGTGAAACCACATCGTAGCTCAGCAGAGTTCTGGAGTGGAGCTGCAGCCACCGAGGAGCCGCTGAACCCAGAGAGACCGAGAGAGAGAGAGAGAGAGAGAGAGAGAGAGAGAGAGGGATGGATAAAGAGAGAGAGAGAGTCAGAGAGGAGAGGAAGAAAGGAGATGGATGAGAGAGGAAGCCTGAGAGGAGATGAATGTGGATGGAGATGTATGTAGATAGGATAGAGATAGGATAGAGAGAGTGAAAGGAGAGGTAGAAAGAGAGAGGGAGGATGGATGGATAGATAATTTGATAGATGGATGGAAGGATACAGTTGCATATAACAATATATAAAATCTTCTTTCCAAATCGTCTTTTTTTCCTCGTATTAACGGTATTCCAGTCGTTCCATCGTTCCTCATGAGAAGGTGTCACCTCTCTTTCCAGAAGGAGCAGATTTTCCTGAGGAACATTAATCCTCCTCACATGAGGATTATTCCGTTTGGCTTCTTTATGATCCCACAAACAAACGATCGCTCCGCCGCTGACTCCTGCTTCTCAGAGCAAAGTCGCTGTGCGTAATCCGAACGTGCTCGGGATTATTCGCATATTTCCGTACAGTATTCCTGGGTTCCTGCTCGGCCCAGCCTCAATGCTCCTTTGTGCCTCTTTTTTTTTTTTTAATTCCGGGGGGGAAAGTTTGTGAATGGGAATCCATCCAGTCAGCAGGTGCCAGGTGAAAACCTTCCCAGCTGTCCTGGGAATTTCCTCCCAGAGATGGCGGCGTGTCTCCGGTGTCGCCGGCCACATTCCGGGGTCCGGAGCGGCGTGTCTCACCTTGGCTGGAAGGTTAATGACCGACAGGTGCAGCTTTACGAGCTCCTGGAGCTGCTGCCTCAGCTGCTCACCTCCACGGCTCGGAACGCCGCTCTGTCACGCTGGGATTCCTCAGTTTTCCAGGCTGTTCCGGGCTCTCAGTGAACCTCACTGCAGGGCCAAAATTTATCCTGAAATCTGAGAAATTGTAGGACGAGTAGAAACATACGTTCTATTCTGTTCTAGGCTGCTCTGTCACTCTAGGATTCCAGGGTTTTCCAGATGGAAATCTCAGTGGATATTGAAAGTTCTCTCGAAATGTGAAAATCTCATGTTTTTAATGAATGAAGCCATTCTGTTCTGTCTGCTGTTATTACTCCAGATTTGCTGTTAATCTGCTTTAAAATCCATAAAGTTACAAACTCACAGTGTGATTGTTAATCTACTTCCAGAAATCTGCAATATTGAATAAGAGCACAATTCTATTCTGTTCTGTTCTGTTCTGTTCTATTCTGTTCTATTCTGTTCTATTCTATTCTGTTCTATTCTACTCTCTGGTCATATCAGACCCTCAGGTTGATGTGTTCATTTTCCCCTTCGCTCACAGTGTTAAACTACGTGTCAGAGTTTAACCTGTCGAACTGTGCAGCTCTCATCTGGCTCCCAGTCCCAGTCCCAGTATGTGTGTGTGTGTGTGTGTGTGTGTGTGTGTGGGTAGGTAGGTGGGTGTGTGGCCTAACCCACCCACACACTCTCTCTCTCTCTCTCTACACACACACACACACACACACACACACACACACACACACACACACACACACACCTTTCCTCGGAGCAGTTATAACTCTCCTGGACTTCTGAAACTCTGTTTGCAATTTAAGGCCACAAATTAGAAGCGTAAGTCATCTGTTTCCCATAATCCTCCTGTCAGACCAGGAGCTGGCTGGCCCCCCACACACACACACTCGCACACACACACTCACACTCACACACAGTCATACACACACATATATACACGGTTATATCGCATACACACAGCTACACAAAGGATTTGCATGGATATTCATGCAAACAGAGAATTCTCTCTCTCTCTCTCTCTCTCTCTCTCTCTCTCTTTTCTTCTTCTCTTCTATCTTTTAATGCCGTTCCAGTCTCTTGACTTCTGACGTTGCAGGTTGTAGTAAATGACTCAGGGTGTAATCTCGTTTTTGCTTTTTACCTTTTCTTTTTTTTTTACTTTTACAGGTTCTTGCAAATATACACGAATTTATATTTCTGATTTATCTCTAAATGTTCATCAGAATCTCTCCTAAATGTATGTTGAGGTTCATGTGTCTGGTCCAGGCTACTGTAGAGAGATAATTTAGTCCAAATGGTAAATGCTAATGCTATTGTTTTGGTACTTGAAATGGGTTAACCAAAGTCTTAGTTTATATATATATAAATGTATACCAAGAAGTGTAGAAGGAGGCTCATGATGTTTTCTACCAAACACACCATGCTCTGTTATTGGCTGTCCAGCTCGGGCTGTGAATTACATAGAGTCTCATAAGATGTGTGAATTAAAAGATGAGAGTCTCAGCTTCATGGAGGTCTCTCTGCCGTGTCTCTACTGTGTAAAACGATGGAGATATTGAACCAAAAGACACGTGAGTCCTCACTGAGAGTCCTCAGACTTCCTGTTTGAATCCAGTCCAGGACAACGTGATTCCCTCAGGTTGAGTTATTGTGTCAGGAACAGGACGTGAGTTTAGGTCCCAGCTCCGACAGGTGGGAGATGATTACTGGGGAGATTTAGCAGCACTGGGCGGGATTCCCTCCTCAGGAACTATCGCAGATGTTTCCAGAGGTTCAACAGGAGCAGCAGGTCCAACACCCGATCTGCTCTCACAGTCAGACAAGAAAACTGGAGCGGATCAGGTTTTAACTTCAGACAAACCACGTTGTGCTTCTCAGAGAGGATGGGTGGAAGAGAGATAGATGGATGGATGGATGGATAGAGTGAGGAGGAATGTTATTCCCAGATTTCCAGCTGTTTGGGATCAGGGATTCATCAGAGCTGCGACACGTAAACAGACCTGACCCTTAATTCAAAAACTGATCGTCTCTTGACCAATCAAACGTATTACAGGGAAGAGCAGTAATCTGTGTGTGTGTGTGTGTGTGTGAGAGAGAGAGGGAGAGTGTGTGTGTGTGTGTGTGTGTGTGTGTGTGTGTGTGTGTGTGTGTGTGTGTGTGTGTGTGTGTGTGTGTGTGTGTGTGTGTTCTGGGTGTGAAGTGAGCGTCTCTTGTTTATCTTGGACGCTCTCGTATACATACCTTAGTGCATGTGTAACAGTGGCTCGTTCACTTTCTCTCACTCTCTTTGTGTGTGTGTGTGTGTGTGTGTGTGTGCGTGTGCGTGTGCGTGTGTGTGAGAACCCCGGCAGAGGTGACGTGTCCTACATGTTCACTGACAGCTTTATAGGCTCTGTGGCTCAGCGAGGGGAACAAGATTATGGGAAAGGAAATACACACACCACACACACTTAACACACACACCACACACACACACACACACATATACACAGACACACACAAGTGTGTGTGTGCTGACAGAGCGGAGCTGGCTATTGTCCCAGATACTCTACAGTCAGGTGAGGTCCAGGGTTCACTGCTCGTATTATTAACAGGGACAAGCTGGCGCCCAGTAAACACACCTAGCTACAGCCTACTGGACTCTGTGTGTGTGTGTGTGTGTGTGTGTGTGTGTGTGTGTGTGTGTGTGTGTGTGTGTGTGTGTGTGTGTGTGTGTGTGTGTGTGTGTGTGTGTGTGTGTGTGTGTGTGTGTGTGTGTGGACTCGCTCCTCCAGGTGATGAAGGTTTTCGCCCTGACCAGATTGCGTCACCTGGGACCAGGAGGCTGAGAGGAAACGTTTCAGTGTGCAGTTGTTTGTTCTATCTGACAGAGATCTAGATCCAACAGAGTGAATCTACCGCACATTACTCGCATTCATATGGCTCTACGTCTGCGTTTTGACTTATTCTGGATGCTTCTAGTTCTAGTAGTCTAGTTCCGTAGGTAGACAGACCAGTGGATTTTATTGCAGATTAAAGATTGTATTTTAATGTTTATTTATGTCACTTCTGCTGCTGTAACAAAAGATGTAACAGAATCACGTTACGTATCACAGTGTGAGTGACGTCTTCTTTTCTCTATCTTCCTTTCTTTTGTATAAAGCAGAACGATAAAAGAGTAGAGCAGAATAATAAAAACATACAATGTGTGGAACAGCTAGAAACCAAACATCATGACACAGGAAACTCACGTGAACCTGCGTTCACGTCTGTTCCGGCTCTCACGTCCGGCCGGGACAGTCCGCCACATGCTTCCCATTTATCTGCTCCGCTTCCAGAAGAGCCCAACAGGGAGCGTGAGCACATCCAGGACCTCGGACCAGGTGCTGCTCCGTACGACTGGGAAGAGAATTAGACGGACGCAGAGTGGATCCGAGGTCCTCGCTGGGACCATTCCGGACCATTCCGGCCTCAGCTGTTCAGCAGGAAGAACGGGACAGGTTCACTGTAAATTTCAATCCTAACGTCAGGGGAGAGAGGAGAGAGAAAAAACATCCACATTCACATGGTGTGACTAACAACATCCTGGAGTGGAGGACACGTCGGATTACGTAGAGCGGGCTCCACATCTCACCGCTGTTATTAACCCCATAAGGAACAAGAGGAGTGTGAGTCTGAACTCCTAATTAGGTTGAAGTAGGTCTCTTTGAACCGACGGTGTAACAGAAAAAGCGAAATGTGAAACATTTTCGGCCTCATTATAAGTTATCTAAGAGGCGAGGGCTCGTGATAATGAGGGCCATCCAGCGGGATGCGCCGCGGCGGGAAGAGAGCGCCTAATTGTGTCAAACGGCTGGAAGTGTTTCACTTTGAATTCCGGGAGAAAAATAAAAAGTCGAGCCGGGGACGGACACGCGGAGCGGCGTTAGCGTCGGGGAGTAAATGAGGAGCGAGGAGTCCGTCAGTGTCAACAGCCACCTCCATGGAGAGTCACAGCGCTCCCAGACGCTCCCAGATGATCCAGGATCCCGGTCTCATTTAAAACGAGGTGTCAGAGGCACCAGAGTGGAAACTGCTGCTGCTCCTCTCTCTCCGTGATTATTATCACTGTCTTTGTCTCCACATCTCATCACAAAACAACCAGAGAGACAGTGAAAAAAGCAGCAACATCTGCCTTTTCCTTTTGGAAAATGAAGTTAAACGATGAGCTTCTCTATCATCTTAAAATTCTGTTTAATTTAAGTTATTTTTGACATTTTCATCATCTATCTGTGCATCCATCCATTTATGTATTCATCTACATTTCATCCTTCCTGCGTCCATCCTTCTGTGTTCCACCTATCCCTTCATCTATCGTCCATCCTTCTATCCATCTATTCTTCCATCCATCATCTATCCATCCTTTCAACCTTTCATCCATCCATCCGTGCATCCTTCTATCTCTTACTGCAGGTCCAACTTCGTAGTGCATATCCGTGTGTGTGTGTGTGTGTGTGTGTGTCCTGGCAGCAGTGATAGTACCACCTTGATGTGATGCTCTAAATTACTATTCATCATTCTTGTAAAACTTGGAGAGAACTGTTGTGGAGCCTGTCTCTTTAAGACGCTGCGTTGCCTAGCAACGGGCCTCGTTGCCCGGCGGCCTCGTTAGCTCACCTGCCGCCGGCTCCAAACTGCAGAAGTAAAAAGTACAGTATGAAGGTGTTCCTGTACAAGATGTGAGCACGTTTCTTTAGAGGTTTTTTTTCTGTTTACGAACATGTCGGTTGAAGTTACTGCGCCACCTAGCGACAGGCCTCAGCTTCTCAACCCTTCTGCTTGGGTGAGACTGGAACGTTTCTCTTTTTATTGTGTGTTTTCAGGTTGGTTTTCTGTTAGTTTTGAAATGAAAAGAAAGATGAGCTGGACTCAGACACCGTGATACCATGGCATGAAATACACCGTAATGACGCCTTTCAACACAAAATGTTATTGTGTACCATGACACGTAACATTAAGTCATGTCACAACCTTTAAAGCTTCAAGGAGTAACATGAATAAAAACTAAAACCAGACTTCTGTTCTTGCAGGAAGCCAGTCCAGGCCTGTCCCCCTGTGCTGCTGCAGTGCTTGGCAACGGGCCTAACGAGCCTAACGAGCCTCACCTGGTGCTGGTTAGCTCACCTGCTCCACTCTGGCTGCAGCTTCTCCTCCACCTCCTCCTTATCCTCCTCCTCCTCCTCCTCCTCCTCAGGTAGGACTCTGGAATTTGTTTGTCCTGTTTATTTCCTGGTGTGAGCTGTCCCGCTCTCACCTCACGGAGCTGAACGTCCTGAGACAAACATGACTGGAGCTGCTCGTCTGCGTCACTGTTTCTGCTCATGAATCATTCAGTGAAATTGATCAAACCCTCAGATATTTTCTGAAGCAGTAAAATTCTCTTTTAATCTTTTTTTATTTTTTATTTTATTTTAATTTGCTTCATATTTTGGGCTTCCAGCCCCTCTGGTAATGATGCTCAGTGGGAGTATGGTGCCTAACCTGCCTCCAACTCAGTATGTAACCTAACACACTGAGCCCTGATCTGACTGTATGGACCCCCCCACCCCCCCGACACGTATCCAGCTCTATGTAAATATTCATTAAATCCACGTCTTTATTGGGAGACGTTTCATGGAACATATTTCCCTGGATGTTCTATAGGCTGCGTTAAATCCGAAGCAGCGCTCCGAGGCCAACCATAACACATTGGCTCATGGCTTTGAAAAACATTACCTCTGCAGATATATAGCGTTCCAGAGCAGCTGGGAATATGGGTAAACAGGAGAGCCCAGCGGCTCCAGGATCCTGGATCCTGCTCTCTCCAGGTACCAACAGCCTGGAACCCAAAGCTGTCAGTTGACATGAGGTGTGTGGGCGGGGCCGGGACGAGGCTCAGGGTGGTTGTTGTTGGGAGGGTTCCACTGGACAGAGGTGGAGGCCTGAACCTTCTCTGGTCCTGGCATCCAGACCAGAAGAGTGACGGCATCGAGGTTCGACCCAGAGACGAGCGAGGGAGGCAGGAAGACTGTCATCTTCTTCAAACTGTTCGGAACCAGATACTGTTTGATAACTCCCTGAAAAAGTTGGAGGAGAAGAAGGAGAAGGCATAACAGGATTAGCAGATTGATAGGACAGCACTGGAATAGAATAGAATAGATTAAAAAATGATAGTTTTGTATCGGAGGAGAGTTGAATAGAGTAGAACTGAGTAGAATGTGTTCATAACACTAAAGTGGACAGTGCAGTAGAGGTAGTTAAGTCAAAAAGCGGGTAAAATATATAAATATAAATATCCAAAAACCTGGTTTTGATCAGATGATCAGATGAATGTAATCTGACGTTTGTTTATTTACATAATGAAACTAGAACTAAACCATCCAGAGTCTGTTTCCAGGATCAACACTGTTCTAGTCGTCAAGTTTCTGGTGAACACGTCTGCATCGATAGAGCAGGAAATAAAGCAGCATCAGAACCTTGCTACGTTTTATTTTCACACAGCGTGAAAAAAAAGAGAAACACTGGACTAGAATCCTCCAGGTGAGTTAGAAAGCATCACTGAGGTGATGTAATGCCATTAACAAAGTGCTTGGAAACTGTTTCCACACACACACACACACATTTGTCTGAATCCCAGTGAAACGTAACACCTGAAATAAAGCAGGACGTATTTTCACATTTCAGGTTTGATTACACTTCAGAGACTAGGATCAAGAAAGAAGCCTGGATACAAAGTATTGTCAGAACATGATACCTTAGATGCTTTGGAAACTGTTTCCCCCTCAGTCATAGTTTCTGTGAGTCAGACCGAGGTGTTCACACACACTTTGTGTCTGAGCCGCTGTGAAATCTGAAATAAAGCAGGACGTGTTTTCACGTTAGCTTATAGAGCCTAGAGTCACTCCTGGATACGAGAGTCTTCAGAAGGTGATAAATCCAAAGCTTTGGAACCGTTTCCACTGCGACTCGTCTTGGCCACACACGTCTGAGCTCCGTCGCTCGTCTCTGTCAATAAAGAGGAAATAAATCAGGATCTTATGAGGCCTCACCTCGGCTTTTAAAATCCCCAGGAAAAACAAAGCAGCCGAGTTTTTTTTTTTTTTTTGGCGGCTGCAACGCGAACCGGAAAAGACGCCCAACAACCGTGTAAACAGTGGGAACCTGACAGCCGTAAAACTAGTTTTTTTCTCTCGCTCTCTTCTCAGGGAACACGTGCAGGAAAAGAAAGGAGGAGAGGAGAGGAGAGGCGAGTCCCTCTCGCTCCGGTCCCCCTGTCCGCTCTCCACCTGCAGCCTCCCAGCGGTGACTTCATGATGAGCTCAGCCTGAGAACACGTCCACCAGGACATGAGGACATGTCCACCAGGGACCTGGCCTACATGCTGGACGGCGGACAGACGGACGGCTCTCCAGCCACCTACACCAGTAAGTAGACCCTACGTAACCCTATGTATGCTGTCCCCCACACTCAGTGGACGAGCAGCGTGCAGCTCCATTCGCTGTCTCCCAGCAGCCGGGGGGAGAGTTTCACAGGCCTCTCGTAAATGTTCTGGACTCATGTTTTCAATTAAAGGTGAGTCCGGGGCGCGGGGCGCGTTAAAGCGGACCTTTAATAAGTTCTCAGCGAGTCGTATCTGTGAGGCAGGAGGCCACACACACACACACACACACACACACACACACACACACACACTGCTCCAGCTGGGAGAGCAGGAGAGGAGGTGAGAGCTCAGGGAGGAGGAGGAGGAGGAGGAGGAGGAGGAGGAAGTCTCTTCTTATAAAAGAATCAGAATCTGTTTCACAGCTCTGGAATGTGACCTGATGTTTGGGGCAAATAACTGAAGTTCTAGTAACAAAGAAATAAGATGTAGATCTATATAGACATGTATAATAGGAAATATGCAGGAAATAGGTCGCATTGATGCAGTGAGGTTATGAGGTTACATCGTAGTGTGTGTGTGTGTGTGTGTGTGTGTGTGTGTGGGGTCCTCGTATCAGCTGATGATACAGGAAGTGTGTTTAACAGAGAGTTAAACAGCCTGAAAGTGATCCCATTCTCAGCTGAACCCCAGGTTAGAGGCTCAGCTTCTGCTCCGTGTGTGTGTGTGTGTGTGTGTGTGTGTGTGTGTGTGTGTGTGTGTGTGTGTGTGTGTGTGTGTGTGTGTGTGTGTCCCTGGTTCACATGACCTCAGAGTGACTGCTACAGCGGGAGTTGTCCTCTGACGCCGCTGACGTTAGACCATGAGAACTTAGTCACGTCTAAATGTCACTGTGTGTGTGTGTGTGTGTGTGTGTTTCTGTGTGTGTGTGGGTGTAGAGGTGTGTGTGTGTGTAGAGGTGTGCCCGTGCTGATGAAACTGAGACAGGGAAATTAATCAACTGACATCGTAAAAAACACCTTGTGTAACGTGTGTTATTGAGTTCGGCCTTCCATGTTTTTTTCCTCTCGATGTAATTCACGTGATTGACAGGCGAGACTACCAATCAGAGGAAAGCATTTATCTGGTTGCCAGATAGGCATGCAAGGAGCTATATCTGCAGTACTTCCACATCTAAACATGTATGTTGGCCTGTAAAAGTGCTGTGAGGTAGCATCCCCCAAGTTCAGTTTACTATTTTGAACAAATAAGAAAAGTAATCATGGAGGTGTTGTGGATGTTTCACAGTCATGTGATGGTTGATTTGAGTTTGAGTGACAGGTGAGACAGCCAATCAGCCTGTGAGTTCAGCTTGTGCAAAGCTTCCATAGCTTCTCTGAGACCCAGGACAACAAAGTGTCTGTTTCTAATTCCCATGTTTTTTCCAGACGTTTTCTGTTTGAGGTGATTTCCGTCAGATGCACTCGTTTTTGGGAGAAGCTTCTGGATGTTTCTGCACCTGACAGCGCGGGCGTGTTCACCTTTGATAAGCCGGCCGTCCGTCTGTGTCTGCCCGCATTCATCAGCCTGAAAGCCCCGTCCCAGCCCCACTGATGTTATTACCTTATCAAAGGTGGAGGTGGGGGGGTGAGGCAGGGAGGAGGGGGGCGGGGCTCCCTTTGAGCGTCTGGCAGCCTCCGGGCGTCTGTCTCCCCCAGCAGAGGCTTTATCAGCGGGCTGCGTGGCTCCACCTGACAGCTCCGTACAGGTGCCGTTAATCCCGCTGATTCAATTCATCCGCCGCCGCTGGGGAAGCGGCGGGACCGATCACACCGCCGCTCCATCCTCGCCGCGTCCGTTTGTGTTGTTGTCCTCGTGATGGAAAGCCCCCAAATCCACTCCGCCCACGGCCAGATGAAAGGCCCGATGCAGCCGCCGCCGCCGCCGGCAGATTAGTGGCGGCGCCGCCGGGGTTCAGGACGCGCCTCAGGTTATTTACTCCGCTCAGGTAGCGGCCGGCCTCGCCGCTGATTTGTAGCGCAGAGACGTTCAAAGCAGCTGCTGCTGCGGGATGTGAGGCCCGCTGTCAGGAGGACGCGATGGTCACGTCTCCCAGATCAGGTCCAGCGTGGAAACACAGCGGGAACACGCCTGTGGCACCTTGACAGGCAGGACAGCTGTAAAAGGAAAGTCTGAATCGTCCTTCTACGCTGTGAGGACGAGAGGAGGCAGGTCTGGGAGACAGTGTGCAAGAAACCAACAAAATAAAGGTGCTTCTTCTAAATGTGTTTTCTCCTCTATTGAACCCTCTCTCTACATCCTTCAGGAGATGGAGTGGTGGAGGTGTTTACTCTGATCAGGTACCAGAGGAAGGAAATCTAACTTCCAGATCAAGTCTGTGTTTTATGACGCCGTCTGTCGTAGAAGCTGCAGAATGACCAGTGTTTCAGAGACATTCCAGGGGTTTTTTGATGTGATACTGAGGCTGTGCTCCTGTCCGGAGGTCCTGTGTTAGCCTCTATCTGAGGAGGAGAGGCCGTGCTCAGCTGGACTCTGTCATTCTGTGTTTTTACGGAACTGTGTGTTCCTCTGTCGCTGTCGCTATCAGCGCTGTGATTCTGCTCAGCCTCAGACGCTCCGGACAAACAGAGCTTCACCTGTCAGAGCTCGGCCTGCAGCTTCCTGTGGAAGCAGCAGAGCCACAGTCATCAGAACCAGTGCTGAACCTTTGCTAAGGCTAACGCTAGCTAACGCTGACTGAGGTCCCAGCAGCTCGGTCACCTTCACCTCGGTGCTTCGTCCTCTCCTCTTCCTTCCTAACTGCAGCTCTCGGCTCTTCTCTCTGAGAGCTTTCTTCCTTCTTCTTCTTCTTCTTTTTATTTCTGGATTTGAAGCGTTTCAGTTTTTCACCTCCGTCCATCCCACTTCCTGCTGCAGCGACCTCATCACTTCCTGGTCTGATGAGGAAACTTCCTGAACCTTCTAGGTTCAAGTTCAGCAGCAGCTGGTTCCAAGCAGTCTGAAGCTCTCAGATCCAAATGATTAACACCTCCTGAATGTAAACAGTCAGTCAGTTGATTTGGTAGGTGTGAGTGAGTGTTTTATATAAAGAATACTAAGAAAAAGTCTGATTCACTATGCAAACATACGTTAACATCTTATCCTCTAACCTCCATCATCCAGCCTCCATCCTCTCAGCCTCTACCTCCACCCTCTCATCCTCTCATCCTCTCATCCTCCATCTTCTAACCTGCAGCCTCCGGCCTTGTCCCAGCCTCTGATGGGACGTCCTCTCTGTGTGTTTATCTCTGACCTGCAGCCTCGGCCTCGCTGTCTCAGCTGCCAAAACAGACCATTCACCATAGTGCTGAGTTCATCAGAGCTGCTGACACACACACACACACACACACACACACACACACACACACACACACACACACACACACACACACACACACACACACACACACACACACACACACACACACTGCAAAAGTGTAACCAGTACGTATATTCAAGGAATGTGCCATTTGTTTTTTTTAGTAGTTAGTTACTTTCTTTCTAGTACATACATATTATTATGTAGCATTTCTTTTAAAGATGTTTCTAAAAACTCAAAACTGAAGAGAACTGGTAACATTTAGTGTTTATTTACTGTAGCAATAATTCCTTGTTATCGTTTGTTTTTGACAAATGAGGATATTTTACTATTTTTGATATATGCTTTGCAGCATTAAAAAAACACTCGTACATATTGTGCAGGATGGAGCCTCCTCCTCCTCCTCTGCCTCCTCCTCGTGCCTATCAACCTCCGACAGGTCGCCCCCCCACCCCACCCCCAGTCTGCCCCCCCCCCCCCCCCCCCCCCCCACCGTGACCTCTCCCCTGTCACAACTGTCACTTGACTTGAGTCGCGGAGCAGGGAGAACCTGGAGCGCCGCTCCGCCTCGCTCCGACCCCGGAGTATATTTAGAGCCTCAGCTTGGCAGTCGCCCATCCCAACTGTCCAGGCTGTCAGCCCCCCCCCCACCCCCCACCCCCCCACCCCCCCACCCCTCCTCACCCCTCCTCACCCCTCCTCACCCCCCTCCTCCAGAGCCACAGTCGTACAGACCAGGGCCGGCCTAAGGCGTTTTTCAGGCCCCCACCACCCACCCATCATCGTACCGTCACCTGTGTTTGACTGAAACTGGGAATTCTATCAATCAGTGACACTGTTTAAAAACGTCATTTTAAGTTTAGTGTTTTAATAAAAAACAAAAAACACAACCCTAAATTCACCTAAATCCTAAATATGAGCTATGGACACAAGTGATTCTACTTCATAATTCTAAAAGGAGTTGTGGGTCATGGGATGTAATAAATGTGAACACTGTGATCAGCTTCTATGTGGAGAGACTCTATGTTTCAGTGACTTTTGAGACGTTTTTACACATTTTTTGGACAGTTTTCCTTGAGATATTCCGGTTTTTGCTCATTTGCAGGATTAAAGGAAACACACCTTGATGTTGTGACACTGTGTCAGTAACAGTCCAGGAGCCTCATCCTGAGCTTTCAGCTTTTTACATGAACTTTGATAAAAAGAAAAAAAGTGTCAAAACAGTGAACCCTGCAGATGTCCGACCTTTTCATCCCTCACATCCCTGCTCTCCGCCCGACCTAACCTCGCGTCTGTTTGACGGAGTCTGAACCAGACATTCCTCCTCCTCCTGCTCCTCCGCTCCCTCTCATCCCGGGAAAACAGTCCGGCTTGTTTTCTGCAGCCAGGTTCCGCTCCGTTAGCGGTAGCACAGACCCACCTTTGTTGGGCCTGTTTGTGTCTAATCGGCGCTATGCGACATGTGACGGTTGTAGCGCCGAGCCTCAGGTCGTTTGAAGCCGGAGGCGACTTCCTCCTCTCGGCCGGATCATTTCTGCCAGCGTCTTCATTGTCCGGCTCTTCCTGTGCCAACGGTTCCTCTCGTCTTCCTTTCCTTCCTGTCTCTTTGTCTCGTCCTTCCTGAAGAGTTTCACTTACTGTTTGTTTATGTCACGAGGATGGAAAGTGTGTGCGAGGAGCAGATCTTTCTGCAGCGCTTTGTTTGACCAGACAGAGCGGTGCAGGACGCGGTCGGGGGATTGTTGCGCAGATGTCCGGAAGATCTAGACGTGGAGGCAGGAACGAAGCAGAAATGATCAGGAAAACAGTCCGAGGACACACGAGTGTCCATTACATGAGGAGGTCGACAGGAGACCACAGCCTATAGGGTCCTGTTCCATCGAAGATACAGTACGATACAATGAGATACCATATAAGATACCAAATGGTACGGCACAATGAGATACAATAGAAGATAGAACAAGAAAATAGAAACTACAACAAGATAAGATTCCTTATCCAGTCCACATGGAGTCTTCACAGTAAATAATTATAACATAGAATAAAATAGTGAGGCAAGTATTAATGTTGAAATGTATGGAATATAATCATACAGTGTGATGATAATACGTCTTAAGACAGGAAATACCTATAAAAATCCTAACATCAGAGAGGAGGGGTTCAGATAAAGCCTCGTAGCTCCAGAAGATTCCTTCCTGATTCCCTGATCTCGTCAGGAGCTTTGACTGGAGCTGGAGGCGTGAGCACATCGTCCTGATCTGCTGCTCACTGAGCTCCGACTCGTCAGGACGAGTTACCGAGTTACCTCTCAGGCCGGGTTAACTTCACACACACACACACACACACACACACACACATAGACCGTGTGTAGCAGGAAGCTCAGATGAAGCTAATCGTCTCCAGTCGCCGTGTTTAACCGCTCTTCTCCAGGTTAATGGATTTCTGCTGAAAGGTCTGAGACACTGCGCCACCGGAGTGTCTCAGACGGTGGCAGCGAGCTCCGAGTGGAGTGTGATTAACCCCCGACCCGCCGCCGCCGCCAACCCCCCCCCCGACCCATCGTTATTTATGACGACGGAAACGAGAAGAGGCAACGAGGAGGCGGAGCTAACGCTCACCTCCAGGAGCGCCGAGGCTCCTCAGCCGCAGAGTAGAGCAGCAAACGTGATCTTTACGTGATGTTAAAACGATGAGATAAGATCCAATACCGTGAGGTAACATAATCAAGAGGAGGCACTTCTCCATTCCTGGGACGCGTTCCCGGACTTCCTGGGAAACAGGAAGTATAGATCAGAGCCAGATAAATAAGGACAGACTGGACCGCCTGTTTTACCTGATTGATTGATTGACTGTTGGTAACACGTCCTCTGTCGGTCCGATCTGAACTTTATCCCCACAAACATGTTTCCAATCTGTCTCCACTTCAGCCAAAACACAAACCATGTGTTCCTCCCAAGGAAAATTAGATAAAGAAAGACAGTAGCTGCCCCCCCGACCCGCACACACACACACACACACACACACACACACACACACACACAGTTCTCCTGTAATTACTCGACTCTGTTTCCACTTTGTTCTCGTTCCTGATCGTCCTGATTCTTTCCCTGCTTCAGCACCACACACACACACGTACACACACACGCACGCACACACATACACACACACAAACAGACAGACAAACACACAGTTGTTGTCTAAGTGTCCGACCCTGATAATGGAGCAGATTTAACACGGTGTGTGTGCGTGCGTGTGTGTGTGGGTCAGCGTCTGTAATGATTCCTCTCTTCTCCTGCCCTCTGACCTTCACACACACAAACACGTGTGTGTGTGTGTGTGTGTGTGTGTGTGTGTGTGTGTGTGTGAGCATTAGCCGCTGAACCGTCGTCTCAGGCGAGGCGTAAACAAACGCTGTGATCACCTCTTCATCTCTGACTCAGTGTAGCTCCTCTCTGCTCCTTCCTCCACCTTTTTATCCAAACGTAATGTTACGTTGCCTCTCTTTAAATAGACACACACACACACACACACACACACACACTCGCACATACGCAGATATAGAAAGTTTATCGATCGCTGAGGGGAAGTTCCCCCGGGCTCGTTCAGGTTCCAGGTCACAGCACCATCAGTCAGCCAGACACGTCAGACACGTGTCGGTTATGAGTCAAAGGTGACTGATACGTTGTTGTTGTTCTTATTATTAATAATAATATAAACATCACATGAGGACTTTGTGTCATGGAAAGTAACAAGTTTTGCCTCTCGAGGATGAATAGATTGAACTACAGTTGTAAAAATGAGCCGTACGTAGCCTGACCCGGTCACTCACAGTGTGTGGTTTGTTTCTCTGCGTATAAATATGTATGAGTGTTTGTATGTGTGTGTGTGTTTGTGTGTGTGTGTGTGTGTGTGTGAGGTCTATCAGGTGCTGACTGTTGGCCGAGTTGAGACACACCTACCAGCCGTGGCAGAGCGCCATCGTTTGTTTTAATTTCTAACATTTTTTTGATGTCTGGTCGGGGAGGGAACCTCCACATGTCAGGTTGAGACGCCGCGGGCGAAGGATTCCTCCCTCCTCCCTGTTTTTTTTTTTTTTTTTTGGGGTGGAAGAAATCAGTGACAGCTCTGATGTGAGAACTAGGTCAGGCTGTGTTTAGAACCAGGACTTAACTAGCGCTCAGAGAGGTTAACCAGGCCCTTTTAGTAACGCTTCAGTTCCCATTTAAAAAATCTGAGACGTTTTAAACCATCTTTTCCAACGCGTCTCCTTCTCTGTAATCCACAGAAATCTTCCTGTTTTCTCTTTCTCTTTCAGTAAAATACGCTGCTTGTTTGACTGTTGATCGGTGCGGTGCGTTCGGGTGCAGCTGGGACAACGCAGCGTCCATGTAACAGGCTGTAAACCACTGTAACGAGTCAGAGGCCAAAAGAAAAATCTGAGGCCGGATGACAAGTGTGAGAAACTGTGTGTGTGTGTGTGTGTGTGTGTGTGTGTGTGTGTGTGTGTGTGTGTGTGTGTGTGTGTGTGTGTGTGTGTGTGTGTGTGTGTGTGTGTGTGTGTGTGTGTGTGTGTGTGTGTGTGAAGGTATGAAAACAACTGGCTGGGTTGGTTGAGAGCCTGTCGACTGATGGGCCAGAACAGATGCACAGGTACACACACACACACACACACACACACACACACACGCACACGCATACAGGGGTTTCCACATGTGC
>CM055211.1:9147265-9192340 GCA_029224185.1 Karalla daura
ATGTTGATTTATACACAGATATACATAGAAACACACAAGGCCTGGAGGATGTTTGGTCCTCCTTTTCTATCAAACGTATCTCAGATGTTTTCTGTTCCATCTCTGAACTGTCCTGAATGGTGTCGTCCTAACCTTTATGTCCACCTGAGTTCCTCAGAGCTGTTGTTTTGTAGCTTCAGTCAAACTCCAAATGAGCTGTGAAACTGTCTCACACACACTGGCAAACAGAGTGTGTGTGTGTGTGTGTGTGTGTGTGTGTGTGTGTGTGTGTGTGTATGTGTGTGTGTGTGTGTGTGTGTGTGTGTGTGTGTGTGTGTGTGTGTGTGTGAGAGGCTCTTCCGACGTGCGACCCACAATGTTTTATTCATCGAGATATATTTGATTAGATTTGAATTTAATTGACATTTGGAGATAAATGGGGAGTTTCATTCCAAAACGAGGCGTTCTGCTCTTTAACAGAGGTAACACCTCCTCCAGGAGACGAGGAGGCGCAGCCCAGTAGGAGCTGCTCGCTTTGTTTCTCCGACGCTCACAGGTGTGTGTTTCTGCTTCACGTTCAAGCTTCTGGACGGGTTTTTAACCGCTGAGTATTTTACAGTTCGTTGAGTTGTGAAGTTTGGTCTGTTGGACTACAACTCCCAGAATGCTCTGAGCTCACAATCAGCCAATCACAGAGCTCCGTCTCTGAGGAATCTGATCAGATACGCTGCAGTTTTTGGCTTTTGATAGTCGGATGGATTCTCCGTGGATGCAGGCCCACAGATCTAGTCGGATGGATTCTATGTAACGTTCCGTACTGTATGGATGCAGGCCCACAGATCTAGTCGGATGGATTCTATGTAACGTTCCGTACTGTATGGATGCAGGCCCACAGATCTAGTCGGATGGATTCTATGTAACGTTCCGTACTGTATGGATGCAGGCCCACAGATCTAGTCGGATGGATTCTATGTAACGTTCCGTACTGTATGGATGCAGGCCTACAGATCTAGTCGGATGGATGGATTCTTCCTCTCCCTCCTCTATTGAACGTTCCGTATGGACGGATGCTGCAGCAGCACATGGACCGGCCCAGCTTCCATGTGAGCTCCCGTCCCGCCGAGCGGTTTTCCTGCAGCTCGTACGGACACAGACGTTTGGAGCGTTTCCACGGGATGAAAAAAAAATCCCCTCTTTGTCGGGGATGATGATGATGATGATGATGCCGATGGCTTCCCCTCAGTCTCAACATGTGTCCGGCTCTAAATCTGCCCACCTGTCCACACGCTAATCCCCCCAGCAGCCTCGTTACAAAACTGTGCAATTAATTAAGCGCTCAATCGGCAGGATTAGTAACCTACATTCAGTTTGATACTTATATCAAGTATTCACCCCAAAACAAAACACAACCGTGTTTTCCAGGATTTATGTTTCAAAAACAAAAACAGAAAAACATCGGCTGCTTTGGCCGACATCACCGGGCTGAGGTTGGCTTTGTGTAGAAGCCGGGAGGAGGGGGGGGGTCCAGGAGGTAGAGGCCCCTGGTAGTCCTGGTATTCTCTGCTACAGTGGAATTACACAGATTAAGATTATCTGCCTGTATGTTTACAGCAGAATGAAACAGGCCTGATATAATGACCACTAAATCTGGATTAGGTCATTCACAGCCCCGAGGGAGGGGGGTTAGTCCAGACACACAATCCCTGTCTTGGCTGACGTATGCCTCATACACACACACACACACCCACACACACACCTGAACAAACAGACACACAAACACACACTGAACCACGTTAGTTTGCTTGTCAGGTTTCTATTTTTCTGTTGTTGTTGAGTTTTTCTCCTTTTGTCTCAAGCATAAATTTCCCTCCTGCTGCTCTCCCTCCTCAATTAGATCCAACTCTGCTCTGGTGCATGCACACACACATACGCACATACACACACACACACACACACACACACACACACACACACACAAAGAGACACACACGCAAGCACACACAGGCACACAAACATGGATGCATGCATTTACTGTATTTTCCTGCTATTTTATTCTTCCAGTAGAGTTACTGTCTCCCTCTCTTTTAGTATGTGTGCGTGTGTGTGTGTGTGTGTGTGTGTGTGTGTGTGTGTGTGTGTGTGTGTGTGTGTGTGTGTGTGTGTGTGTGTGTGTGTCCAGGGCCGTTACAAAAGCAGGTTATGGCAGCGCAGAAATGACACGGTGCAACAGATGATGGGCATTATCCCATCAACCTGCTGTTTGTGAACACACTCTGTCCCTCAGCGTTCCCTTTGAAAGGACAGCAGGCCTGTGTGTGTGTGTGTGTGTGTGGGGAGGGGGTCCCTTTCACACACACACACACACACACACACACACACACTTTCATGCACGCACACACTCTGCACCTGTCACAAACAGCCTGTCAGAGCAGGAGAAAAGAAACTTCAGCCATGAGGGAGGGAGAGAGCAGGTCCTGGAACTCCTCGGATTCTCTCGGTTTCCCAAACATTCCCAACAACAAAGACCTGAATGACTGAGTCATGTTCACTTTGGAATTAAGTAAATATTCCACTCCTGTGAAATGTGAACTCTTAGCATTGTTTCGAATGAATGTTTCTCTTTTGCATCTAAACAGCGGAGCAGTTAGCTGCCCTATGTAGGATTTTATACTCTCCAGTTCCTTGGAATGACTGTGTTCAGTAACTCTGAATATTTAACACTAAGAATCCGAGGATCCCAGGAGTTACTGAACAACAGGTTTGAGCCACTCTGAGGTTTCATTTTAGGACAAACTGCAGTTTATCTCAGAGCATGAAGTTCAGGCGTGGCTCCGGTCTAGGCTAGCGTAGCGCTAGCAGCGTTAGCCGCGTTCCAGCTGCAGCGTTAGCTGCGTTCCTGCTGTAGCCCAGCAGCAGCCTCACAGCTGAACGCCGTCCAGCAGCTAAAGCCTGATTATGGAAACCACTTCATTTGGACGTGAAAACAAAGCTCCGGGGGTCAAAGTTCAACCCGCCCTGCGACCTGCGCAGGTTCTGCAGCCGATTGAGAGCGGCGTGCTCGGTCCAGTCCCCCGCTGCCAACACGAGCTGCTGCCAAATCCGCCTCCAAGGGAATTTGTTGCTCTGGAGGGTTTTATTTTCTTTCTTCTTTTTTTTTTGTAAAGCGACACTGAAGGGGACGCGAGTGCGGCCTGGAGTTTTTTTACGGCTTCAGATTGATGAAACACTTGGTTAATGTAGGGAAATATTGTGGTTTCTGGTTAAGGATTGAAAAAAAAGTCAAAGTGGATCAAGACTTTGAATATTTAACCACCATGGCCACAAAACTCTCTCCTTCCCTCCCTCTCTCTCTCTCTCTTTCCCTCCCTCTCTCTCTCTCCTTCCCTCCTCTCTCTCTCTCTCTCTCTCTCTCTCTCTCTCTCTCTCTCTCTCTCTCTCTCTCTCTCTCTCTCTCTCTCTCTCTCTCTCTCCAGAACTCGGAAAATAAATGTGAATCAGATTGTGATGAGGAAAACAAAACGAAGGCGTCACAGCTTTTAAACATTTCAACTGCGACGACAAACAAACCTCAAGGACATCTCACATCTGCTTCCATATGTGTGTGTGTGTGTGTGTGTTTGCGTGTGTGTGTGTGTTTGCGTGCGTGTGTGTGTTTGTGTGTGTGTGTATGGAGGGGGGTGGCCTGTTGTCTGACAACTTCACTCCAGGTAGACAAAGAACTGTCATCAAAAAAACAGCAGTCAAAAACAAAAGAATTAGTAAAATAATAAAGTGAATTTAGCTGATTTAAAGATGTCTGGGGTTCATGATGAAAAGTCAAAAACAGACTTGAAAGCAAGAAAAGTCAAACTTTTTACATGATTGAGTTCAAAGTCACTGAGTTCCTGCTTAATACTGGACAGTAGAATCCAGATAGAGGCGTAGATTATCTACTCTACTGTATGTAACTGTCATCAGAGAACAGTGTGTGTGTGTTGCAGCACTTCTCCAAAACTCTGGGATCATCCTCCTGAAGTTAGCTTGTTTACCTCCTCCTCTCTCCTTTCCTCTCCTCTCCTCTCCTCCTCTTCTCTATCCTCTCCCCTCCTCTCCTCCTCTCCTCTATCCTCTCCTCTCCTCCTCTCCCCTCCTCTCCTCCACCTAACATTACGTACATTCACGCTCTGCTGCCCGCTCTCCGACCTCCAGCGCTCGGTTTCAGACTTCCAGCTCCATCCCTTCTCCTCCCGGCTTCATCCTCGGCCCCGGGTTGTTATCTGCACTCTGAAAGGATTCCCGGGGAATGTTGATATAAGCCGGAGCGGGAAGCAAATTACTGTTGTTGTCCGCCACATCCTGCTGCTGGTCCAGAGTCGAGCTATCACTCTCACCTCGGCCGCCTAAAACACAGACTCACAGCGTGTGTGTGTGTGTGTGTGTGTGTGTGTGTGTGTGTGTGTGTGTGTGTGTGTGTGTGTGTGTGTGTGTGTGTGTGTGTGTGTGTGTGTGTGTGTGTGTGTGTGTGTGTGTGTGTGTGTGTGTGTGTGTGTGTGTGTGTGTGTGTGTGATTCGTCTTTTGATCCCGGCGTGCTTGTTGTCAAAAGCTGCCCGGGTTTGAAGAGACTGTTGGCCACAATTGACTGCGACAATTAGGGCACGATCGCAGCTCCGAGTGGAGCACTTAAAGGCTAATTTACATGTCACTTTGCCGAATTAAAAAAAAAGAGAGAGAGAGAGGGAGACAGAGGGAGAGGAAAAAAGCACCAGAGAGAAAAGATATTCTCCTCCCTCCTCCTATTTTTTTTTATTCCTCCATGCCTTGTAAACTGTAATTTGTATACTGCTTAGGGGAACCTGAGGGGAGAAGAGAGGCGGCCGGCATTTCCATTTGAAAAGAGGCAATCACCAGGCCACTGCTGAGCCTATTGTCCGCCTGGGCTGGAGGTGGAGGAGGTGTGTGTGTGAGAGAGAGAGAGAAGGAGAGACTGTGTGTGTGTGTGTGTGTGTGTGTGTGTGTGTCTCCTGGCAGTGAAGTTAACCTTCGCTGAGATACATTACACAGGTTTACACCTGAACATAGAGCAACGTAGCCGGCTCGCTGACCCGACACCTCCTCAGGTTTCCTTGCTGGATGTCTGACGGCTCTAACCTGTGTGTGTGTGTGTGTGTGTGTGTGTGTGTGTGTGTGTGTGTGTGTGTGTGTGTGTGTGTGTGTGTGTGTGTGTGTGTGTGTGTGTGTGTGTGTGTGTGTACTCGGAGTGACTTACAAATGTTATGTCAAGTGGTTCAGCAGCTCTGAAGCTACGCTAGGCTACAGTTTAGCTGTGTAAAGTTAGCATTACTTTGTCCTGCACACTCCATAAAATTAAAAAAAACGCAGAACGACGTATAAATGTTGTTTCGTCACTCCTGAGATCTTCAGTTTTGTCTGATCAGAACCTGTTTGGTCCACGTTACATTGCATGTGACACTTAGAATGCATGAGTTGAGCATGTGTAACTTCTCTGATGCCATCGAGTTAAGACTGAGGAGTAAAGTCCTCCTCCTCCTCCTCGTCCTCCTCCTCCCAAGCATCAGACTGAGAGCTTGTCTCCTCTCCTCTCTCTCCTCTCTTGGCAGGGCGTCCGAGATCTGACTGAGAGGAAGCTCTGGACATGGTTGTTTGCAGCTGTGAGTCAGATCTTTTAATTCTATCTCTGTGTCCTGAGAGGATGTAAACTCACACACAGTGGCAGATATTAAGAGCACGCCGATATGCAAATCTCTGTCGAGATTAGAGCTACAACAATTATTCAAATGTTTGATTAATTATTCATCGGAGACGCCGTCAATTATTCATTTCGGCGAGCGATAAGTCGTCTTTTTTTCTTCCTCTTCTTCTCGTCTCAGTCAGAAGTTTTCTAGAGGGATCTATCAGAATCACAACCGTTTTATTTGTCGAGTACAGTAAGTGTGCAGGATTTGTTTTGGTGGCGCACACACACACACACACGTCACATCAGACGTGTGTGTGTGTGTGTGTGTGTGTGTGTGTGTGTGTGTGTGTGTGTGTGTGGTGGCCTATTTTGACATCTTAGGTAGACATCAGGTAGACAGACGACTAACTGTAGCGTAACACAGCGGGTTCAAAGATCTCTGAGGTTAAAGATGAAAAGTCAAAGTAGTAAAAGCAGAAAAGCTTCAAGTTCCACATTATTGAGTTCAGAGCCTTTAACTGAGCCTCTGCTAAACAGGCCGGTAGAGTCCAGATACATACGTGGGATTAGGCAGGGATTATATGCCATGCAATCACCACGCCATGACAAGTGACGACTGTGTGTGAAAACGTGGAAATAAACCTGGTGCATCGTCTCTGGGACAAAAAGTACTAAAGAACTCAAAGTACCAGAAGTACTAGATCTATAAAAGCAGATTTGAAGACTTAAAAGCATGAAAGCCTCAAGTGTGTGATCAGTGAGCCGAGGACGTTTATAGGTCCATGAAGGTCCACGCAGCTAACGTGGATTACACGCTCCAACGTGACGTCAGGTTACGTTCCGACCGGCACAAAACACAAAGTTTCACAGGAGCAGCTTCACTTTCATGCCAGCGATCAATACGAGGGGGGAGGAGGAGGAGGAGGAGGGGGGGAGTCAGGGGGAGGAGGAGAGCGGCTTGTTAACTCCTCCGATCCTTCTCTCATAATAACGTGAGCCTTTGAACACGGAGCCAGCCTGGTGATAACTGTGAATACCTAATTACATCTGTGCAAATGTAATTTACTGCTCGACGTGTTCCACAGACACAGGACGTCGCGTGTGTTTAAAGAGAGCGACGGCGCTCCGGCTTTTCCCTCCGACTTAACCAGTGTCGACAAAAAGCTCAGTTTAGAGCCACTTAGAGACTTTATACAGGTGGAGCTTTAATTAGCCACGTTAGCCACGTTAGCGCCTACACAGCTTCAGCGTGGCAGGAATCAGGTCCAAGCCTCCTCCAGGTTTCCTGCAGGAAATGTCAGTGAGTTGCTGAAATGAACATTTAAGAAGCTATAATTCTCCAATCAATAAATCAGTGATATGAAGTGATTATTCCATCAGCTGATCGATACGTTCCCCCGGTTGAGGTACGTATCCGTTGATCTAACACCTCCTCTGATACGATTAGGAAAAAAAGAAGAAAAGTTTGTTTTTCCAACTTTTATTTTTTGTTTGGGAGCAACAAAGCGAAGGTTTTGACCTCCGCAGCTCCATGATGTGTTTGTCTTTTCTTTTCTCCGTCTGAGCGTCTCACTCGAATAAGTGGTCATTTGTAGAAGCCTCTGCCCGGTTTTCAGCTAACAAGAACAACATACAAAAATCAATAGTTTCGTTTTTGTTTTTTTTTTTCTCCGGGTGTGTGTGTGTGTGTGTTCTGGGCTCGTCCAGCCCAGAAAACATCACAAAACCAGCTTCATTCTGCATGTTTGAGGAGTCCTCGCCTCTCTCTTGCTAACGTGATTGTGCGTCCGTCCGTCTCCGGGGTTTGTTTGTTTATTTATTTCTCTTTTTGCTTTTTTTGTTGTTGTTGTTGCGGCGTTCAGCGGCGATCCGGCCGCCCCGCGGAGACACGTCCGGTTTGATGTCGCAGCCGGAGCAGAGGGATGTGATCTCAGATCTCCATCTCCCTCCCTTTTTTCTCCCTCTCTCCCTCTCTCTCTCTCTTTTTTTAAAAACGTCTTCAATTAAAAGGAGGCGAGAGGAGTCGCCTCGGCTCTAAGTGCACGCTGGAGAGGCCCAGCTCTGACAGCTGGTTTGAATTGTACGAGTGAGAGTTTTTTTTTTTTTTTTGAAATGTCCCTTTTTTTTCTCTTTCTTCTTCTTCTTCTTCTTCTTCTTCTTCTGCGGCTGCATGACATGAAGTGGCTGTAATTGTATTTACACTGAGTCCTCCAGTCGAGGGTCGACTGTCAAAACAACACTCGCTGCTGTCTTCACTGCAGCCCCGACTCTTAATTACACCCAGAGACATGTCAGATAGATAGATAGATAGATAGATAGATAGATAGATAGATAGATAGATAGATAGATAGATAGATAGATAGATAGATAGATAGATAGATAGATAGATAGATAGATAAATAGATAGATAGATAGATAGATAGATAGATAGATAGATAGATAGATAGCATAAATAACATAAATAACATAATAACTTAACATATGTAACTTTACATATGTTAGGGTAATATATGTAACAGATGCAGATATATATATGGATGAAAGGATGGATGGATGATAAACGGATGGATGACTTGATCGAAAGATGTCAATTAGACACACAATATACGAAGCATAAGAATGGAATTTAGCATGCGTAGCTTTGCATTTGTAGCCAAGTTAACATATGTAACATTCGGATGGATGGATGGATGGATGGATGGATAAAGCAGTGAGTACTGGCTGCCTCCTCCTCCTCCTCCTCCTCCTCCTCCTCCTCCTCCTCCTCCTCCTCAGTTTTCCCAGGCTGCTCTGTACTGTTGCCGTTGATTTTCCGTGCTGATAACAGGGAATCGTGGAGCAGGGAATCACTGTTTAGCTTGGAGTGCCGTCAGCGCGTTGAGACGTTAGGTACCTGGAGCGAGGATGACCTCTGACCTCCAGGTTTTCACTCTGAAGTCACCTGCAGGTTTTGGGATCTGTGGTTGGATCCCAGGATCGGGAACATTGGACTCCGGCCGAGGCTGGATCCAGATTCCGAGTCATGTGACTCCTCGTGTTGGAATGAGGCCGCAATAAATACACACTACTGTGTTTACATCATCAGGCCTGCTCTCCCTCTCCCTCCCTCCCTCTCTCTCTCTCTCTCTCTCTCTCCCTCACTCCTTCCCTCCCTCCCTACCTGTCTCTCTATCTGTCTGTCTCTCTCCCTCTCCCTCTATTTCAGTCTACATCAGTCTCTCTCTCTGTCTCGTAGCACATCTCTCTGTCTCTCTCTCCTGTTGTGATAAACACAGACGTTCTCATCCCTGAGCGTTTCGTTCTGTCGATTCTATTTAATATATTTCTATGTGTTTCTACGTACTTTGCTGCTGCTCTGTCCTCCTGGAGTCATGGAGCTGTGTGAAGCTCTGTGAGGAGCAGATTGTCACGCTGCCGTGACCCCTGACCTCTGCCCTGCTCTCCCACTGACGCGTCCTCACATCAAAGCCCCTCACACACACACACACAAACACACACACACAAACACACACACACGCGCGCATAGTGTCACAGTGTGGTGGCGTGTGTGTGAGTTGACGGCCACTTGCACACTGCGTACAAACACAAGTTAGATCTAAATTAGATCTACTTATCTTAACGTAGATAATTTAATATAAATAGTTAGATAGATGGATAAAAGTGTCAGAGAACATATGTAACTAAACATAAGTAACATGCAGATAGATGATGGATAAATAGATGATGAACATGTCAAAATACAAAGAACACACAAACACAGTTTAGTAGTGTGTGTGTGTGTGTGTGTGTGTGTGCGTGCGCGCCACTTGTACACTGCGTACAAACACAAGTTGTAATTAGAGCGACGTTCTCTAAACGCCCCGGAACATTCCCACATCCCTGCTGCTGCTGCTCCGTGTTTGTGTTTACGCTCACACACACACACACACACACACACACACACAGACAGAGGCAGAGAGAGCGGCAGGGAAAATTAGGATTATAATCTGGACGAGGAGCGGCTGTTCCCAGCTCCCTCTCATCGATTTCTCTGGTTTTCGACTGGAGAAAATAATAAGCAAAAAGGGCCGACGAGGCTTCACCTTGTTTTTTTTTTATTCAGAGAAAATAAATAAAAATATAAAAATAAACACAGTCAGAAATAAACAGGATACATTAGGGATGAGTGGTAAATAATTCCCGACCTGTCAGAGGCTTTAAACACTCGAGCTGCTGCATTAGAATATTCCATAAAACATGGCTCAGCCTCTCTGCTGTTTTCAACCACAATTAATGCCACAACAGTTATTAACACTTTGAATTTTTTTGGAGAATTACATATTCATATGTGTGTGTGTGTGTGTGTATGTGTGTGTGTGTGTGTCCCTCATTTATATCAATATATTCATTAAGCACAAGGTTCCCCCTATAGGTCACACACCGACTGTAATCCGCTTTCACGGTGAATCTGCGGCCGAAGGCGAGAGGTGCCACTCCACGAACGGGACAGCGTGTGTGTGTGTGTGTGCATGTGTGCGTGTGCGTGTGTCTGTGTGTGTGTGTGTGTGTGTGTGTGTGTGTGTGTGCGCGTGTGCGTGTGTGTGTGAGGGAGAGAGAGAGAGAGAGTGGCCTGCTTCGTTTACATGCAAACACCGTGGCAGTAAATTACGCATGACAATAATTCACCCAGGACTGGATCCACTTTACTGGGGAGGAAGAGCCCCCCCTTTTCTTCCTCCTCTTCCTCCTCCTCTTTTCCTCCTCCTCCTCCTTCTTTCTTCCTCCTCTTTGTCAATCGATCAGCTCGCGATGAAAGAGAATCGGAGAAACTCACCAAATCAAGCAAAACATTTTTTAGAAAGAAAGGAAAGACAGACAAATGGGAGTGGAGTCTGGCGTCTTCTCCTCCACAAAGTTGGGGGAGACAGAAGTTTCAGGTCGTGTTTATATTGTTTATATTGTTATTTTTCTGATTGTTTGTAATATTTTAATAAAACAAGTGGCATTCCTCGGAGGAAGCTCGACTGTCACAGTTTATCCTCGACATTCCTTCTAAGAGCCGAGCTGCTGCTGCTGCTGCTGCTGATTCCTGTCTCATCTGATTGTTTTTTTTTTTAGGATGGGGGGGTGAGGGGGGAGGAACGGGTGAGGATGGGTGAGGAGGGGGTATAAACCAGTTCAGCCCCTTGATTGATGATTTAATTAGCCATACAGTGGCGAGCTGCAGGAGGACAGGACACAAAATAATACTTTATTTACATAACCAATCAGGGCGCTGCAAAGGTGGAGCTTCCTCTCTCTCTCTCTCTCTCTCTCTCTCTCTCCCCCCCCTCTCTCCCTCCCTCCCTCCCTCCCTCTCTCTCTCTCTTTCTCTCTCTCTCTCTCTGTCAGACATGGCTGAGATGGTTTGACTTCTTTAATAAATGCGGGAATCATCCTGTGAAGTGGCGTCCAGGTTGGAGACAAAATAACACGCAACAACGACAATAAAAACAACAACAACAATAATAATAATAATAAACGCGCCCCAATAATCCCGGAATAATTCCGGGTTCAGTAAATAAAACGTGTTAAATTCCTGCAGGGAGGCTGCAACTTCCACACACACACATTCACACACACGCACTTTATTCCACATCCCGCCGTGTTGTGCTCCCTCAGAGCAATCTCTACGATTTAGCGCAAGAAAAATGATTCCGCGCAAATTCGCCAAAAAGGGGGAAAAAAAGAAAGAAAAAGTGAAACTGTGTGTAAATCCGCGCGTGCCTTCTTTACGCAAACAGCGGACACACCTGGGCCGCGTGCAGCGCAGGTAAAATACCACGAGATGATATGACAAAAATAATAATAATAATAATAACAATAATAATAAGATATGTTTTTTTTTACCTTTGTGGATAATTTTCCCTGAAATCAAATCTGCAGCTGTTGTTCCCAAAGCTTCTCCGGGTTCGTTTTTATAATTCCCACAAATAAAGTGAAAATTAAAAACACATAAAAAATAAACGCGACTTTTTTTTCTTTTTTACCCTCTAACTGTGCAGCGCAGCTCCGCATCCCGACCTCGATTTTGCGCGAATTAGAATAAAAGCAGAAAAGATCTTCTCCGCGGCTCTGCGCCTCCTCCGCAAACACACAAATAACGAGAGAAAATCCCGAGTTTCTCCCTTTACACACACACACACTCACAGTAACACTGCAACACACACGCACGCACACACACACACACAGAGTGTCGCCTGTTCTTTGCTCCGACATAGTTGGTTTCACTCAGAAAAAGAAGAGATGGAGAAAGAGGGAGAGGGAGGGATGGAGGGAGAGCGAGGAAGATGAAGATGAAGATGCTCACGTTTGTGCTCTCCTCAATTATCCCCTCCCGTGAAGATAGGTGGCGTGCGTTTCAGGGGGGGGGCTTCTCCTCCTCCTCCTCCTCCTCTTCCTCTCTTCTCTTCTCTCTGTGCTGCGAAGAAAAGGAGGTGGAAAAGAAAAAAAATGTCATTAGAAGAGGCGTAACACGTCAGTCCCTCCCCAGGTTCTGCTGCTGCTTCCTGGACTGGCTGTAAGACATCAGTTGTAAACCTGCCCCAGCAGGAGCAGCGCACCCTCCCTCCCTCCCTCCCTCCTCCTGCTCTTCCTCCCTCCTCCTGCCTCCTCCAGCTCCTCTCAGGCTTTATTCTAAGGCTTTATCATCACCGGTGGACACGGAGCCGCTCGCCACCGCCGTCCTTCCTCTGCTCTGCCCCGCGCAGGACGCCGCTATAGCCCCGGACACGCTACACACACACACACACACAGAGGCACACACATACACACACAGCAGGTACGTGTCTCCTCCGCCGCCGCCTTTATTCTCACTTTTTATTCCCAGATCCGCAGGTTTTCGCTGTACCGTTATTCGCCGGAACTTGAGTTGGAGCGTAACTTTGCCTCACCTGCACAGGTGCGGAGAAGGTGTGCAGAGGTGTGCGGAGAGGTAGAAAGAGAGGGAGAGGTAGAGACGGAAAGAGGGAGAGAGGGAGAGAAAGAGGTGAAGCTTCTTTTTCGTTTTTCTCTTCCTCCGCGGGGTTTTAGGAGGGAGCGACCCGAGCGCCTCCAGGTCGCCGGGGCAGGGCGCCTGTTTCCCGGCGTGCGTGAGCGCTCAGCCCCGCTGCGCTGCGGTTCCTCCGGTTCCTCCGCAGCTTTATCCCGTTATGTGTGCGAGTGAGTGTGTGTGTGAGTGAGTGAGTGTGTGTGTCACTTCTCCTCTAATAACGGAGATGAATCAGCAGCAGCAGCAGCAGCAGGAGCGGACTCTCGTTTCTCCTCCTGCGCTTCGCTTTTCTCGCGTTTTTTAAACGCGTTTTTTTTCCTACGTTTTTCTCGATAATTCCAACACGTGATTTTTATTTATCACCTCCGGATTCGAGTTTTAACCCCCTTTTCTCGGTGTTTGCTGGAAGTTGAGAGACTTCTCCTCGGAGCTGAGCCGCGGACCCAGCGCTCCCTGCGTTTATTTCCACTGTTTGCGACGCGCAACTAATAAATAGAGAAATAGAGAAAGAGCTGAGCGCGCGAGGGCTTCGCTCGAATAAAGGTTTAATTATCGCGAGGTGAAAGTTTTCCTGGATGAATTCGCAGACAGAGGTGAGAATGTGGTTTCACATGATTAAGAGAAATTCAGTGTTTGTGTGTTGGAGCTGCACGCGGAGCTCCACTTTTATCTTTTATTCTAATTATTATTTTTTGAACGATGTTGCGTTTTGCGCTAAAAAAGCGCATTTTGCACTTTTTTTTGTTGTTGTTGCTGCGCGTCCGGCGCAAGTGGAGTCCACTCACTAACCCTCCCTCTCTCTCCCTGTGTGTGTGTCTGTGTGTGTGTGTGTGTGTGTGTGATTCTCTCTCTCTATCTATCTATCTGTCTGTCTGCGTGCGTGTGTGTGTTTCCCGTCAGAAATCAGGCTGAAATCAAGGAATCGGAGTCCATGCGAGCTGCCATCTGACCCCCCCTCCCTCCACACCACACACACTCACACGCTTATCAATGAAGCAAGAGATCATGGCGGATGGCCCGAGGTGTAAGAGGCGAAAACAAGCCAACCCGCGACGGAAAAACGGTAAGAGAGTGACCCGCAGGCTGCGCGCTGCGGCCGGGCTGATGTGCATGCTGGACCCGGGGTGTGAGCGGAGCTTGTGGGGCTGCGCCTGCTCCTCTGCTCTCTGCTGCTGGCGTGCTGTTGCGCTCGGATGGAGCGGACCGTGCGTGAAAAAAGCGCGTGGAAATAATAAGAGAGAGGACTTTTTTTTTCCAAAAAAAAAGAAAGAAAGAAAAGAGGAAAAAACAACCCGAGTGCATGTTGTGTGATGTGGAGGCAGAGAGGGAGAGAAACTTGGAGGGGTTAGAAAGTTCTCCCGGAGCCGCTGTTTGTGTCGTGTTGTTTTTATTTAATTGTTGTATTTTTTTATTCGGTGCCTGTTGTGTCCCAGAGTGTAGAAATAAATCACTCAGAATCTGTTTGTTAGAGGCTCATTGTGCGTGTTAGTCAGTCCGTTAGTGTGTGTGAGCAGGGTGACACGTCCAGCTCCTCTGCTGCACCTTTTACTGCTCTGACATTCCCTGGTCCCGTTATTCCTCATTATTCCAGACAAGCTGGAGCTGATAGAGACAGCGTGTTTGTGTGTTTGTATATATATATACAGATATATATATGTGTGTGTGTATGTGAAATATAGAGGGTGGTGGTGGAGCTGGAAGCATCTCAGATGAGGCTTTTATTTAGTTTTTAAATCTCTGCCCCCACAGGTTATTTATCTGGATCAGATTTCATTTATTGATCGCTTGCAATCGATGGCAGACAAGCATTTTGTTCCACATTAAACAGGCCGGGCTGCAGAGAGGCTGAGCCCTCGAACACGGACAGATAGATAGATAAATAAATGGCAGCATAGCGTGAGCATTTCTATCTATTTCTCTGTATTTCTCTGTATGTGTGTGTGTGTGTTTGAGCTGGCCAGGATGAGCCGGTGGATCCTCAGCTGCTGCCACCTGTTCTACAATTTGATCAAATAATATCAGCAAAGCAAATATAATTTTCACGTTTTTTTTTTATTCTTTCCGAGCCGGAGTTTGTGAGGAATATTTTTATATATGACACACAAACACGCACGGAGACAGACAAACAAACACGCACACACACAAAGGTCAGAAACTAGTTTATTTGTTGAAGCAGAGGAAGGTGAGCGCCTCTTTATCGCTTTTTTCTCCTCTTCTTCTCTAACATCCAGCTCTGGGTGGTGACCCCCCCCCATCCTCACCCCGCCCTGCTGCCCCCCTCCTCCTCCTCTCCCCCTCCTCTCCTCCCCTCCTCACCCCCTTTTTTTCCTCCCCCCCTGGGAATGCAGAGGCTTATTGAGGCTGGGCCACGCTACCCTCTCCTCCGCCGCCGTCTCTCCTCTTCTTCCTGCAGCTCGGACACACACACTCTGACTCCTGACACAAAAACACACACGCACGCACGCACACACACACACACACACAGACATGCACACAGACCGAAAAACGCCCCAGAATGCACCGAGAAACGCAGCGTGAACGGACGCGACCAGAGGCGTTTTTATTCCCCGGGTTTCAGCAGATGGAGGACGGGACACACTGTGTGTGTGTGTGTGTGTGTGTGTGTGTGTGTGTGTGTGTGTGTGTGTGTGTGTGTTTATAGTCTTGCCCTTAACTAACAAATCAGATGAACACACACACACGAATAAGAAACGAGGACAATTACAGCTAAATCACAATTTGCCAGCCACCTGTAATTGTGTTTCTCTCTCTCTAAATGTTTAGTTTTTAATTGGGATCTGAGAGGATATTTCACGCCGAGTATCTGGGAATTCTGTCCCATTTTTAGAATTATTTTTCATCTTTCCCGGGGAATGTAAACCAGGAGCATCTCAGCGTTCCTGCCACTCAGTGAGAACGAGGCGAGGTCTTGCTCAGTAACTTGTGTGACCGCCATGTCTCAGACCTGAGAAATGACACGTCCACCCCCCCCACACACACACATACACACACATACAGACACGCACACCCCCCCACCGGGATGAGAGCCCCCTTTCTCCGGCTCTCCTGGTGTGAAACTTGATCCCGGCAGCGTGAAGTGTGTGAGGAGTTCGGCCGGGCCAGGTGTTGCCTGTCACATCCAGCTGTGAGCGCCGACACACACCTGTGCTCCCCGCGGCACAGGCCCGGCCCCCCCACAACACTTCTATTTCTATTTATATTTACAGATTTACAACAAGCAAACTGAACTAAAAATATCGTTCCCGGTGGCGCGAAAATAAGAGGAAGAATCAGATTTTGTGATTTTTCTCCGTGACATGTCGGTGTCAGAAACTCAACGATTACATAATCTTAAGCTCCAAAAAGAAGAAGCAGAGACCAGGCCCTTCCTTCCTCCCCCCCCCCTCCTCCCCCCCTCCTCCCCCCTCCCTCTCTGTCTATCTCCCTCTCTGTGGCTGCTGGAGTTTGATATAATAGTCTGAATGTGGTTATTATCACAGATTCACGCTGAAGGTGGAGGGAAAATGGGGTAAAAGTCTCAGCCTGTGTGTGTGTGTGAGGGAGGGGGGGAGGAAGGGGGGGAGAGCGGGGGGGGGTAGCCTTGCATTCAGAGCCAAACAATGCCAGATTTCTGCCAGTCTAAACAATTTGTCCATCTCTATTCTCGCTCTGCCTTTTTTAAAGCGGAGAGGTGGAGGGAGGGAGGGGAGGGAGGAGGGGGGAGACAAGGTGCTGCCTTTCTTCCTCTTCTTTTCTCACACCCTCCCTCCCTCTGCTCCCTCTAGGTAGGGGCAGGGAAGGAGGGAAAGTGGGGGGTAAGGAGAAGAAGAAGAAGAGAAAGGAGGAGGAGGAGGAGGAGGTTTCGCAGGGCGCTTGCGGACAATTGATTGTCAGCGGTAATGTGTTTCATTTACATGTTTATACCGTCAATAGTGGCGGGGGGTTTGTCCCGGCCGCCATTCCCAGTCCCAGTCCCATTCCCAGTCCCAGTCCCAGTCCCAGTCCCAGTCCCAGTCCCACAGGCTGAGAGGAAGAAGAGCTGCGTTCAGTCGCATACTGGGGAGGAAGAGCAGGTGGAACTGACTCGGTACCAAGTTGTTTTAATGTAAAATCGGAGGAGACACATTCCAGTCCCCCCCCCCACCCCCCCCCCCTTCCTCCCAACCAGCGTTCCCTAACCAGGAGCCACGTCGGCCCCGGCAATTCCAACGCGCCACACGTCGACTGGTTTTATTATTTTACGTTTCATTTTTTTATTTAACGCGTGAGTGTGCGCCGCTCGTCTTCTTCTCTCCTTCCTTTTCCTTTTTCCTTTTCCCTCCTTCCCTCCCTCCTTCCCTCCTTCCCTCCTTCCCTCCCTCCCTCCCTCCCTCCCTCGGCTCCAGTCGTCACCATCTAAATATATCCATCTGCTCAAAGTGTGTGTGAGTGACTCAAGTGTGTGTGTGTGTGTGTGTGTGTGTGTGTGTGGACTTCCCCGACGAGGTCGTCGTGATTCGGAGCGAGGCGCGACGTTCCCGATGGATAACGAATATTTCCCCTCAAAAAAAAAAAAAAGAAGCGCAGGGCCTCGGAGTATTTACAGTAATTCACATGATTTTATTTCGTTTTGTTTTATTTTATTTTACTTTATTTTGCTCTGCGTGCGTGTGTGTGTGTGTGTGTGTGTGTGTGTGTGTGTGTGTGTGTGTGTGTGTGTGAGAGAGAGACAGTGGTGGCGGTGTGATGTCTTTGGCTTTCCAGCTGATATGTTATTCAACAAATCCTCTAATATGAGCTTTCCACAAGGAATTAAATCAGGAATGTAGCTCAGCAACAGACACACACACACACACACACACAAAACAGCAACACACATGCACAGTTTTTTTCACGCTTTGATAAGGCAGATAAAAGCAAATAGCATAGCTTGTGGCGGTACACCCCCCCCCCTTCCTGCTCTCCAACACACACACACACACACACACACACACACACACATAAAGAAACTAATGATCATCTCAACTCCATCCTGGACACTGGACAGCAAACTTTCATCCCTCCTCCTCCTCCTCCTCCTCCTCCTCCTCCTCCTCGTCTCCCTAAAAAAAAAGCCAAAAAACAATTTTGACACATTTTCTCTCCCGTTTTTTTTCTTTTCTTTTTAATATTATTCCTTTTTTTCCCCGACTCTCCTCCCTCTCGCTCGACCGCCCTGCTTGTGTGTGTGTGTGCGTGTGTGTGTGTGTGTGTGTGTGTGTGTGTGTGTGGAGATATTTTTCGCCTGGCGGCCAGAGAACACACACACTCGCAGCCCCGGACCCCTGACACCGCGGGTCTTTGGAATGCCTTAGGTACGATTTCACTTTCGCTCACATCAATGCTGACCTGAATGCCTTTCATATCTGATCCGCCGTGTCTCTCCTGGTAAACATCCCCCGGGGGAGAACAAAGAAAGGAGCTCCTCTTCTTCTTCTCCTTCTCCTTCTTCTCCCTCTTAATCACAATTCAGCCCCTTTCGCCGCCAGCAGCAGGGCTACACATTTGCATTCAGCATCAGAAAAGGGCCTGAGATGAAAAGGGGAGGGAGGGGGTGAGAGGGGGGAGAGAGAGGGAGAGAGAGAGAGGAGGAAGGGAGGGAGGGAAGAAGGAGAAGAAGAAGAGGAAGGGAGAAAAGAGGGAGGCGGAAGAGGGGTGGGTGGGTGGTGGAGGACTAACCAGGGTGTTTGTGGTTGTTTGTTGCTCGTCCCCTGGTTACAAGCCTTTTATAGCCTCCCCCCTCCTCACCCGTCCACCTCACCCCCCCACAGACAGACAGACAGACAGATAGTGTTACGAGATGGCATGGCCACACTATTCGTGGAGCAGGAGCAGGAGCAGGAGGAGGAGGAGGAGGAAGGAGCAGGTGTGTCCTCTTCAACTTAAGGAAAATCCGAAAGAAAAAAAAAACAGTCGTGTAGCCCTCGATATCTCTATCGTCCATTCCCAGGCTGGATGTATGCAAATCTGTAGCAAAGATGTAGGGGTGGCGGGGGGGTAGGTTGTTGGGTTGAGGGGGGGTCTACGGGGGGTCGGGGGGGTACCTCAGCTCTTTAAATGGCATCATGTGATATGGATTCCAGTTTCCTTTCTTCCCCTTTCTCTTTCTTTTCCTCACACCCATGCTGCAGAACTTTTTTTTTTCTTTTTGGTTAAGAAGAAGGATTATCGGTACACCTTCCCTCTCCCCCCCCCCTCCCCCCCCCCCCCTCTTCTTCTCCCCCCTCCCCCGGCCAAGCTGCGCAGGATTTAGGCAGATTTACTTCAGCAAACACCTTTGGACACTGGGGGGAAAGTAGGAGTCTGTTTGCAAAAGGGGCCTTTTGTTCCGAGAGGTTCTGGATAATGCCTTACCAGGCAGCCATGATATTAACCCGTGCTTTGGAGGAACCGGGCGGGGGTGTGTGTGTGTGTGTGTGTGTGTGAATTCAGGGCGGAGGGGTTAACTCTTTGTGTGACGACTCTTTGCTTCTTCTCCGCTGTCGTCTTCGTCGTCGTCTCTGGGAAAGTTGATGCAAAAAAAAAAAAGCTGCACAAGTTGCACTGGATTTGGCCCTCTCTCTCTCACACACACACACACACACACACACACACACACGCACACACGCGCGCTGCCAAGAAGGATGAAAGCGTGCTCCGTGGCGGTGGCAGCGTTTGGGATCCGTAGCCCGACTAACAGCGAGGCGTGAATCAGCCAATAGCGAGCCGGCGCTCCCCTTTATGTTTAAACGGCGATAATGATGCACCGGCCCCAACAATGTGGCTGCAACGTGGCGTGTGTGTGTGTGTGTGTGTGTGTGTGTGTGTGTGTGTGTGTGTGTGTGTGTGTGTATGGGACACACACACATGTCCTCCTCCCTGGTTGTGCTTTTTGGCCTGGATCGTGTGTGCATGCGTCACGTTTTTTTGGTCGAACTGAAGCTGAACTGAAGCTGAACTTCTGCAAAAAACAAAAAAAACTGAAAAAATGAAAAAAAAAAAAAACTGAACAGAAGCTGCAGTCGCCTCATCCGATCCTAGGATGGAGGGATGAGAGAGAGAGAGAGAGAGAGAGAGATGGAGAGTGATGGAGCAGAGGTGACAGACTTAAAGGTGTTTTCTGCCTGTCAGGCCCTGACCACCTCCCTCCATCGCCCCTTCCCTCCATCCTGTCCTCCTCTTCCTCCCTCGCTCCTTGTTTGACAGGTCCTATCACCCCCTCCCTCCCCCTTCTCTCCCTCCCTCCTCCTCCTCCCTTCTTCCTTCCTCGCTCTGCGTAAACTTGCACCAGTCAGATGTCTTTCTCCTGCTTCCCTGACTTTATTTCATGCCTTCCTGCCCGTTCTTGTTTTCTCCTCTTGTTGTTTTTCTCTCTTCCGTTCTTCTTCCACTCCCTGTGATTCCGACACAAAAAAAAGAGGCAAACACAAGAAATTGAAACTTCACTGGTCCGGCAAATAATTGCATGCATGCATTTGGACTTTTTCATTTAGGTGTGTGTACAGTCTTTACCCTAAGCCGGCATGTTTTATGCATGGCGTAGGAGCGGGAACGCCGGTCGGAATATCATGCCTCATTTGAGTCTTTCTCAAGTGAAAATGCAAAGTCTTTATTTGGCCCATCCGTCGCGTCTCGTCCTGCTGTTTGCACTTATTCAGTTGCTGCGTGCGTCGCGTCTCGCCTGCGATTTCCGACATTTTTCCAAAACGCGTCGATGACTTCTTTCTTTTTTCCCATTTGCGAGGGAGTCTGGGCGCGACAGACGGCGGGCTGCCGAGCAGGTGTAAACTAGCGATCGGATTTCATAATCAAATGGCAGGGGGGCGAAAAACAACTTTAAAAACACCTTCTCCTTCCAGACAATGCTATAGGAACGTGTGTGTGTCTGGATCTCGAGGTTTTTGCTTCCAGAATATTTTCTGGATTTTTTTACGCTTAAGTTGCGTTTATGATGTCTGATTTCTGAGGATTGATGTAAAATGTCGCAGATTTTTTTTCCCCTCTGAGTGTGTGTGTGTGCGTGTGTGTGTGTGTGTGTGTGTGTCAGCGTCTGTCTCCGCAGCGTAGAGAATTCCGCACAAGGTGAATCGATTCTCGACAAAACACAAAAGGCGTCTTAACAGAGCTGCAAAGCGAGAGAAGATAGAGATTCAATGAACAGAGGCTACAGGACCTGCTTCTCCCTGTCGGAGCGCGTGTGTGTGTGTGTGTCGGAGTGTTAAACAGGCCGCGGCGTTCCCGAGGAAGAGCAGGGAAAGTAATCACCTCGATTGGCCATTAAAATGATTCCTTTTTTTCCCGTTTCTCTCTCTTTGCCGCAGCTGGTTCAGAGATGACACCTTTGTGCAAACAAGTGCTGAAAGCAGCCTCCAGTTCTGCTCTGATGTCGGCGCCGCCTGCTGCCACATGTCCACACACACATTTAGGGAAACACACACACGCACACACACACACACACGCACACACGCTTTGATGTATGTTTGATTGTCGGGTGGAAGAGCTCTTCTGGCAAGGTCACGGCCGCGTGGAACAATCAATAACAGATCGTCAGATTAAAGCGCAGTGACATCTGGAAATCTCAGAAATCTCTTTTTCTACCCCCTCACACACACTCTCACTCTCTCTCACACACACACACACTCACAGGCGCTCCGACGTCCCACCTTTAATTCGGGATAATAGAACATGCTATTTGATCAGGGTCCTCCTCGCTCCCCTTTACTTTTTGCTTCATTATTCAGGAGGTGTCCCGCTTCCCTGCCACCTAAGCAGCGCTACCTCTTCCCTGTTTAACGAGGGCTTGTCTGCTCCGGTTACACACACACACACACACTCACACACTCCTACACACACTCTTGCAGACAGTCTCGCATGGAAGTAAATTCAGATGTGCTATCTCAGTCTAATTGCAGCCGATTGCCAAGCGAGATTAGGACAAAATTAGGTCATTTTGCGGTTGCACAAATTTCGCTCACTTCCAGGCTTTCATCTCAGGCCCTTGATCAAGCACCTTCTTAACCGGAGGTTGCAGGGAAAAAGGAGGAAATGGTCAGGAATTACGCTCCGGCCTCTCTCCTTGTTATTCAAACATACATTTAACCTTTGGCGAGAGTGAGTCGAGGAGAGGAGGGCAGTGGAGGCGGGGAGGGGGCGACGCTCCCCATCCTCTGCTGATGAGTTGTGCCTGGAGCGGGAACGTCTGGCCGCCACCGCCAGGCATGGAGCGTCAGAGCAGCAGCTCCTCAGGTAGCGAGGGGACAGGCCCGGCAGCTCCTCTGGAGCTCTCCTGGTTTTCAGTGACAGAGCGACTTTCCGAGGATTTGGTTTTTGGCTCGGACGTGTAATTACGCTCATTATCCTCTCCTCCGAGTCGGGATAGAGTGATAAAAGTGAGGTTGCAGCGGCTGCCGGAGCTGGACGGGTATTTCCTGACCCAGAAACCTCGAGGGAGGGAGAGCGGGTCAGATCGAGGCTCGGTGACTCAGTCGGGATCGAGGTTCCTGTGACTCACTGTGTGTGTGTTATTCCAGCTTTGATCCTGATGCTTTATCGGAACAAACCTGGAACTTTGTGCCCTCTAAGTTTGCACGTTTCTCTGCCTTTCTTGCCTGTGTCCCAGCAGCCAGCCAGTCAGTCATCTCCGCAGTCAGCCCGCTCTAATTACTTCTCCCCCACCCAGGGGAAGCTACTTCCTTATCGCCCGGCCGTCTTGCTCCGGCATTCCTGAGATAAATTCCCCTCCACTTTGTTATTCTTACTACTTAGGGGTATTGGAATTAGCATGTCCATCAAAGCAGACCTTGTACTCTGCCTTTTTTCTCACCCTCCCTCCCTCCTCCTCCCCCCCCCCCCCCCCCCCCCCCCCCCCCCCCCGACCTTATCGCCGGGCCTCCGTTGGGTTACGTTATCCCGGTCGGCGGGAGCGCCGCAGCGCTGCGAGGACCCTGTTCACGCCTCGGCCCGTCTCTGTTTCCCCAACACGGCTCAGGCCTCGGCAGCCAGCAGACGCCCGCCTTCTAAACTGGCAATCACAGTATCCCTAATGTTATTACTCTTCATAATTAGTTACAGCAACACTCATTCCACGACTGGCGGAAAGGAGTATTCCTTAGTAATTAAGGTAATGAAATATTCATTTATGCTACCTTTTTCCTAGCAGTCGCACAAATGAGCCAGCCGTGCTTAATGTCCGCCCAAGCCTCTGATTTTATTATGATGGCAGACTGGCACATCTGCAATTAGCACCGCAGCGCTCTGACAGCCCGGTACGTCACTTTACGTATGGGGGGGAGGGGGGGAGGAGGGGGGAGGAGGGGGGAGGAGGGGGGGGGGGACAGAGAGAGTTTTACCTTTATCCTCCTCCTTCCCGACGGAGAGGTTACCTTCTCCCAACGGTGCAAAATCGACTTGACATAACTGTTCATCAGTTTCACTCCCCCCCCCTCCCTCTCTCCCCCCTCCCTCCCTCCCTCCCTCTCTCCTTCCTCCCCTCCCTCTCTCCACCTCACCCCCCGAGGTAGTTTGCATCAAATCAGGCCCAGTCAAGCTTCAAGTGGGAACTGGCAGCCCAGAACCTGGGGAGGGGAGGGGGGTGGAGGGAGGGGAGGGGGGGAGGGGGGGAGAGTGGCACCGCCAGCCTGAACTACATCCAAGATGGAGATTGTGAGGTCAGCGCTCGGGGTTAAGTGCTAATAAGTCACGTTAGAGTCTGAGTGGAGCGGAGGCGAGCGCGTGGCTGCAGATCCGTGTTTTTAGCATGTTGAGGCTTCTGTGTGTGTGTGTGTGTGTGTGTGTGTGTGTGTGTGTGTGTGAGAGAGAGAGAGAGAGAGAGAGAGAGAGAGAGTTCAGACTGAGAGTCTCAAACCTGTAAAACCGTCGTTTTCAGGCCTTCTTCTTCTTGGTTATCTGGACTAATTCAGCGGTGAATTCTCCCCAAAAGTGTGTGTGTGTGTGTGTGTAACACACTCCATGTGTATGCGTGTGTGTGTGCGTGTGTGTGCCTGATTCTAGAATCCCATGAATATTAATTGAAAACTGTAAAAAAATGTTGCATCATAATTTAGTTTTGTTTTTTTTTCCCCCGCTCTGGACGTTGGAAAATGGCTGACACTCGCAAACAGGCCCACATGTTCACCAGGCTCACACACATCTGCACACACACACACACACACACACACACACACACGCATATGCAGTGTCACACACACACACACACACACACACACACACACACACACACACACACACACACACACACACACACACACTAAACCAGATTGGCACATTTGGACTCCAAAGCACAGTCAGACATTTGCAGACACACGCAGCCCTATATATATCACACACAGATGTACACAGCCTGCACACACACACACACACACACACCCTGACTGACACACACACACACACACACACACACACACACACACACACACACACATGCTAATTGGCAGGCAGACAGGTCACAGCAGACGCAGATGTGCCGTTTCTTTTCTCTTTGGGGGGGTGGGGGGGAGATAAGGACGTTGTGATGAAACTTTCAGTGCTCCAGATCTGTCGCCGCCACGTCTCACACACACACACACACACACACACACACACACACACACACACACACACACACACACACACACACACACACACACACACACACAGCTGCAGTATATTCCTCTTAAGGTTGAGTGAGAACAGAGGGAAAGGGAGAGAGAGAGTTGTGGTGTTTTTTATTCATCCCTCTGTCCCCACATGGTCTCACTTGGTCTTTATACCTCTCTCCCTTTTTTCTTTTTATCTCTCTTTTTCGAACTATTTCCCTCTCTCTCTGTCTCTCACCTTTCCCTCTCTTTGCTCTGTCTCTTTTTGTCTTTCTCACCTTTTCTCCTTCTCTCACCTCTTCTCTCTTTTTCGAACGCACATTTTCTCTCCCCCTCTCTCTTTTCCCTCTTCCTCCCTCTCTCATGTTTTCTCTATCTTAATCTCTCTCCACTCTCCTCCATCTCTCTCACACCTTTCTCTGTTTTCTCTCATCTTTTCACTGTTTTCCTCTCTTTCTCCTTCTCGACCTCTCTCTCCCTCTCTTAGCTCTCACTACTTTTTGCCACTTTCTCTGCCACTCTCTCCTCTGTTTCTGTCTTAATCTTCCTCCTCCTCCCTCCTGTTTTCCTCCTCCCTCCTCCCTCCCTCCCTCTCCCCTCTCTCCCCCCTCCCTCCCTGTGCTCTGATGGGCTGATGGCCGTTTTCGACAGGGCAGCATTGAGGTAAAGCGGTGTGACGGCAGAGTTTTGTTAAGCCGAGAACAAAGGCTGAGAGATGCCGGGCCGGGCCATTGTCCCGCGCCCCGTCCTGGCCCTGCCTCCGTTTTTTAGGATTTAATGCTCTGTTTACCTCCAGCCTGTCGCCAGCCGCTAATATTCCGAGAGGAGCTGCCTCCTGCTCCTTAGATCCACCTCGGGATGATTCCAGATTGATCCGTAAAGAGACTGAGTCCAGAGACAGAGAGATGGAGGGTGACAAAGCTCCCTCAAATCTCATAATTCTTCACAACTTTGGACTCGTACGTCCGCCGAAGCTTTAGTTACGTTTTGTTATCTTTCCCTAAAATCTGCAACAAGTGAGTCAGGAAAACCGACTTGTTGGGAAATCTGCAGTAGGGACGCTCCCGCACCTAACTTTACATACGATCCCAGTTTAGCCTCCTCGCCCGGTGTCTGTCACTGTGACAGAGCGAGGGACGGATGTGAAGCAACACACTGACTGTGTGTGTGTGTGTGTGTGTGTGTGTGTGTGTGTGTGTGTGTGTGTGTGTGTGTGTGTCTGCTGGAGTTCCCCTGCATGGTCTTTGGGCAAACTGAAAGCATTGCTCAGTGGGATTAGGGAATGAGTGTTGCTGGGGGTGGTGGAGGGCGGAGGACGGGACCCAGGAGGATTCTGGGAGTTTTTTTTTTTTCTGCCCTATAGAAACACAAACTGAGCAGAGCGGACTCCATAAGAGTCTATAAGAGACACACACACACACACACACACACACACACAGACGCAACAACAACAACAACACTGTTTGTCTCGCATGGAAACGTTGGAAATTCCGCAAATTAAATCAATTAAATCCCAATTTGTGTGTCATGTATCAGCAGTTTTTTGCCAGATTCCAAATTAAATTCCGAATCAAAAACCCGGACTCTCAAACGGACGATTTTTTCCGTCGGTGTTTTTACGGCCTGAGTCGCTCTGACATCAACATAAAAGGGAAGTTTGAGAGAACAAGGGGCCGTAAACACGCCGTCATCGAACCCAATGATATTTTCACGAGCGCATAAAGATTATGAGTCCATTCCAGTCGCTCCCATCTGTGCTTCACCCTCCACTATAGTTAAAGGAGGGGGAAGGGGGAGGAGGGGAGGAAGGAGAGGGGGGTGACTTTGATTTGGTTAAAGAGTTTGTTAAGGTCACACACACACACACACGCTGAACTCGGGATGATTGACAGGCCGGGAGTTTTTCTTTTTTCTTTTTTTATTTTGGAGAATAAGATGCTTCCTGTCGGATTTTCCAGGCGTACGTCAGTTTACGTATTAACAAAATGAAACAATTTGTCAACAGACAAACTCTGTCTTTCTGCCTCTTCTTCTTCTTCTTCTTCCCTTTTTTTTCCTTCTCCTCCTCCTCCTCGCGAAACAATTACAAAATTACAGTAGATAAAAATTGAACGGCGCCGGTATTTATGCAATCAACATAACGAAGAAACAAAACAATTTAATGTGGAAAAATCATCATTCATCTGCATTATAATTGCTTCTCTTTCACATCTACGGGGACGGTTAATTAAAATTGTGATTAAATGCGCTCGCTCTGCCTAAGAAGTCTTCCCCTGAACAGGTGCTACAGAATTTAAAAGTAAAGAGAAAAAGCTAATTAGCATTGGAAATTGAGAAATTGCCTGCAAGAATCAGTGTTAATTTCACTCACTGATGAGGTAATTTATAAAGGGGGAGCCGAGCAGAGATTGCACCATCCCTCCCCCCACCCCCCCCCCACCCCCCCCACCCCCTCCCCTCCACATCCCTGCTTCCCCCCAACATGCAGGTGAAGCTGTTTGGAAAATATTGCGGCTGTTTGGTATTCCCTGCTTCGTTAGCAAGTCAACACCAAAACACACACACAGACATGCGCAACGTTACGTCTCGTCCAGGTGGGAAAATGGACTTTTCCTCCCGACTGAGGGAGAGCTCAGACCTCTACTCCCCACACGGCGTCTTTTCCTGAGTTTCCTGAAATAGTCCCACATACCTTTATGAGGAAAGGTGTCTGGGAACAGAATTCCCAGATCGATCCGGGACACAAAGGGTGGCAGGTTTTAGTACACACACACACACACACTGATGTAAAAACAACAGTTTGTTTTGCATGGAAACGTTGGAAATTCCGCAAATTAACTCAATTAAATCCCAATTAGCGTGTGACGTATCAGCAGTTTTTGCCAGATTCCGAATTAAATTCTGCATCAAACCTGGAATCTCAAACCGATGCGATACGCGTCAGTGGGAGGGAGCGGAAGTTTCCAGAAACATTCCCACATCCCGGCACAGATCTGGTGTTGTGTCGTCCTCACTGGGACGGGATGTAGCAGGACGATCCAGAAACCCCAGATCGACCCCAGGATCCGGGACTTGTGGCCCGTAGTGTTGGGACCGTTATGGGGGAGGGAGGGGGGACAGGTGGGAGGGGGGAGGCATCAGGCCGTAGGTCATTAGGCGTCCGCAGAGGGAAGATCCGAGTCTGTCCGAGGTTAAGGAGGAGGAAAAAAAATCCAGGAAAGCCAATTTGCTGAGACATCCTCTGTCGACCTTTCATCATAACTGGAGCCTTTTTCTCTTAGATTAAGTCCAGTGAGCAGAACTCAGCTGCCTGTCAAGCCCCTTAAGCCCCTGGTCCTCCTCCCCCCTCCTCCCCCTTCCTCCCCCCTTCACCCCCCTCCTCCTCTCCACTTTTTAACAATCGCTCTCACTCAGCCTCAAAGCTTCCCCTTAACTTTCCCCGGCTGCTTTGTGACAAATCACACACCCTGAGCTGCGTTCCTACAATCCCAGATTTGCTCCCTTTCCTTTTTTTTTCCCCTCTCGTTTTTTTTTTCTCGTTTCACTCCGGTGTGGCCGGAGCAATCAGCCGCGTTTTGACGTTAACCGCCCGAGACGTCCTTCATCGCACAAACTCCACGACCTGACTCCTGCCGAGCTGCCAAACATTGTTCCAGAAAAACCCGCAAGAGTTTATTTTACGTTCTGGTGGAGGTCCCCGAGCCTCCGGACAGCTACGGAGCCGGAACGCCGAGGGACCCAGTGGTGCAACACTGTAGCACGGCCGAAACCAACATTCTTTAAACTGAGGGAAAATGTGGATTTTAGCTCTCTCTCTCTGCTCCATCCTCTCCCCCTCCCCCTCCTCCCCCTCCCCCTCCTCCTCCTCCTCCTCCTCCTCCTCCTCCTGGAGCCACTCGGCTGAACAGGTCAGCCAGTAAGTGACAAGGTATTCCGTCGTTTTGTGAACCTTCGCCAGACTGATTGTTCAGTGCAAGTGTAGTGTAACTGAGCCGCTTGTAGCTCGCCCGAGTGTGGAAAATAAGATCGAGGAGTGATTTTTTTCTCCCCTCTCGCTCTCTCTCTCTCTCTCTCTCTCCCTCTCTCTCTCTTGGAGTCTCTCTCTCCCTCGGTTTTCCAACATAGTGACAGTAAAACAGATATCTGCAGAGATCCGAGGCTGAACGCCGCGGCTGTCGCTCTTCATACATCTCCGTTCCACCTGACGGCTCCGGCTGCTCCGGCTGCTGCTCCGGCGCTCCGGTTTGACCCGTGACCACCATTCCAGCTCAGGGTTTATGGACGCCGGCGTTCCCGGCGCCCGCTCCCTCTCTCTCTCCGTCACTCAGACGCTCTTTAAGTTGTCGACACGTTTCTGCACCAGTGACACCGACACAAATCCAGCTCCTGCTCCTGCTTGTTCTGCTCGCACGTGAAATTACGTAGAGACAGTTCCTGACGTTCCCGGTCACACCTCGGGTCCTTTGTGTCTCTGTTAGGAGGTCTGTCTCTATTCTGGGACAGAGGCCCCAGTGATCCAGATCACACCTTGACTCTTGTCGTTAGATCGACGTAACATTACGAGGCGTGTGGAGGCCCAACATTCCCAACCACACCTCCACTCTTGTGTCTTTGCTGGAAGGTTGTGAGACTTGGTCCAGGTCCTTGTTGCCAGGACCAGGACCAGGACCAGGACCAGGACCAGGACCAGGTCCTTTATTACTGACTTATGTAGGCACGTCCTAGTAAAGTGGAGCAGAGAGGCCGTTTGGTTTTGGGTCATGTCTTTGTTCCTGGTTGTTCTGCTGTTATGTAGCAGCGTTCCCAGTCACACCTCTGTTCCTGCTCCTGCTTATTGTGCTCCTGGTCGTTGTCCTGGAGTGTGAAGAGACGTGGGCAGGTCGCAGTGAGTCAGAGCGGAGCGGCCCTCTGGTTGGGAGCTGCGTGTCTCCACGTACGAGGCTCTGGTGTGTGCGATGCTGAGCGGCAGTAAAAAGGGATTTTCTACAAGTTGGGAAACAAGGCAGAGGGAGAGAGCTCCCTAAAAGCCTCCGGGAGAGACCGGAACGACGACACCAGGGGGGAGAAAAACAATCACTAATATGATGGGAGAGGAGGAGGAGGGGGAGGAGGGGGAGGAAGAGAGAAAAAAATCTGCAGTTTGTTTATGTGCACATAATGCGAGTGTGTGCGCCCGGTGAAGCGCCGCAAATGGGAGAAGTATGCGTGGGTTCCTCAGGTAACAGGATTACGTGGGCACGTAATTGATCCATTTGGGGGAAAAATGACAGCGCTCTAAAGAGGCCTCGGCTTTGGAAATGGAGTTTATGAAACAGGCATTCGTAAATTCAAAGGAATCAATATGTCAATTTTATTACATCTCCGGGCCAGATGGGCATTAAAGGCACAGCTCATCCCTCTGCCTCTCAACCTCTCCCTCGCCCCTCTCTCTCTCCTTCTCTCTCTCTCTCTCTCCTCCACTATTGTTCTGCTAGGACGTAGAATTACGTGTTGCTCACTTTTCTCACACTCTTCATCTCGGCTCTTATCTTCCGGTCTGGTCCTCCCTAATTCCTCGGCTCCACTCCTTCCTCCCTCTCCGGCTATCGCTCGCTATCACGTGTACGTCATGTTACATACATACATATGTGTGTGTGTGTGTGTGTGTCTGTCTGTGTGTGTGTGTGTGTGTGTGTGTGAAAAAGAGAGATAGACGTAATTTTACACACACACTTATCGTAACATTACGTGTGTGTGTGTAATCTTATGTACATGTATCCCTCTTTTTCACACACACACACACTAATGCTACGTACAAGTGTGTGTGTGTGTGTGAAAGGGGGAGAGTGTACGTAATGTTATGTGTTTATGGAGAAAGTGATGGAGATAGAGAGGGAGGCAAAGGTCCTCAGTGGCCATTTTGTCTGTGAGCTTTTGCATCCGTGTGTGTGCGTGTTTATGGCTCAATCTGTGTGTGTGTGTGTGTGTGTGTGTGTGTGTGTGTGTGTGTGTGTGTGTGTGTGTGTGTGTGTGTGTGTGTGTGTGTGTGTGTGTGTGTGTGTGTGTGTGTGTGTGTGTGTGTGTGAGGTATCAAATATCCCTGTCTGGGCGAATGCATCAGCTGAAATATGTTTGTCAATGCGGCTGTTGACTCAACACTATTATTCTTAAGGAGAAGCTGTTTTAGTGGCACAGCCACGTAGAAAGACAGAGAATAGAGAGATGGAGGGAGGAGAGGAAGAGGAGGTGAAGAAGATGTGTGTTTTTTTTCTTCCCTGGTTAAAATATTCCCGTTTCATTTAAATACAACGGTGGGATTTAATTACCATCCCGAGCTATAACGCAGATGAATAATGCAGCGCGGACTGATGCAAACGGATAGAAATATAACCAGAAAGAAGCTGAAAAAATGTTCGATATTGAGAGGAAAAGAGAGAGAGAGATGGAGGAAGAGGAGGAGGAGGAGGAGGAGGAGGGAGCACAATTACCTCGGCTTCTCCTGCCAGGATCCCCCCCCCCTCCCCTCCCATCTTCCCATTCCAGTCGTTCATTTCCAGAGTTAGTAAATAATAAGAAGTTGGTGATGCTTGCATTTTTAATTCCGCCCCCTCCCTCCTTCTCCTTCTTCTCCTTCTCCTTCCTTTTTTTTCTCCTCTCTTTTCTGTTCACTTCACTGACTGACATCTGCTATCAATGCTAAGCAGGTGTTCCCGAGCAAACAGACGTAACCCTGTTTGTGTTTCTGCGTCCCCGCCGCCCCGCGCCCAAATGAGCAGCGTGATGAAGAACGCTGTGAATGTTGGAGGGGACGCATGGCTGCCCGGCCAGCGCCTAATTACACCTAGCAGCTCCCAGCTAATAACACACAACGCCTGCTTTCCTTCTAATTCATAAATGAAATAAAACCGAGGAGGAGGAGGAGGAGGAGGAGGAGGAGGAAGGAGCGCTCGTACGTATTTTTACGTGCTCCTTTGTCTCTCTCCGGGACTCGATTAGTTGTTGTTGGTTTTGTAGAACGAGGCAGAAACTGTTCATCCCCGTTTCACTGACGCCCCAGATCAGCTGCGCTCCACTTCCTGTCCTCCTCCTCCTCCTCCTTCCTGACTCCACTTCTTCACGAATTTCTCCATCCAAAATGTTTTTTAAAGCTTTTAAAAATATATTTTTTTAAATCTTTAAAATCTTTCACCTCATGTATTGGCCAAAGTGTCTGTTCTCCTTCACTCCTTCACTCCTTCACTCCTTCACTCCTTCACTCCTTCACTCCTTCACTGCAGACAATTAGCGATGACGTCTCCAGTGGCGGCTAACTTCCTGCTAACTTCCTGCCTTCAACTTCAGAGCAGCCGCGCGCATTAACGCTAGCATGTTAGCATGTGTTAGCGTGCGTTAGCGTGCGTGTGGAGACAGAAGCTGAATCAGGCTGGTTTGATAAAAGAGGAGGAGGAGGAGGAAGGAGGTGATGGGGAGTGAGGAAGGGGGTAGCGTGACACACCGGGTCGAGTGATCAGATCTGATCTGACAGAACAGTTTCTCCCTCATTTCAGGAGGCCATGATTATTTTACTGTTACCTTTTAATCACACACACACTCACACACACACACACACACTCACACACACTCTAACTATGTAGTTTACATTTGACAGATGTTGGGAATCTCTCCTGATTGACCAGTTGAAACCGTTTCTTTGATTTCCTCTTTCCTCTTTCCTCTTTTTTCTTAGATCAACTACATTCAGTTTCAGTCATTGCGTAGGAGACCAGAGTGACCAGAAAACATTCATATTTCTGATGTTTTTGGGAAACACATAGTTGGTAGTGTGACTTGTTAAAGGTGAGCGTCTAATCCGAGCCAGAGACGGTCACATCCTTCCCCTCGGCTCCGGGATAATGACTCTCCTCAGCGGTTCTCACTGCGAGACACACTCTGACAATTCTATTAGGACTGTGTGTGTGTGTGTGTGTGTGTGTGTGTGTGTGTGTGTGTGTGTGTTTGTTTCTCAGTGAATGTGGCTCGTAGCGATGCTCCCACAGCTGCTCGGCTCGGCTCAGTCCAGAGCTGCTGATATGAAATAATAAGGTGTAGTTAGAGCGGGACAGACGTGGTGTGTGTGTGTGTGTGTGTGTGTGTGTGTGTGTGTGTGAGAGAGGAGCTCAGATCAGTGGGTAGACTGTGTGAGGCGCTCAGCGAGGGGAACAAGGCGCTGACACAGCCAGGCCGACACGTTCGGCCTTCCTCAAACTCCCCCTAACATAAATGAGCTCGTCCAGTGACTGTGTCCTCTGGTGGACAGACGGACTGTGACTGTGTCCTCTGCTGGACAGACAGTCTCTCCGTGTCCTGCAGCGACTGTACGTAGAGCTGCGTGTTGTGCTGTGATACAGATCCGTGTGTCTCCCCTGACAGAGTCGTGTTGTCCGTACGTAAACGTTGGTATTGTGCATTGATGCGCTGCAGGAGCGCGTTAGCACAGCGGCGCAGTGTGCTAGCGTAGCCTAGCGTAGCGCGGAGGGGGCGGGGCCCGGCCACCTGCTCGGCCCGGCCACAGGCCTCCTTGTTGTTGTTGTTGTTGTGGAGCGGTGACAACATGTGTGCAGCGGTGCAGCCGGGGGACGAACAGGGCCGCCGCTTCTTCTGCTTCTTCTTCTACTTCTTCTTCTCCTTCTTCTTTTTCTGTTTCTTCTTCTCCTTTCACAGTCGTGGCTTTGACAGTGTGGCCAGTGTGGCTGCACAGCCGCGCTCTGTCTCTGACTCCTCTGCCGTCTTCATCCTGGATCAGCTGACGAGACTTTATCCAGTTTTACGTATAGTCAAATCTATCATGGATTAGCTGCAAAACTTTACGTAGTTTTACATTCCTGGATGTATTAGCTGCAAAACTTGACATTATCTAAACTTATTTTATTAGCATAATTGCTGCATGTATTTAGCTTCGAGTCACTGCAAAACTTCATAATATTTTAAGTTATTTTCTTTTTATTGTACCTGCACATATTTAGCATTTAGTAGCTGCAGATCTTGACCTGATTTTACATTATCAACAGTTCCTCTCTTTGTATCGTTATTCATATTCATAGATTATGAACAGGGCCGCCTCTTCTTCTTCTTCTTCTCCGCTCTCTGTTTCTCCTCCTCCTCCTTTCACAGTGCTCCTCTGCTCTGCTGGGGACAGTGTGGGCAGTGTTGCGGGCACAGCCGAGCTCTGTCTCCCAGACCCTCCCGCTCCATGGTCCTCCCTCTCCAGCTGCTGCTGGGGGGGGGGGGCGATCCGGGTCACCCCACCCTCACCCCGCCCTGGTAGGGTAGGGTGGGGTGAGGGTGAGGGTGAGGGGACAAACTGTCGAATCAAGGGGGCGATTGTGTCTGGTGCCAGTCAGTCGTAATTAAGAGCAGGAGGAGGAGGAGGAGCAGGAGGAGGAGGAGGAGGAGGAGGAGGAGGAGGAGGTAGATAGACAGACAGTCAGACCTCAGGACATGTAGGTTTACGTATGGCTGGGCCAGGCTGGCCTCCATACAGAGCAGCTCACCTGGACATAATGGTCATAATGATGCAAATGAGGCCGGAGGTTAGCGTGGGAAAAGTGGAGCAGCGTAGCCAGGGACGAGGTGAACCTCCGGGGTGGGGGGGGCCCGGGGCAGCGGGGGGCCTCAGGACCACCGCCTTTTGTTTCCAGACTCTGTTAAAAAAAACTGCCCTAGTGTGCACCTCCTCCTCCTCCTCCTCTTCTTCTTCAGCCTCATCCCCCACTCCTCTATCACCTCCCAGCCCAGGCCGAGCAGATAGAGAAAAGCAGTGATATATGGTTTGTTTAACAAAGGGAGGTGTGTGTGTTTGTGTGTGTGTGTGTGTGTGTGTGTGTGTGTGTGTGTGTGTGTGTGTGTGTGTGTGTGTGTGTGTGTGTGTGTGTGTGTGTGTGTGTTGGGTCGCTCAGCCGTTCATTCAGGTTATTTTCATGTGAAGTGACAGATTCAGATCACACGGATGAGAATGGAGCAGAACTGGGATGTTTGGGTCAGATGATAGCAGCGCTTCTTCACGATGGTTTAGTGGAGAAAAGTGTTTTTTCCCTTCATTTTTTCTACGCACGTGAAGTCTGATCCAGGCTGATCTGAGGTCAGCTCGACTGCAGATTTATCTGCAAACTACGACCTGAGGATGTGTTGCTCATGATGAATCCAAGGTTTTTCAGAAGTCTGAAATGTGTCCTGGCCCATGTTACATAGAGAGACCTCATAGATGCATCAGGCTGCTGTCTGTCTGTTGAACCGTGTCTTTGTTTCCAGGTTTGTTTCTGTTGAAATGTTTCTCTACGTCTGAACACGTCGTGTTTCAGTCGGGACTGTGTGTTTGTGAACTTGTATTAATTTTATCTCTTCTCTTTTTCTTCTCGGTGCCGCCTCCTCCCGTCCTCCTCCCAGCAGGTAAGACCTCACATTCTTCTTCTCCTCCTCCCTTTTTATGCCACATTATGTAAACTGCACCTCCCCGACTGTCAGAGCTCATCACTTCACACACATTTTACACACATTTTACACACACACACACACACACACACACCCTTGTATATGTGGGGAGACCTGGGCCGAGCCGCCGCCCCGGTGAATTCCTGAGCCATAACGAAGAGGGAAATATTGCTTTGTGAACAACACGTTCTCATCAATATTCAAGGAGCCGAGCTGTAAAAACGTGTGTGTATCTGTGTGTGTGGGTCGGAGGAGGTGGAGGAGGAGGAGGAGGAGGTGGAGGGAGCAGCCGCCTCCCAACACGCCGCCTGACGCGCCGCAAATGTAAAAGTGCGGTTGCAACCTGTTTGACGGTCGTAATACGTCTCTCTCTTAATTATTATTTATCGGCTCTGCCTCGCCTCCTCCTCCACCTCCTCCTCCTCCTCCTCCTCCTTTATCGCCTTTCTAAATAATTCCTACAAACGAGGAGCTTCTTCTCCTCTCCGCTCAGCTTTCACTCATCAAAGTTTAATCGGAGAGCGCGCGTTTTAGGTTTTCTTTTTTTTCCGGAATAAAGCACACTTAAAAAATTTAGATGCAAATTATTTTGCATTATTCATGCGTCCTGGCGGTCCTTGTAGATTTAAACATTTGCGAGGCCACCTTGATTCGAGTAATTACCTATGCCCGGGCAGCTCCGTCATGAATAAGGTATTTCCTACAAGGCGCCTGATGAGCTTTTAAAGTGGCTCTACACCCAAGTTGTGTATTGCTGCTGCTGCATGAGTGACCAGGACACGACTCGCAATCGCTCTCAGGTGGAGGGATGGGGGGGGGGGGGGGGGGAGTGACAGCACTCAGTGTCTAACATGCTCCATCTGAGAGGAGCTCTCACAGTCTGCGTATTATTACAAGAACACCTGCCAGGCCGCGCTCTGAGGCTGTACGCAGCTCTCTGTCCTCTCATCCCTCAGAAAGTTTCCTCCACTGCTCGTTATCACGGTGAGAGCGCAAGAAACAGCCTTCATATAGATATGAGATAGATAGATATGCAGAGAGTTCATCCATCTCTCTGGGAGGCTCCCTTCCCTTTTTCATCTATAACAGTATCTGTTTGACTCATTTCAGACTAGCTAGACAAATAATTTACCTTTTACTGAGTTCCTCTGCTCGTATCATCATCCAAGCCTTGAGAGCTCCGTTCTCACCTGATATCTGAGATTTAATAAACTTAACCAGACGCTACGTGCAGCTCCCTCTCTCTCCTTCTCGGTTTCCTCCCCTCCTCCTCTCCCTCTCTCCCCTCTTTGTATCTTTATCCATTCCAGTCTGAAGGATCCCAGAGTGTTTCACATCTGAGCAGTCTAATTCCCACCTTTAAGCCTCCGGCTTTGAAATCTCTTTTCCTCCCCTCGATGTAACAAGAGGGAACTTAGCCGCTCGCCACTTTACCTGAGAGCCACCGCAGATCCTCCTAAATCACACCTGGCTTTGTTGGGCAAACACTTTCTCCCCCTCCTCCCCGTCCTTCACTCCTCCTCCTCCTCCTCCTCCCCCCTCCTTTCCCTCCTCCCATCCTGCTGAGTTCACAAGCTGTTTCACTCCAGCGATTCTGAAGCATTTACAAGATACCAAACTTTACGTTTCAGGTTATTAGCTAGCGTCAGGTAACCAGAGAGTGTGTGTGTGTGTGTGTGTGTGTGTGTGTGTGTGTGTGTGTGTGTGTTCCCTCCTCCCATCCTTCTCAAGCTGTTTGATTCCAGTGATCCCGAAGCGTTTACACGATTCGTTATCTTACCTTTTTTGTTATTAGCTAGTGTCAGGTAGCCCTAGCGTGTGTGTGTGTGTGTGTGTGTGTGTGTGTGTGTGTGTGTCCTGCAGGAGGTGAGGGGGGGGGAATAATGTGGCGAGCAGGGCGAGGGGGGAGGGGGGAAACAAAGTAGTTGACTGGGCGGCTCCATCATCTTTACTACCCAGCAGAAGAATTAATATTTAAACATTCTAATAACGTCGCTCGCCTCGCGCACACTTTTAAGCAAAGCAACAATATTTTTCACCTGAGGTAACACAATGATTTTTCTTCCCGCTGTGCACAATTTCCCTTTCTGATGATCTCCTCTCCCCCTCCTCCCAACCCCCCCCAGACCAAACCCGGTTTGTGATTTCCACCTTCTCCTCCTTCTCCTCTCCGTGCTCCTCACCCCGCCAAAATAAGAGGGGAGAAAATATTCATGGAGATAAATATTGAAATGACTCCTCGCCGTATATGAGCAGAGAGCGGAGGATGCGCGGTGTTGGTTCCCTGGAGGAGAAGCAGCGATTCATAAAACCTGTTTGAAGGGATGGAGGGGGGGGTGAAGAGGGGGGGGGGGCAGGAACAGGGGGATGCCACCGCAGAATAATGGAGGACAAACTTGTGCTTTTCTACATGTTTTGTTTCTTTTTTTTGCGTCCGCCCCCTCACACTCTTTCATCTCCCAGCTGCTCCCTGCAGCGCCGCTGTTCACCACACACAGACGCAGGAGCAACAGCTCCTCTGACGCGCTCTTCATCCCGGGTTATCCTCGGAATCATACGCAATGTCACAGCGCCATTCCTTCACACGTTTACATCTACGAGCTGCAGAACTAGAACCAGCTGACTCACTTCACCTGACATTGAGGAGAACACCTCTTCTTCTCTTTGTATCTTTATTGCACATATTTGTCATGGATAATCCAAGGAACTTTATGGAATTTCCATGCTATTGTAGGTGCTTTCATCACAGATGAGCTAGCAAAGCTAACGTAGTTCCGCGTCCCTCCTCGGTGAGGTCTGCAGCTGCCAGCGCCTCCTCCTGATACGTGATATTTAATAAACGTGATCAGACGTCTCCGCCGGGATCATCCGTCAGCTGTTAGTGGCAGACGCACAAAAAACACAGGTCAAAGTGAGGTCGGGGGTCAGAGGTCGGGATTTGGAAAAGCCATTAAACCTGACACCGGGATCTGCTCATTGTTCATCAGCCGGCTTGTTTTGGTCCATCTGTGTGATTCTCCCTGTTCCTCCTCTTCCTCCTCTTCCTCCTCTTCCTCTTCTTCTTCTGCTTCTTCTTCTGCTTCCAAGCAGGAAAATTAGCCAGTTCACACACACACACACACACACACACACACACACAGACGTAAACTCACGTCGCAGATCCATTACACACGCCTTCAGGTCGGGTCATTGATCATGAGAATGGATCGCTGGCTGCCGGATAAATTGAATGACATAAATAAGGAGTTGTGCATTAAGCCTGGATGTGTGTGTGTGTGTGTGTGTGTGTGTGTGTGTGTGTGTGTGTGTGTGTGTGTGTGTGTGTGTGTGTGTGAAAGATGAACATCACACACACACACACACACACATATATAAGAGGAGCTTTTTCTTAAAAGATCATGTCGTAAGCTGATTTCGACATCTTACGCAACCAGGACTGAATAGTTTTGTCGGCGCCCGGAGGCAGCAGATTAAAGGTGTAGAAACACCTTTGTGCTGCTTAAACGCTCTTTTTATCTTTGATACATGGTGTAACCCGCTGAAATCCAGCTAAACGGATACTCACCTCCTCCTCTTCCTCCTCCTCCTCCTCCTCATCCTCTACCTCTATCTGAGGGAAGTTCTCACAGTGTGTAGGTAAAACACCTGCCGGCCGCACAGAGCTCCTCTGCTCCTTTATAACCGAGAAATGGAGGAGAAACTGAGATAAACCTAGATAGGTAGATATACAGATAGATAGATAGATAGATAGATAGATAGATAGATAGATAGATAGATAGATAGATAGATAGATAGATAGATAGATAGATAGATAGATAGATAGATAGATAGATAGATAGATAGATAGACAGACAGAAAGTTGATAGATCCCTCCTTGAAATTCAGAATGTTTTTAGAGTATCTTTGGCGTGTTTGTCATAGATTAGATAGCTAAAACCTTCCGTACATTTACGTTCCTGCCAGTTCCTTTCTCCGTGTCCCTGCTCCTTGCTGCTCCTCCTCGTCCTCCTCCCTCTCCCACAGGTTGGGAGGTGTTGGTGGCGGGTGATGGAGTGATATCAGCTGTGAGTTTTAATGAAGGTGGAGAGGGACCGCAGGGCGGTTTGGGGAGAGCGTGGAGCTGGCTTTTCTTCTTCTGTTTTAATGGAGGGCGAGCGGGTCAGTCCTTCCAGCTTTCACATGCGAGCCTCCATGTCTGCTCCTCCACGTCTGCTCCTCCACGTCTGCTCCTCCACGTCTGCTCCTCCACGTCTGCTCCTCCTGTCCAGAGCATCTGAAGCTCAATGAGAGTGGAACCGCTCATCCTCAGCAGCATCAACTTTACTTTTATCACACGTGAACGTAGTCACTGAACGTAGGAATAGTGCGGACCTGAGGACCAGGCTCCTGCAGCGGACCAGCTCCTTCACTGATGTTGCTCCTTGTTCTGTTTAACTTCACGCTATAATCTCAAACCCAGCGCTTTTCAAGAAATCTTGTCAAGTGAAATTATCTCTAATCTCACTTGATTTGAGTTCCTTTTTCCTCAGATTTCTATCTTGTTTTCCTCGCCCCTTTTCTTTCTTTCTTTCTTTATTTTGCGGGGAGGACCAGGAGGAGGAGGAATGAGATTAGACTCGATTATTCCTCCAACAGGTTGAGGAGCGGCGGCGAGGAGCCGGCCGCGGCTAAAGCTAGCATGTAAACGTTGGAGCGCCTGATCTGACGTTACGTGATTCACTCCCACCACAATGCTTCCATTGAGGTGTGTGATTATGTGTGAGTGTGTGTGTGGTTTCTGTTTAACCCCCATGGGATCCCCCTCCCTCCCTCCCTCCTCCCCCCTCCTCCTCCCTCCTCCCCCCTCCCTCCCTCCCAGGAATAGAGCCAGACACTGCGTCCAGGAATCACCTTTTTAAACCTTAATTGATTCCCTTAAAAAGAGGCCGGCGCTGCCACCGAGCATTAGAGGCCCAGAGACGAGCCTCATGTCAGATTGAGCTGCCGCTCCGCATTTGTTTCCACCTCCTCCTCCTCCTCCTCCTCCTCCTCCTCCTCCTCCTAGTGCAGGAGCGTCAAGAATTCAGTCTAGACGTCCAGGGCAGAGAGAGGGAGAGGAGGGGATTTAGCACGGTGAAGGTTGGAGCAGATGACTCTCAGCAATTAGATTAAATCCCCGGCTAATTTAAGGTACCTCTCCTCTCCTTCCTCTCCTCCCTCTCTCCTCTCCTCTCCTCTCCTCTCCTCTCCTCCCTCCTTCTCTCCCCTCCTCAGGCTTGAAGTCGTTTGTTATTTTGGTTCCACGCGCTCACTCAGAAAAAACTTTTACGAGCTTCATGTTCGGAGGCTGACGTGTCGTAGTACCTGGAGGAGTCATAGGTAAAAATACGCCTCCTGCCCTGGAAGGAGGAGTCCAGCCTGGACACGCTGGGTCAGCTGTGTTCAGTGACTCCCCAGTGTCTCAGTATTGACTCAACACCATCCAGTCAGGCTGGAATCAGCGAGTTGAGTAGTTCCAACTTCACTTTATGTTGTACTTCTAGCTGATTTCTCCCCTACGTTTCTGTTGAGGAGTCAAACAGTGTTGATTCCTTCTCGTTTGTAAAGTTCCATCTCCTCCTCCTCCTCCTCCTCCTCTCTCGTCCCGTCGTTCTTCTTCTTTCGTTCAGTCGTCGTAGCGTTTCGCACAATGTGTTCCCGAGGAATGCGGCGAGACGGCGCGCAGCTATTTCGGTTGCTGGGACCGTCCCATCTGGTCCGAATCAATCAGCCTCCGCGGGTTCTCCCAGCTGTGATAACACGTCGCCCGCTTCATCCCGGGCCGAGCAAATGACCCCGCACCTGAGGAGAGGAGGAGGAGGAGGAGGAGGAGGAGGAGAGGAGAGGAGACGACTCCTCGGGGTGAATTCTGTTCCCATGATTCACTGGAGGTGAAAATAGCGTGTGGTGACCGTGATTTGAGAACGTTTGAGGAGGAGCTAAAAATAAAGAGCTGTTTGATGTGGAAACCGGATCGATGCATCAGCTGGTGTGAACGGAGCAGGAGGAACTCCTCCAGACCTGGAACCAGGCAACGACGATAGAAACCTCCTCGTCTGTGGGTAAATGTCACGGGGCGTGTGCGCTCAGGGTTAGCTGCTACGTAGCCTCTATGCTAACAGGCCGCGCCCGCCTGAAACTTTCTACGATTGTTCTTTTCTATGCGGAGGTGTTGGAGGCAGGGAGGCAGGTTGTTTTTCCTCGTCTGTGGGTGAAGAAGAAGAAGAAGGAGGAGGAGGGAGCAGGGGGCTGCAGGGAGGGAGGGAGGAGGGGTGAGGGGGTGAGGGAGCACTCTGCATGACAATACCTACATCTGTCTGCCGTTTTGTTCTTTGTCATATCAGGGGCCGTCTTTGTGACGGAGCGCTGTCGTGGTAACAGGAGGTTGGAGGTACGGGGGGGAGGAGGAGGGGGGGAGGAGGAGGGAGGGAAGAGGTGGGTGGCGGCAGAGGAGGAGGAGGAGGGAGGGGTTGTCGAAGGGAGACTTGTGACTCAAACGCCCCTGTGACACAGCTTTTGTTGTGCTTCGATATTTGATCCTCTTAGCAGTTTGCCATGCCTCCGCCCCCTTCACTGCCCCACACACACACACACACACACACACACGCACACACACACACACACAGGTCCAGCTGCTGGCGTCCACCTCTCTCTCTCTCTCTTTTCAAAGCATTCTTTCACTCTCACTTTCTCCTCTCACCTGTTCAACCAGTCATATGTAGTCTTACATACACACACATAGACACACTCCTACACACACACTCCTACACACACACACACGCATTGTCTCCTCTGTAGGAAAACTGCCAACCTCACACGTCTAGTTACGTAGAAACGCTCCTGTCAATCATCCACCAAAGTAGGGTAAAAGTTGAACACCCCGAGCAGCTTTCTCTCTCTCTCTCTCTCTCTCTCTCTCTCCCCCGGCCTCCTTCCCTCCTTCTCACACGTTGAGGAGAAACAAAGTTGGGGCGGTGGGGGCCCTCCAGAGAGACCATTACAGGCCCTTTATTGTTTGGGAGCTGAGGTCATCCTCCTGCTCGGCGCAGCCCAAACAAAGGCCCCGGGGTTTATTGCCGGCTCAACTGTGTGAAAGGAAACGCACTCCAACATTGTTTGATTCTCAGAGATAGAGACAGGCATCCCCGACGTTTCCTGTGAACACGCTGCTCCATTCTGGCCGTCAAGGAGCGCCGCTCTGCTGCATCTGACTTCACCTCGTAGGGTGTGTGGAAACGTGACGGCTCGACGAGACAGACCTGCTACGTGTCTGCTCGGAGCAGCTGGTCCGGAGCCTCCAGGAGCCTCTGAGCCCAGGGCCGAACACAATACGCATCAGAAGCTCAGTTCAGGGTGATTCAGTCCCTTTAAAAGTTCTACTTCTAGTTAGTTTCACTGAAAAAAAAGTGTAAAATAATGAATTCTTTGTTCTTTCCCAGATGATCCATGGCTGTGCTCTATAGATTTAATTGCTATCAAAGGTCTTTAAAGTAGCTGATTAGCAGCTCTGCAGAAAAGAGTTACGTATGTAAAAGTTGCTAAATTAATTTGAGGACAAAAGTATCAGAGAGTGTTGTTGATATTGAAGCTCTTTCTCGTCTTTTTTTCCGATCTCTTCCTAAACTTTGCTTATTTGTAGCTTTGCAGAGAATTCAGACCTGAAAGTACCATTATGTATTGTTAAGTTAAAGGTCCTGGAAGGTCTTTGAGAAGTCTTACAGAGATATTTAAGGATCAGACTCGACCTTTTGTCCACAGTGAGGTCTGCCTGTGCTAAATAATAGCAATAATAATAATAACAATAATAATAATAATAAGAGTGATAATAATGGTGATGATGGCAGGCCGGCTGCTCCGGTCACGGTGTCGTCCCCTCTTTTGTTTTTGATGTGGTGACCTTGATAATTGTGACGGTAATTACAATAAGTGGCCATTATATCTCAAGGTGCGGCGACCTTCATTATCCCAATCAATTTGAGTCACTATCAATTTGATAATCCCGGGAGAAGATGCTCGCTCTGCACGCCTGTCGTCCCGCTCCGTAATGGGAGCGCTGCCTCCGCCCGGCAATCAATATTAACAGCTTGTAAAAAGTCCGGAGCGGGATGGAGAGACAGATACTTAAACAAAGTGCAGCCGCTTTCTCTCTCCTCTCGCTCAGCCGGTTTTTCTTTTTTTGTTGTTGTCCGGGGTGATTTGTGGCCCCGAGGAGGCAGCTGAAACCGATCCGCCCGCCACGAGGCTCCGAGGCCGGACCGCCACGTGGTGGTCGTTCCGGCCGGAGACGGATCAGGTGTCGGAGTAAATCCAGAGCTGTCACCTGAGCTCCGAGCCGCTTTGTTCGCTCCCAGCAGAGCGGGCGGCTAGCGCGCCGCTAGCAGGTAGCGTCATGCTAGCGGCGGATGAGAGCAGAGCAGAGCAGGCTGAGCTCAGAGCTGCTTCCTCTGCTCTCCTTCAGGTCAGACTCAGGAGCAGCGAACATGGTTTCACCCACCAGAACGTAAATCTCCATCTAATCTGCCTCGCTCCATCCTGTAGAGCAGCCCCAGCAACAGCTCACCTGACGGATCAGGATGGAAATCTGCAGTGAAAACCACGTTTCTCCTCAACTTCTCCTGCCTGTCCGTCAGATTACATAGGAGCCTCCTCTCTCTCTCTCTCTCTCTCTCTCTCTCTCTCTCTCTCTCTCTCTCTCTCTCTCTCTCTCTCTCTCTCTCTCTCTCTGTTCCTCTCTTCCCTGCGCTCCGTTCTGCACCTGCGTCGTGTTGCAGGAAAAAAGAAAGAAAAAAGTGCAAAGCCGGCACTTCTCCTGGCCTTGTCCAGCAGCAATATTCAGAGCTTATTAATAAAAAACAGACAATTGTTTGGCAGTTCTTTTGATGTATGTGCCTATTCGCCTCCACCTGACAATGCAGGAGCGAGATTGTTTTCCTCCCCCCTCCTCCCCCTCCTCCCCCCCCCCCCCCCCCAGCTGAAGCAGCTCGGCCGGCCGCCGGGCGTGATTTGCGAGCTACCTGACATAATTTACAGCCGCGGCGAGTCATATTTCAAAAAGTGAAGACAAACAGTATTGAATGAACCGCCAATGTAATTAATGGCAATCACGATCGAGTGGAAATTGTTTGCCCTCTTTACCGCCCCCCCCCCCCCCCCACTCTCCTCCATTCATACGTTTAACAGACGTAAAGTAGAAAACAAAAGAGGCCGAGCGGCTCATTTCCTGCAGGGGGAGGACCGGCTCACAGGTAACACAACGTTCCGTCTGGAGACAAAGGCCGAGCAACATCCTGCAGGTCTGCATGGATAAATAGAAACATAGGTGCATAGATATATAGACAGATAGATTCAAGACTTTTTGTCCAGAACAGTTGAAATCCTTATGCAGGATTCTGTCACAAAAGTCAAGACAGAAACGTAATAAATTCTCTTTGGGAATTTCAGGAGAAACTCAGCAGGTCGGATGTGTAACTTCATGTTTTCTGAGCTGATGTTTGTTTGGAAACAAAAGAGGGCGAGAGGCTGATTTCTCCTGGTAAAACATGTTGGAATAAGCCAGGCAGGTCGAGTCAGATACGCCACGTTACGTCCTTCATTCTCTGGCTGTTTTTTCCTGCTGCAGAGCGACAGACACAGTCAGAGGAGTCGCTCTCGCTGGAGAGAAGAAAAAAAACAGCAATTATTTCAGTGACCTCATTGTCATCTGCTGGAAAATGTGTAATTAGCGCGTGTTTACAAGTCTGGCACACCTGCAGCTCATCCTTCGCTGTAATGTTTGCCTTCAAGACGCCGGCGGCTGCCAGCCACTGTCACTGGCTGTCACCGAGGAAAGAAAGAGCGAGCGAGCGAGCGAGAGAGAGAGAGAGAGAGAGAGAGGGAGAGGGGTGAAGTAGAAAAGAGAGCTCCAGTGTGTGTGGAGCCATTCTTCCAGAAATCTCCGACTGGCTTAATGCCGTCGCATGTGAAGAAGCGAGCATTTACACGGCTCACAATAGAGACGACATTACTGCCACAGTAGCCTCATTATGTCCCCGCCGCCTACCTTCTGCCCCGCGCCCGGTTACTCACTCCTAGCGCTCATTGTCGGCCGATAATGGCGCCGGGGCATTTCTGAAATTCCCTCATTATTCAGCTTATTAAGGCTGCACCAACTCGATAATCGCGCCGCGTTTCGTGTCAAAGGGGGCGACTGTGCTGATTTGCCACATTTGAAGGCGAGACGAGGCTCAATCCTCCGCGCGCACGCTAACCCCGGCCGCCCAGAAATTGCTCTGTAAATACGACGACAGACGCCTTTTTTTATTTATTTGTGTGTGTGTTTGTTTATTTATTTATCTGGCGTGTAGGGACACAATGCGTC
>CM055211.1:9192440-9277440 GCA_029224185.1 Karalla daura
TGCCAGTTGCCAGCTGGGGATGACACACACACACACACACACACTTCCTCCCCCCATTTCCTGGTGGTTGTTTGATACCTGGTGGGGAAGCTATTCAGGTGACAAAGATCCGCTCTGTGTGTGTGTGTGTGTGTGTGTCAGAGGGGGGGGAACAGATGTGATTTTACTCTCTCATTACCATGTGAATGAGGCCCCGGGCCCCCAGATTGGCTCGGACCAGAGAGGAGGAGGAGAAGAAGAAGAAGAGAGACTCCTCATTCTCTCTCTCTTCCTCACCTGGACCCCCCCCTTCTCCTCCTCCTCTTCCTCCCCCGGGTTCATCCTGTCTGATCTCTTTAGTCCATCTGAGGTCCCCTGCTTGACTCCCACCCCTCCCCTCACACACACACACACACATACACACACACACACACACAGATCGACCTTTAAACAGCTGGTGACTCTGTGAGGTGACTGTGAGAGGTCTCACTCTCACCCCGTTTTTCCCAGACGTAAAATTACGTAGAGACAAGAAAACATCACTTCTTTCTTTAATTTTTTTTAAGCGTGTGTGTGTGTGTGTGTGTGTGTGTGTGTGTGTGTGTGTGTGTGTGTGTCTCAGGTGCTGTTGTTTCTGCTGAGATAACAGCACCGTGGCCGTGGCCTCGGCAGGAATGCTGAGGCAACCTTGGGCCGGAACAAACCGGCTGTTTCTCTCTTTTTTTCCGTATTTTTGGTTGTTTTTTCTTTCTTTTTTTCCTTTCACTCGTTTATCTGGCGTCCGTCTCGACAGTTGTGGCGTCTGAAGGGTTGGAGAAAGGTGGCCGGCCTCTCAGGAGGTTCCTCTCCTCTCTCTTCTTTTTTTATTCATCTCCCAGAATGAAAGAAATCCGAGCAGTGATTAATTCTTTTCTGTTTCTACTTCCTAAATAGATGCATTGAGAGGGAAGGAAGAAGAGTCTTCCTCCTCTTCCTCCTCTTCTTCATTTGTTTCTGGATCTCGTTCTCATCAGCATCAGGAGCCGGCGTTAGCCGCTAATTACAGCTCAGGTTCTGCTTAACTGTTATTAACAAAAAAGTACAGTAATCTGGCCTGGCAGAGCAATATGTTACCCCGGCTCTCTAATTAATCTTACAGGGAGCGTAATAAATTTACAATATCAGATTGCTGCAATACTGTATATAGATTTATTAAAGCTTTTAATCAGTTCTGGCAAAATTAATTTTGCAATGATTGCTTACATTTGAATTTGCATATACTTAGCGCGAGTAATTTATTTTTATAGATTCTTTTTTATTAAAACGAGGCACGTGGGGGCCGTCAGGGATGAAGAATGGCTGGATTTCTCTCCTCTCTTTTCTTGTTTCTCCTCTGTGGAGGAGTTTGCTCCTCACAGGTGGAGCGGCTCGGCCTGCAGCCCTCCGCCTGGCCTGGACCCACCATTCCCAACAAGTTTGGCCCTCCCGACCTGTTGTAGCAGCCTGTTCCAGTGTTTCAATCCTGAATTGTAAAATCGAGAAAAATCTAAATGGAGTCTGGTGCCTCCTCCTCCTCCTCCTCCTCCTCCTCCTCCTCCTCCTCCTCCTCCTCCTTCATCTCCCTGTTTTCCTCTCTTGTAAATACTCACAACGACACAAGCCAGCAGAAAAACACACAGGAACACAGATGCACACTCCCACACACTCACACTTACACACACACACTTAAGCACACACACACACACACTGGGGAGCGGTGTAGCACTTTCAGGGCAGATAAGAGTGATTCATAAACAGATGAACCCAAAGCAGATGTGTTATCGTGGTGGCGGCGCACAGTTCTGCAAGGCCACACCGGCTCTCAGGGGCTTTCACACACACACACACACACACACACACACACACACACACACACACACACACACACACACACACACACACACACACAGAGCTGCAGCCAGGTTCCAGTATTAAACCTGATAACAAAAGGTTGTGACTATCAATTTGGCGCCTGCTTGTCGCTCCACCCTGAAAACATCCAACCTGATAGAGTCAGCACTTTACGCCACCTGAGAGTGTGTGTGTGCGCGTGTGTGAGCACACACACATGTGTGTTTGAGTATCTCCTTTCACAGATGCATGTTGCTGCTGTGTCTTATGTCCGCACTTGTGTGTGTGTGTGTTTAAGTGTGTGTGTGTGTGTGTGTCTATTTATAAAAATGTTCCGGATGCCGTTTCCTCATGTGTGTGCGTGTATGTGCGTGTGTGTGTGTGTTTGCGGTTCTATTTTCACGGATGCATGTTGCAGCTTGGGTCGGACTGTGTGTGTGTGTGTGTGTGTGTGTGTGTGTGTGTGTGTGTGTGTGTGTGTGTGTGTAGGGCGTGGACCGGTGGCACAGAGCCACGGTGTCCCTTTGAGACTGGGCAGGAGGAGGAGGAGGAGGAGGAGGAGAAAGAGAGAGAGGCTGTAGAGGAAGAGGAACGATTTAGATAACAGTCTCAGCTTTTGGCACGCACACACACACACACACAGAAACACACACGCACACACTTTAACACACACGCTATCGGAAAGGCATTATTATAGCAGAGAGCTGACCACAGGAGAACCCTGGCGAGCACCTTGAGATAGACTCTTATATTTTCCTCCCTCCCCAGGGAAGAATTCATGAATTAAATCTTTTTATTAAAGGTAACCCACACGCCCCCCTCACACACACACACACACACACTTTAACACACACACACACAGCCTCCCTCCCTCTTTGGAATACCAACCCGGAGCAGCATCTCTCTGTCCGTGGAATCACTGATGAATTATTTCTTTCATTACGAGTCAGAAAAAGAAAAAAATCTGAAGAATCCGCGAGCACAAAACCATCAGACATCCAGTCGCCGTGCGTCTGTAATTGAGAAAAATTGCACGTTAAAATTTTTCCCACTTTTTCCTTTTTTCCAAATGTGATTTTATAGAATTAGAATGAGTAGATTGGTGCGGGCGGATCCGTCAGGACTGGCAGCACGTGTCCGAGACAACAGACTCCACATCTGCAGCGTGCAGGTGTCGCATCCTCAGTCTGACTATTTACATTTAACACACACACACACACACACACACACACACACACACACACACACACACACACACACACACAAAGGCCTGCAGATTTCCAGCAGTTTGCGCTGCATTCATCCAGCAGCTCGCAGCTTAAAAAGCCTCTTTATGGCGGAGGGGAAATTAGCGCTGGTCGCTCTCATGTGTGTTTGGGAAGAACTGGAAAACGTTCCCGTTTTTTCTCTCTGTCTTTCTTTCTCCCTCTCTCTGACTGTGTGTGTGTGTGTGTGTGTGTGTGTGTGTGTGTGTGTGTGTGTGTGTGTTTGGTTAGTTACAGTAATTACGGCCCAATAACTGACAGCCAGAACCAGGCAGGAGAAAGTAGAAGGGGCTGTTTTTTTATTTTTTTCCTCTCCTTCCTTTTCCTTCCCTTCCCTCAGCCTGCGCGGTGCCGAACATCTGCTGAGAGATTTGCATATTAATTAACCCATATTAACTCTAATTATTCTGGGAAATTATCAAATAAATTACATTTTCTAATTTTAACCGTTTTTTTCACCCCACCCCTCCTCCTCCTCCCCGCTCCTCTCTCTCCTTTTTTTGCGTTTACTTTGACGCGTGTCATCAGGGTAACTCACCTGAGCAGGAGGATAAAATATATATACCCCCCCCTCCCTCCCTCCCTCCCTCCCTCCCTCTCCCTCTCCTCCCCCCTCCTCCTCCTCTGCTCCTCCTCCCTCTCGCTCCCCTGGCCTGGGAGTCCTGAGGGCAGCCAGGGGAAGCTTTTGTGTGTCTTTTTTATTCTTCTTCTTTGGCTTGTGTGACGAGGAGGAGGGAGGGAGGGAGGGAGGAGGAAGGGAGGGAGGAGGGAGGGAGGGGGGAGGTTTACTCCGAACATTTGTTAGAGGCAGGAACATGTGTGAACTGGGGGAGGAGGAGGAGGAGGAGGAGGAGGAGGAGGAGGGGGCACAGATGGTGAATCCATGCAGGACCCGGCAAAGGTGGGACCTCTGAGCTGTAGAGCAAACCTTCAAGCTTTCTCTCCCCCTCTCCTCCCCCCTCCTCCCCCCTCCTCCCCCCTCCTCCCCCTCCCTCCCCAGCCTGTTGCTCAGGCCTCCTCGGCAAATAAATGGGACTTTAATTGAATTAGAGTCGGAGCGGCTGCGAGGGGCTCTCCTCCCCGCTTTGACCGACGTCCGTAACACTACGTAGAAAATAAAAACTTTTTTAGTTTTATTTAGTTTTGTTTTCAGTGGCTTCGTGGAACCGTGAGGAGGCCGTGGTGTCTGAGGTGTTTCGTCTCGGCTCTTTTCAGCCCGACAACAAACAGTTGGAGACTTTTCAGGCTGAATCTACGACTTCCGACCGCTTTTGTTCCTCTTTCTCTCTGTGAGCTGGTGAATCAGCTGATTTACTGCCCGGCCTCAAACTCCTCGCAGCCAAGCACCTGACACGTACTTCTACACTGAACAGAATCACTGCAGTTTTCTTAGTAATATTGTGACTTATGGGACTTCTGATTTGTCACATCGTTACTTTGTTATTCCGGACTTTTCCGACAAACTGGAAACGTCTAAATCGTGGAAACAGTTTTGTCCTCGACAACTCGTATCAGTCAAACACCCACTTCACTTGTCAGCGACACCCCTCCCCCTACACACACACACACACACACGCCCTGCCCAGACACACACACACACACACTCTCTCCCAGGTTGCGTTTACACTTCACTGAGTTTTCACCATTCATCCCCCCCTCCCTCTCTCCCCCCCGCCCCCCTCCCTCCCTCACCCCTCACTCTCTCTGTCTCTTTTCAGGGGCTTTTGTTTGCCCTCTGCCACCGTCCTTTCACCGACTTGGCCCTGATTTGCCCCCTTGTGCTCGATCGCACCATTATACCGAGACAAGATAGCACAAAATATCCAAACATGTCGGCCGCTCTTTTGTGCGCGCTGACTCGGGTTGGAGGCGGCGGCTGAATGGCACTAATGCACCGTGGCCGAGGGAGAGCCACTCAGCACGCAGCCATCCACTAAAGATGAGACCTAGATTCATCTGCACACGCACCCAACCTCATATTACTGAGAGCCAGAAAACCCTGGAACACCTGAGAGAGGGACTAACCTGCTCTGAGTTTACATGAGATACTACACTGATGCTAGTTTATGATCGGAGCTGGTGGGAACGTGTGAGAAAGGTACATGAAGACACGTTTTATTACGTTAGGAATATTAGAAGATGATAAAATGCCTGTATATGAAGAAGTAAACACCTGAGAGACGTGTTATTATGTACAAGTTTAAACCGAGTGTTAGAAAACACCTGTGTTGACTGGAGATACAAACCCTGCTCTGTCGACTGAGACACAGATACAGTTAATATGTAAAATACGTAGAAGTCAGAATATTAGAAAAGCTCACAGCTGGAGCCGGAGGAAACGTGAGAGAGCTGCAAACCTGATAATGGATGGATGCGGATATGTAATATCACGCTAAGTAAGTTGAGTCGAGAATATTAGAAAAAAATGGATGTTCAGAGGCAGAACGTGTTATTACGCAGTCAGAATATTAGAAAACACTGAGACCTGTGTTGTGTAGATGCTAAAGATTCTGCACTGGAACACGTGAGCAGTGAGAGGACGACCCGGGGTGAGCGTCCAAGAGCCTCCACTGCTGCAGACGGGAACGGGAATGGGGAGGGGGGGGGCAGACAAAAGGTCACCGCCAGAATCCGCTAGCGCTAGCCGTAGCCGCCAGGCAGCGACCTCGCTTCCACCTTAATGCCCTCCCACACACACACACACACACACACACACACACCGGGCCGGCTCGCTCGCAGCCATCCAGGTGATCCGGCCGGCTCACATTCATGAGACAGGGAGCGAGCGTGAGCAGTTACCCACCAATAGGGAGAATGTCCCGGCTCATTACGGGCGTGGGAGGCCCAGCGTGTCACCTGGAGCTAAGCCTCGACACGCCGCTAAAAAGTCAGCCGGGGTTAGCGTGAACCGCAGCGCCGGTGTGGGTGTTAGTCATCCCGCCTGCAGCCATCACCTCCTGCTCCTCTCCCTCTCTCTCCCTCTCTCTCCCTCTCTCTCTCCCTCTCTCTCCCTCCTTCCCTCCTCCGGGCGTTGGACGGCTACTTTGGGATCGTTAAATAAATGTGATTACACTCGTTAGCGTGTGTGAAGGTGTAGCGACCTGTGAACCCGCTAGCTAGCTAGCGGCGCGGCGGGGAGGAAGGTGAGCAGGCCCGGAGAGAGAGAGAGAGAGAGAGAGAGAGAGAGAGAGAGAGTGCGAGAGTGCGAGAGAGAGAGGGAGACAACAACTACAACTACACACCACAAACTGGAGGGAAAAGTAGATGAGCAGTGTAGAAACGTAGATTCTAGATCTGAAAGGTGTGAGTTACAGCTGCTGTGTTTGTACATTTATTCAGAAATATTTAGATAGATAGATAGATAGATAGATAGATAGATAGATAGATAGATAGATAGATAGATAGATAGATAGATAGATAGATAGATAGATAGATAGATAGATAGATAGATAGATAGATAGATAGATAGATAGATAGACTTAGTGTCCACCCTCAGGTCATTGAAACAGTGTTGCAGAAAGTTCAATAAAGAGCTGTGTGATTCCTGTGACATTAAACTCCAAGCAGATATTAAACTATAAAACTATAAAAGATTTATTGATGGGAGCTCATTTCCTCCCATGTCGCTCAGCTACAGCTTTTCTTTTTTCTTTTTTCTTTTCTTTCTTTTTCTTTTTCTTTTTTCCGTCTTTTTGCATGTGGTCACCATCAAAGTCCTGGAGTCGGGGCCTGGTATTCCTCCGACTCTGGGACTTTTGGGCGTCTTTGAATGCAGCATGTGGCCACACAACAGTTGTCAGACCGCACACACGCACACACACACACACACACACACACACACACACACACACACACACACACACACACACGCACACACAGATAGGGAGTTATCTGCAGGAGTCGATTATGACTGCCACATTAAAGGGCTTTTTTGATCACTCGGAGCCATTTGTTCACTGTCAAACCTGACGTGTTTCGTAAATATAATAATTTTTTATTTATTTCTTTATTTATTTCTGAGTTTGTTTCCCCGGCACTAAATTAATTCAGTGTAACGGCAGAATAAAAATCTGTCAGCGGCAAAGTATCTATCTAAGGCTCAGCCATTGTGTTTCTTTTGATTCTCTCTCCTTTTATTTATCTTCATCAAAGAAATGATGAGCTTTTAATAAGACTTGTCACAGCTGATGCATCCAGGCGAACTAATCAATATACAATATTCCTCCGGAGTCTGTGCTCTGCTCCCTGACTGACAGGGTAATGCCAGGCCTGTGAAAGGGTTATGTCAGATAGTTTAAAACCCCGTATTAGACAAGAATTGCCGCTGTTACATGTTGTCATTTTAATTATCTTTGTCGGGGGGAGAATAAGAAAAGAGAGTCAGAGGCTCTGCTTTTGATTCACCTTTTAAAGATAACGAGAAAGGAATCAAACAGGTAGCGACTCGACGTGATTGCTTTTGTGGAGCACGACACTCAAGGTAACAAAAAGGAGGCGAGGAGGAGAAGGAGGAGAAGAAGTAAACACTTTCTCCTCTTTGTTTTTCCCCTCACAAAAGGCTGATTAGGAGTGAGGGAGAAATAACGGGCTGTAAAATATTAGCAGGTTAGAATCACTTTGTTGCGTGACACAATGCGCGGAGCTGCAGAGGCAGCGCGGCTGTCAGCCCTGGCACCTCAACAATGGCGGCTTTTCTCTACGTAATATCACGCGTCTGACTTGACGAGCACCCCGCTGTCGGAGGTGTGACAGCTGCAGATTACGTACAGTCGACAGGCCCCCCCCGCACACACACACACACACACACACACACACACACACACACACACACACACAGCGCGACGTGCTCAGAGAAGTGTTGGGGAAAGTTGAGGAGAGGAGAAAGCTGCAGCTACGGATCGATGGATCGACCGGGGATCGATCAGAGATTAGTCACAGTCTCGGCCTGTTCACAGATATTTAAGACAAGAGGAAAATCTGGAAGAATACGTAGCAGTTCTGACAGACAGATACAGAGATAGATAGATACAGAGATAGACAGATACAGAGATAGATAGATACAGAGATAGATGGATACAGAGATAGGTGGACACAGAGATAGGTGGATACAGAGATAGGTGGATACATATGCATGTGTAAATACATTCATGCAGACATACGTATAGATACACAGATTTGTAGGTTTGGATATTAATTGAATAATTGCTTAAAAAATTGTGAGAATAACTTCCTCTGCTCGGAGCCTCGTAAATCTCAATATTTTCTGTTATTTTTGTTGTAACAATTCCACATAATTTCTCAGCGCAGCAGCTGATTGACTAGTCAAAGCTGAACCTGACGGATTCTCCGTCTCTGTGTAACGTTCCGTCTCTGGACCTTCAATGTTCTCACATCTCAGCCCCCTGAGAAGGTTTGTCCACAAAGCTTTATTTTCTGTTTTGTGGGGTGGGGGGGTGTTGAAGTCAGGCCGGTGTGCGTGGCGGCTGGAAACAAAAAGAAGCTCCCTCGCTCCTTTTCTGGAGGAAGAATGGAGCCTTTAGAACCTGTCCAGCCTTAGATAATTTCTTTCAGACGGGCCCTTTGCTCGGCCCTCATTCAATCTGCATCCAGAGATCAGGTTCACAGCGACGGGTTGATAGCTTCCCAAGCCTCCGCGCCTTTGTTCTAACACCCCCTCGGAGTGAGGAGGGGGCGGGGGGGAGTGGGGGGGTGGGGGTGAGGTGGGGGGGGGGGGGACACGGAGCTGATGGCTGAGAAAAGTTGGGGTGAAGGGGGCAAAGGGAGGTGAACCCCGGAGCTGGACTGAGAGGTGGAGGAACAGGTGCCGCAGATCGCTTTTCACACAATATCAATTGTACGTAGGTTTACGTAGAGACCACCCAGGAACCCCTGACCACTCTCTCCCTCTCTCCCTCTCTCCCCCCTCTCCCCCCTCCCCCCCCCCCCCCTCTCCTGCTCTGCCTTTTTTGTCATCTCCAAGGAGCGTTATTACTGAGTCTGAACTTGCCTAAACCCTTGTGATCACACCTCTTGAAAAAGGTTTTGTTTCTTCCGTCGATTGGTATTCGAGGCAGGTCAGCGCTCTCCCACCCTCCTCCTCCTCCTCCTCCCCCCCTCCATCCCTCCCTCCCCCCTCCCTACCAGCACCCTCCCCCCTCCCCACGTCTGAAAGCCCTGTTTTCATTTTAATTTGCACCTGTTGTGCAGTTGTTCGCTGAAGGCAAGTGCAGACCAGTGGATGTGGGCAGACGTGTTGGAGGGAGGTGTGGGGAGGCTTATCTTTTGATATGTAGAAAAACGTCAGAATGCATGAACTCTATCCGCTCCGGATTCTTGGGAAAGTTTCGAGGAGCCAGAGGAGAAACACTCGAATCGTTGTAATTAAGCCGCGACATTCTTCAACATCCTATGCAGAATCCAAAAAAAAAAAGTCTTAAATCATAAAAAGTCCCTGGAACCAAGCTGTAGAGATACGTGACTTTATGTTCGGTTAAGACTTGAGGATCCTGATGTTTTGAGGATTTATCTGAATGATGTTTCCATCTGAATCTGAGCAGCAGCTGCTTCTCTTCATTTACCTTCCAAACACCAGTCTGTTCTCCACCACAGCCTTCCTCTGCTCTCTGTCTTCCTCCCTGCACCGTACAGTCAATCTGAAGCCTTTAAATATAAAAAGCCACCACCTCCTCCTCCTCCTCCTCCTCTTCTCCTTCTGCTTCTCCTTCTTCTTGTTCTGGGCCGTCCCATGATTGGCTCCTCACCACAGAACATTCCTGAAGGCTCGGCCAGCGAGGTGTGTCCCCATGTGATGCCATCGCTCCATCTGCCCCCGGCCAGCAAACCTCCTCTGGTTCTCCTCTGGTTCTCCTCTGGTTCTCCTCTGGTTCTCCTCTGTAGGGAGGTTCTGTAGCTAGCAGGAGGTGGCGGCTGAGCCGCGGCTAGCAGCAGCTCTGAGAACCTGACTAATTTGCACGTGAGCCACCTTTGATTGAGTTCACAGCCCTTATTTACAGGCCGGCTATTTTAAGCCGAGCAGGCATATGTCTGGGCCCGGCAGTGGGAGTGCTGGGGGAAGCACACGTATTTTTACGTACGAGTGTGTGTGTGAGTGTGTGTGTGTGTGTGTGTGTGTATGTGTGTGTGTGAGCATATTCTGCTACGTTTTGGAAACATTTATATTTATGTTCATGGTTCGGTGCCAATGCAAATGTGCAGACATCCCAGGGCTGCACACGATGAATAATCTAAATGACTACAGGTTAAGCCTTTTGTATGCGACGCGCTCTCATATTGTGTGTGTGTGTGTGTGTGTGTGCGTGCGTGTGTGTGCGTGCGTGCGTGCGTGTGTGTGTGTGTGCGTGCGTGCGTGCGTGTGTGTGTGTGTGTGTGTGCTATGCGGGGCATCTGAGACGTGGGGGCTATGCGGCGCTGAGCTGGTCCTGAAAGGTGCAGCTCGCTGGCATGCGGAGCATGTGAGCGGGGACTGAGAATTAGCGGCTATTTTGGCATCGCGTCTCCCCGACAGCTGTCTGCCCACCGCTGCGGCGCTGCGCTCACAGATTCCAGGCGCGGATGCTGTAATTGGGGTGTAACCCACAAAAAAAAGAGAGAGAGAGAAGAAATGTACAAGAGGGAGAAAGAGGAGAAGGAGAAGAAACGCCTACGCCTCCTTGGCCCCAGAACTGATGTGGGGCGACCTTTTTTTTTAAATCTGGAAATAAATCCAGTTCCATCGTTAAAAACACACACACAGAAATAAACGTAATTTAACGTGTAATGTTCAGGCTCTCCTCTCCTCTCCTCTCCTCTCCTCTCCTCTCCTCCTCTCCTCCTCTCCTCCTCTCCTCTCCTCTCCTCTCCTCTCCTCTCCTCTCCTCTCCTCTCCTCTCCTCTCCTCTCCTCTCCTCTCCTCTCCTCTCCTCTCCTCTCCTCTCCTCTCCTCTCCAGTTCAACCATTAAAGAAAATCACACAAAAACAGAAGTGTACGTTCCCTCTGATGTGAATGCTGATCCCTCCTGTCTCGTGGTGCAGCTCCGCTCACTATTGTCTGTGTTTTTATGTTTGCTCTGGTGTTGGACGTGGCTCCTGACCTCTCCTCTCTCTCTTCTCTGTGTTTCTCTGCAGCTCTGAACTATGAGAACGTGGTGGAGACGGGATCAGAGACCGAGGAGGAGGACAAGCTGCCGGTGTCGGAGGAGGACCCTCTGATCAACGGGACAGGAAGTCCGGCCAGCCTGACCAATCCGGAGGCCTCGCCGCGGGCCGAGAGCCACGGGCTCCTCTCCAAGGAGGAGGAGGACGACGAGATGAGGGACAGCGGCGTGGAGCACATCTGGCCCGACAACGACATGCTGAGCGCCTCCGTCGACGGTACTGGTGAGTCCTCGACCCGAACACCGCAGAGAGTCTGAGCCGGGAGACGGAGCCGTGGCCCCTCGGGCCCCGGTGCAGGCTGTAACGATGATGGCACACAGTCCTAGATGCTCATCTCCCTCAAGTTCTGCCCAGACTGAAACCTCCTGCTCTCACGGCTTCATAGACTCTGAAAGCCAATATTTCCTTTGACTTTCCAATCATTTGCGGCTGCTGCTATCAGAGATGCGTGACTGCGTAGAGTTCTGTGATATCGTCCAATCCTAAAAACCAACACTTCCAGCGCTAAGACCCAATATCTCCCCCGCACGAGCCGGCCTCCACCAGATGTGCGGGCTTCAGGTGAACCTGTCACTCATGGAGAACAGCGTTCTGAGTCTGTGTGCTCATCCTGCCGCTCGTGCTCCCGTCTTACCCGCTAAGCCCCTCCCATCTGGTGCCCGAGCAGACGAGAGCAAACGCAGAGCGAGCGTCTGGCAAACAAGTGCTTGAGCCAGGTCTGACGGAGCGGCCCCGCCGCCGCTCCCACAGCCGGCGGCGCCGCGGCGACAGACTTGGACCATTTGGTTCACGCTTAGAGAAAAGTCCCGCGCTGAGCCCGACAAGGAAGAAATGTTTACAGTAATGTATAAAACCCAGCAAACAAGGAGGAAGAGGAGACAAAGAGAAGCCTGCGGGCTGTGCGGCGCCTCAGGCTAGCTTACGCTAAAGTTACGCTAGCTAACGCCACCTTACGCTACCTTACGCCAGGCTACGCTGCGCTACGTGAATCTTTAGGAGGACATGTGGACTGTAGTAATTACCTCGTGAGATGCTCAAACTCTGTATTGACTCATGGAATCAGATAGAAATGAGCGAGTTCCTTCATTAGAACAATCGTCTCTAATCACATAACAAAGTTAAGCTGCATCTGCTCTCTCGCTAATTTAAAACTGATTCGATGCCATCGCGTCGATGTTCATGAGAGAGAACATTTTGAACTGATTTGTCTTATTTCCATGGGAGCGTTGGTTGCGTTGCTTCAGCTCCCATCACCTTTCGCTCCAAAACTCGACTTGACTTATCGCCTTTTGTTGAGTCGGTCGGTCACGGATGCTTGAAAGATAAATACTTTTAATTAGGGGGCAGGGTATAATCATTAAAGGAAGCCAGGCTGCTGCGAAAAGTCATTAACAATCTTAAATGAAATTTTTATTTTTATGATAGCCATTTACATGTATAATAAGAGTCAATTCTTGGAAGCATGTGACAGGAACAGAGTAGGGCGAGAAGTCATGTAAGACAGCCGATCTAAATGAGCCGCGCGCCGCTATTCATTCCCGCTAATGAACTAGCTGCGACTGAAACCAGAGGAACATTCAGCGCTCTTAAATTTTAATACGAGGGGAAAATTACACATTTATTAGGGATGGTGGGTATCAACATTTCTCCTAAATAACAGTTCAGTTCTTAAAGGGGGGGGGGGAGGGAGGGAGGAGGAGGGGGAGGGAGGGAGGGGGGAGGGAGGGAGACACTTTGGTAAATAAATCAAGATAAAGGATAAACAAGCTGTCGTTGCATACGGTAATTGTTTATTTGATAAAGACCTGCGGTGCCATAATGTCTGTAATTCAACTATGTTGCAATCCGCCAGATAATACGCTCCTCGTGTGATAAAGTGTCTGACATATTTCACCCAGCAAGTCAAGTTCATTAGAGCGTTCGGAGAGTCTTTCCCAACCTTCTTTTTTTTGCGGGCGCTGCTGTGTTTCTTTTTTTCCCTCCTCGTCTTCCTTCGGTGCCTAAGTGTCTACAGTGATACCTCAGCACATAACTTAGCCCTGAGATAAGTCCCAACTCCTCCTCCTCCTCCTCCTCCTCCTCCTCCTCCTCCTCCTCCTCCTCCTCTATTGAGGACTCCAGGTCTGAACTCTTAAAACATACGTAATTCTACGTCTGTGTGCGGACATGTGTCCCACACTGACGCCGTGTAACACGGACAGAAAGAGAGAAGAAAAGAGGGAGAGAGAGAGAGAGAGGGAGAGAGAGAGAGAGAGAGAGAGGGAGAGAGGGAGGGAGGGAGGGAGGGAGAGACGTAGTTTTACGCCTCAGATTGTGATTCCCGGGCACAATCGGAGTCTTGTGTCTGGCGTCCGTGTCCTTGACATTCCTTCATCCCACAGCGCGGCTGGACGCGATGTGCTGGAAAAGCATGACATCATTATCACTGACAGACATTTTCAAATAAATCACCTGCCTTTCTTCTTCTTCTTCTTCTCCTCCTCCTCCTCCTCTTGTTCCTCGCCCTTCGTCCTCTGGAGAAATCCCCTCATCGTGTTCCTATTTGACTGAAGAAGAAGGAGAAGTTCTGAGTGTGACACTGTTGCCAGACCTCCTGGTTTTCATAAAACAGTGGTTCTTGTTTTCCTCACACATTTATCAAGTTTTTTTTCTCAGTTATTAATTTGTCATTTGAGGCACCTCCTGCATCCAGGAGGAGTCCCCCCCCCCCCTCCTCCCTCCTCCCTCCTCCCTCCTCCCTCCATGTTTTTCCCAGACGTGTAAAAGTCAAATCTGAATCTACGAAACATGAATGCTTTGAGTCAGACTCGTCGTTGAGGGTGTGAGGTTCCTGCCTGGCCTGCTGAGCTCAGCGTGTCCCAGCGCCTCCATCCCGAGTCCGGCCCGTCAGGAGCAAGGAGGAGGAGAGGAGGACGCTCCTGCTCGGCCGCTGCCAGACCTCCTGCTTTTCATGAACACTGCTTCTTGTTTTCCTCGCACGTTCCTCAAGTTTTCTCTCAGTTATTAATTTGTCATTTAAGCCACCTCGTGCATCCAGGAGCCCCCCCCCTCCTCATTCCATGTTTTTCCAATAAGTGAGTTGAAGTAACTGCCAAGACTCAGATTCAGAGGACAACACGTTGTTATGTTCATTCTGGCTGCAGAAAAAAAAAGCAGAGTATCTGCTACAGTATTGACAGCTTGTGGGGGGGGGCGAAAAAAAGCTGCTTTAATCAGATTTAATCAGAGGTCGGACGGAGTGAAATGAAATGAAAAGAGGGGGAAAAAAGGGAAAAGGAGGAATCGTACAAAAGGCATAAAAGAAGAAAAGGCTTTGAAGCGACTCTGTGGCGAAACGGCCGTAAAAATAGGAATGTTTTCAAAATAAACAGCATCAGAGCTGCTATGAAAATAGGTGGAATTATGGTCAGGCCCAAGGTATTCTGGACCCTGTGTGTGTGTGTGTGTGTGTGTGTGTGTGTGTGTGTGTGTGTGTGTGTGTGTGTGTGTGTGTGTGTGTGTGTGTGTGTGTGTGTGCCTGCCTCCGCAGGTCTCCAGTGATTTACTACTGACTAAACACACTTTTCCAGCAGTTTGGTGCGGGCAGGACTCTGCACCACCAAACATGGGCACATATTTGTGGCATCCAGCAGAAATCAGATCCCTCTTCCCAGTTTTTTTCTTTCTCGGAGACATTGTGACATGTTGGGAATGTTTCGCTGCGACACCGAGCTGCAGCAGCAGGCCACAGGCTGCAGCAGCAGCAGGCCACAGGCTGCAGCAGCAGCAGGCCACAGGCTGCAGCAGCAGCAGGCCACAGGCTGCAGCAGCAGCAGGCCACAGGCTGCAGCAGCAGCAGGCCACAGGCTGCAGCAGCAGCAGGCCACAGGCTGCAGCAGCAGCAGGCCACAGGCTGCAGCAGCAGCAGGCCACAGGCTGCAGCAGCAGCAGGCCACAGGCTGCAGCAGCAGCAGGCCACAGGCTGCAGCAGCAGCAGGCCACAGGCTGCAGCAGCAGCAGGCCACAGGCTGCAGCAGCAGCAGGCCACAGGCTGCAGCAGCAGCAGGCCACAGGCTGCAGCAGCAGCAGCTCCTCCTCTGTGGAGGTGTTAGCGGTATTAGTCCACCTCCTGCTGGAGGCGGCCGCTCCTCCACCTCTGCTCCCGCTGCAGATAACAAAAGTTTTCCAAGGTAAATACGGGGATCGGGGCCAGTAAATCCCACCGGTCACCCCCCCCCCCCCCACCACCACCTCCCTTTGCGTCAGACCTAAAGTATGCAGCCAAATTTGATTACCCAGAGCAAACACGGTGCCTACGAGGACACAGACACAGGGAGTCACGTCGTTTTACGTGTCTTTCTCACACTGTGATATCTGATCCCGGGGGGGATTTAATCTGTGGTTTCCCTCTTCCTTTTTCTTTTTTTTCAAACATTTTTTTTAATCTGTTTTGTTTTGTTCGTGGCTTTAATTTATGTCGTTTGAAAGGCATTTATTTTCTCGTGCTGCAACTGCGGTTTTTTGACGTGCAATCAAAAAAAAAAGAGGAGAAGAGGGAAAGGAGGAGGAGGAGGAGAAGGAGGAGGAGGGAAGTTAAACTAGGACATTCCCATCCAGAAGAGTCTGTCATTATTCTCTGGAGCCATTGACAGGGGTATTTATCATTTCACCACAGAAGCCAAATCTTTAATTTCAAGAAAACCCAGAATTCCGCCTCTCTCTCTTTCTCTCTTTTCCCTCCCTCTCTCCCTCTCTCTCTCCCTCTCTCCCTCTCTCTCTCTCTCTCTCTCTCTCTCTCTCAGGGAATTCCACAACTATCAGAACTCATTGTTTTCCGACTAAAAATAAGAATTTATTTTGCTTCTGGCCTTTGTGCCTCGGAGTGTAAGCAGGACGACATTATTATCAACAACACACGCTCCACCTTTTCCCGTCATTCCGGGTCATTCTCTCTATAACCTGGTTTGATAGGGATCCATCACACCACACACACACACACACACACACACACAGTAAAGGGATTTATAAAAAAGGGAAAAACATCTTGACAATGCAGCGCTTGTAGCGTCCTTGCAGAGCAGGACCAGATGCGTGGAGAGCTGCACAATGCACGTCTTTTTGTTCTTTTTCGTTAACAAAGCCGCCGTGTTCTCGGAAGCACCTTGATTTAATTTTTCCCGACGAGGCGGGAAAAAGGAGGAGAGGAGAGGAGGGGAGAGGAGAGGAGAGGAGGGGAGAGGAGAGGAGAGGAGGGGAGAGGAGGGAGCGGGGACTCCTTAAGCTGATTGTCCGGTCGGTGTCCTCCCTGCGGATGAATCTGTCAGACGAGGTGTTTGTTTATGAGCCTGTCAGAGCGCCTCACCTGAGCCAGGAGCCAGGAGCCGGCCCAGCCATTATCCTGATGGGCAGCCGGGGCCCGGGGCCGCCCCCCGCCGGGCGGGAATAATCCCGACAGGATGATGTCAAATCTCTGAGGGAGCGAGGAGAACTCAGAAATTACCAGCCGCTCACATGTGATTGTGAGGAGACGGAGTCTAGATCCGCCTCAGGGATACGGAACTTCACAGGGAATCTTTGAGGAGAACTCCTCAGTTTGTGGCTCAGAGGGTCAGGGTTTCTGAGGTCACACTTCAACATGAGTGACTTGAACCCACATGATCTGGGAATGTGGACACTGGATCCTCAGACTTCCAGTCCTCAGTCAGAGCGTCTCTTAACCTGAGCTCAGCCTGAGGAACATGAGGAATGAGATTCCTCAGTCAGTGTCTAGAGCCTTCCTGAACACGTGTGTGTCTCCGTTAATTCTTTGAGGAAACACTCGACCAGATTCCCGGTCAAACACGCTCTCTCTTACGTCCATTCCTGGAGGAGGAACGCCTCGATCTGTGGCTGGGATGCTCCAGATTTCTGAGGTGAAGTGTAACGTTCCTTCTTCGAGCTCTTCAGTCTGGCTGGAGCACCTCAGCGCCTCTGGACCTGAGGTCAGGCCTGGAGCTTCCTGCTTCAGCCTGCTCTTTCTCCTCCCTCCTCCTCCTCGCCTCCTTTCTTTGCTTTTCTTTTCTGTTTTTGTGTGTAAATCCGGGTTTGAATGGAGGGAGCGGGAGCGCGGCGGCTCCGGCTGGGAGCATGAAAGCGTGCTGGGAGCGCCGGCCGCCGAGCAGGCGTGATCCTGCATGCGGCGCCGCAGCCAGGGAGTAATAAGCTCCGGCGGCGCGTTGGCGGGGGCCTCTGATTGCTCAGGTGGACGTTCGCCGCGTCCTGTTTAATCGCCCCCCCCCCTCCTCCTCCTCGCCCCCCCCCCCCTCCTCGCCCCCCCCCCCCCCGCCGCTTGTTGTCATGTTAAAGGTAAATAAGTCTCCGTCTGCAGCCGACGATAGCATTCATCAAGCAGCCGCGTCTTTATTGCTTCCTCCATACCTTGGTCTTTGAACGCCTCATTGTCTGGCTGAGCCGCTCCGGATGGTGCTCTCACCCCTCTCTCTCTCTCTCTCCCCCTCCCTCCCCTCCCCCCTCCCTCCCTCCCTCCTCTCTCTGTGTTTCCGAGCAGATGAAATAAAAGATGATTTCGACGCCCTGGGGCCCGATGCAGCCCTGCAGGCGGTGGGAAACGGTACAGGTGAGTTCAGACCTCCAGCTCCTCCAAGCAGCAGAGAAACGCTGTGTAAATACATGGAAATATGTATCAATGAATCAATCAGCAGGTTTTCAGGAGAATTATGTTTCTTGTTACTTATCATCACATGTTTCTGAAGGCCACAGTTTGAGGATTGTAAACAAACTGATTTTTAAGACATAGAAACACGTGTACGGAGTCAATCAGGCGTGTTTACACGTTGGTTCATCTCTAGATCTGAACACCAGGATCCAGCGTTCAGGGGAATTCCTGTCATCGCGTGTTTGTTCAGGCCTGCGCTCAGGCCTGGACCGAGCTGCAGAGCATAAACACACGTATCAATCAGGAGGAATCGATCGGAGACGATTGATTCGTCGGGTTTACGCTGCAGCTCGTCTCTAAATCTTAACATCCACGTCCAGCTTTTTGGGGGAATTTCTTTCTCTTCTCTTTCTCTTCTCTATTGATCAGCGCGTGATTAGATTCCTCCTGCGGCTCCAAGTTGGCGAACACACACACACACACACACACACACACACACACACACACAGTGAGGGGAAGTCCTGGGCTGCCTGGGATTACGTATCCGAACCGAACCTGCCGTTGTCCATTAGCGCGGCTCAGCTGAGGCGGCCGCTCTCCTCCCTGCCTTCCATGATTTCATTCCCGACAGCCGGGCCTGGAAGTGTTACGGAGAGGCAGCTCTGCCCCACGGAACGCCTGGAAACCCGGCCTTCATCTCTAATTACCCCCTCCCTCCTCCTCCTCCTCCTCCTCCCTCACTTCTCTCTCTCTGCTCTGTTCTGCAAATGTTTTCCATTTCGACTGCTTCTTTAAAGCAGTTTTCTTTTTTCTTCTCCCTCTCCTTCTTTCTTTCTTTCTTTCTTTCTTTCTTTTTTTTTGGAAACAATACTTGTGGCACCGTGGAAGCTGCAGCGCCACTCGATCACATGTGATTTCGTTTAGAGACATGAGCAGTTTGATCACGTCCCCCGGTGCCAAAGCACACTTTGATCCAGGTGATTTCCTCCTCCACTGGAAGGAAAAGTCGGCGCCCGGTTCTGCTTAAAGAAACATTTCTATTTTTCATGCGGAATGATGAAAAAGGAACGAGGAATGGGAATGGCAGCGGGTCGAGGCGTGCCCACATATTCCAGTTTTAATCGGTTTAAAAGCACCAAACTCCCAGTGCTCCCAGTAGGAGAGGAGAGGAGTGAACCTGAAGACGCTCAGAGACAAAGTGACTCTCACAGCTCGTAACTTTAGATGAGTTTCACTGTTTCTACCTCATGATGTCAACTTCAGGAAGTTTTCCTTCATCTCTGAGGATTCCATCCCGATATTCTCAATAGATCACATCAGTGTAAAAACTCACCTATCCAGTCAGTCTCACAATTAACCACACACACACACACACACACACACACACACACACACACACACACACACACTAATGAGACAACCTCGTATTATTCTATCAACGCCGCGTATCAAAAGTGATCCATTGGCACCGATGACATTTCGGGGCTCCTGCGCTCTCTCTTTTTTCCTTTCTTTTTTTTTTTTTTTTTTGACAACCAAACATCTCCTACCTTGACCTTTCACAAATTGGACGGCAAAGTCATCACGGCCTAACAAATGGCTCTTTAAACCTCACCTTGGCTCCCAGTAAAAGCCTAATTAACACAGAGAGAGAGAGACACAGCCTCCAGAATTTCTCCAGGTTGTAAACAGTGTGTGTGTGTGTGTGTGTGTGTGTGTGTGTGTGTGTGTGTGTTTTGAAAGTCAGCCATCCCCTTGACTAATGAAGGCTGCTGATTTCTTTTAGCTCCGGTTTGTTTTTGGAGGCAGCTATCTCCACGCTGCAGCTTAAGAGTTTCCCTGAAGAGAAGGGACTGGGAAATAATTTGAGAAAACGCATTGTGTGGCCTCAGCACTTTGGCTGGCTTAAGATACATTCTGCTCCGCGTGTGTGTGTGTGTGTGCCTCTCTCTCTCCCTCTCTCTCTCTCTCTGTCTTTCTCTTTCTCGTTCCCTTTCTTTTTTTTCCTCCTGAGCTGGTTTGTGGTTTGGCCCCAGTAATCTGTTCAACACAGAATCAACAAAAGCCACAGTCTCTTGATTGACCTTATATGTGAAAGTCGATACGGAGAGAGACGTGGCTCTGCTGCTGATTACACACACACACACACACACACACACACACACACACATACACACACACACACACAGGTTTTTTTTTTATTTCACAGTCCTAAACTTCAACAATCTGATTTTACGTCAGCGGTAAATTCACTCTGAACTCGCCTCCGTACGCGTCTCTTTCCTCGGATTTTCCCGTTTTTTATCTCTCCTTTTTTCTTCCCTTTTTTTTTTTTCCGGATTGTGTTGCGATTCTTATTTTAGCCTCCGTGCCGTGACAAGCGAAGCCCGGTAATTTAGACGTATTCTCCCCAAAGCACCGCCGTAATGTTTTAGGGTGGCTGTCCTCATCGCATTTCCACCAAGATGTTCCCAATATCCTCCTGTAAGACATTTCTCTGGGGAAGAAATGAATCCAATTTATTCCTCCCCCTCTCCCCCTCCCCCCCCTCCCTCCCCCCCTCCCTCCCTCTCTCTCCAGTTAAGAGCATGGATTGCACTTCAGAGTTCGAGGACTTCTTCTCCAAGCGGAAGCTGGATGACGGAGACAGTCACGTGGTCAGCATCGCAGAGTACCTGCAGCGCGGCGACACCGCCATCATCTACCCGGAGGCTCCGGAGGAGCTGTCCCGCCTCGGAACGCCGGAGGCCACCGGGCCGGAGGAGAACGGTGCGGACAGAGGATGGAAGGATGGAAGGATGGATGGAGGGAGAGAGACAGTGGAGGAGTGAACAGTAGGAACTGTCAGGGCTCCTACTGATTAAAAAAAGGATTAAAAAAAGAAAAGAAATTCACAGATAAAAAGATGAAAATAGTCAGAAAACACACAAGAAGGAAGTTGTAGAAATAGATTAATAGACACACACACACTCAGATACAAATCTGTGTGTTTTTACGTCAGATTCTGAGCGTTTTGTCAGTTTTTGCAGAGTTGCAGTAACAGGGCGTCCCCGCTCTGCTGCCAAAGGTTAAAGAGGAAGAAAGAGAGAGAGAGGGAGAGAGAGAGGGAGCGCTGAGGAGGAGGAGGAGGAGGAGGAGGAGGAGTGCAGCTCAGGCGCTGACGGGAGCGGGCAGCTGTTGGTCCCACAGATTCACCGGATGCCTCGGTGTTTACCTACAGTCTTCAGCAACAGCTGGGCAGGGGCCTGAAATCAGATAGCACACCTCCAAATCTCCCAGGACCAGGAGGAGCAGAGGAGGAGGAGGAGGAGGAGGAGGAGGAAAAAAGAGACACTAGGACAGAACAAGCTAACGTGATATTACGTAGCATAAAAAAAGAGAAGAAGGGACGGAGCAGAGAGGAGGGAGGGAGGGAGGGAGGGTGTGTTTGGGTGCATGGGGTGTCATTGTTACTGTGTCAGGGAGTGTTCAGCGTGTGTGTGTGTGTGTGTGTGTGTGTGTGTGTGTGTGTGTGTGTGTGTGTGTGTGTGTGTGTGTGTGTGTGAGAGAGGATGCCAGCCTGACTCTCATGTGGAGCAGATTGCAGAGATAACTCCCATACCACTCCCGGGCAGCTCGCCCGGCCGCTGCCATTGATTCGCTGACCTTTTGGCCCGCTTTCCCTTCCCCTCTCCTCCTCCTCCTCCTCCTCCTCGCCCCTTCCCCCCCCCTCCTCCTCCCCCTCCTCCCCACCACCATCTCCTCTCCCCTCTTGCAGACCTGCCACCTGGAACGCCAGATGCCTTCGCCCAACTGTTGACCTGCCCCTACTGCGACCGGGGCTACAAGCGGCTGACCTCCCTGAAGGAGCACATCAAGTACCGCCACGAGAAGAACGAGGAGAACTTCGCCTGCCCGCTCTGCAACTACACCTTCGCCTACCGCACTCAGCTGGAGCGACACATGGCCACACACAAGCCGGCCCGGGACCAGGTCAGAGGACCCCCCCTCCTCCTCTTCCTCCTCTTCCTCCTCTTCCTCCTCTTCCTCCTCCTCCTTCTTCTTCTCCGGGCTCTAATGCGCAGATCGTCTCCGCTCTGATTGCCAATCACTATTAATTTTTCATGGCGTTTTGAAGATGCGCCTCCGTTTTTTAATGGTTAATAACGTTAATTGAGGCGCCCTGACTAAATGGTTTTTTGATGGCACCCCAACTCATCCTCTCACCCCCCCCGCCCCCCCACCAGCACCCCCCCCCCCCCGGTAAGATCTTCCAGTCTGCACTTTCACGATCTGATGATTGCGCAGGAATTTTTTTTTTCCAATTTGGCAAAAAAATAATTTTCATCACTTCACTTTCACTTCCTGGTCTTCTTTTAATGGTGTTCTGGTGCAGCACTCCATCAAACCCCCCCCACCTCCTCTCCTCCTCCTCCCCCCCCCCCCCCCCCACTTGTAATTTCATGCACTGCATAAACATCTGTGTATACTTGAAGCTCCTGGAGCGATTTATGCGCTATACGTCTGCAGCCTCATGTGTGCGTGTGGCAGGTGGCATAGATCAGCTGGTCCTGCGAGGTGAAGACGCATCTCCACCGTCACGGACGTTTAACTCGCTCGTCAGCTCCGAGTTAAAGACGCGGCTCCGGATACATCCGTCTTCCTAAAAAAAAGAGAAGAAGAAGAAAAATAAATAAATTTTAAAAAGGGGGAGACTGCACGCTGCTTTGAGTTTCTGAGATAATTATAACTTCTCAGTGGACTGAAAGCGGAGCAGTAAATGTTAGAGTCCGTTTGCGTGAATGTGGGGAAAACATAATTAGAAGCGAGGGCGTACCGGCCCTTTAAATGGCTCATCCTCACGTCTGCTCAAGGCGTGAGATCAGATCGAGAGGCCAGGTCGAACAAAAGACGACAGGACCACGTTGTTGGGATGATCTCCCTCCCTCCCTCTCTCTCCCTCTCTCTCTCCATCTCTCCCTCCCTCTCTCTCTCCATCTCTCCCTCTCCCTCTCTCTCTCTCTCTGAGAGGCTCAGACAGATCTGAGCAGCCGGCACTTTCACCTGATCTACCAGCTGGGTGTAAACGTGAGCAGATGGGCCGCTCCGTCCCAATCCTCACATTACAATGCTGCTGCCGCTCCCCTCGGAGCGCCCTCCCTGGCCGCAGGTCTCCCGCACAAAGCCGCTGAGCCTGATTTGTAAATGAGCCGAATTGTTTAAGCGTTAATCCCGGAGATGAGACGACGAGGCCGAGGCCACGTCCCCCGCCTCTCCACAGGGGGCGCTCTCTCCTCCTCGGCTCAGACGCATCCTTCAACGTGAAAACCAAAAACACAAAAACAAGTTAAAACTAGAAACATTTATGAGACAGATTGGTCAGATAGTAGCTGTATTTGGACGTTCATTCATAAAGAACGCATAAAGTTAGATCTAGATAGATGACGAGGTGCTGTAAACCTCTTCACATAGTTAGATAGATAGATGGATGGATAGATGGATAGATAGATGGATGATAGATAAATACTTTGTTTATTCTCAGTAACTTGACACAAGTCATTGAATGATCGTTACAGGAAGTTAAGAGTTCTCAAAATCTCTTTGAAAAATAAAATCACGGTTAGCGAGCAGAGAGGTAAACGCACTGAGGCATAGAACCATAGGTGCATAGATTCAATCTATGTATTTACAGCTCGTTTATTATTCATTAGGAGCGTTTGTGCGCTGCCTTTTCCTGACATGACATGACTCGCGTGAGGGGAGGAAAAAACTGCCACAATTACGGGAGATTACCATAAAGAATACGGTCCTGATAGGTAAACATGCGGCGCTGCTGTTTACAAGCCTGCGCTCTCCTCCTCCTCTTGAGCAATTAGTAGAAATATGACTAATTAGAGCTTATACATATGCAAACGTGGCACGGCGGCAGCCGGGCCGGGGCGGGGCAGAGGTGGCGCGCTACGTAAACACACGTTTTGCTGCTGCCGCTCGCAATTAGCCGCGACCGCCGCTCGTTAGCCGAGGAGGCTAACCTGGCTACGTAGCTGCATGGAGGAGGAGGAGGAGGTGGAGGAGGAGGTGCAGGCTCCACAAGCAGCTGTTGCTGTTTGTTTATGCAACTCAGCAACACGGAAAGGGAGCAGCTCGGGGTCCCCCCCCCCCCCCCCCCCCCCCCCTCCCCCCCTCGACTCTCCACTGCTGATCTCTGAAGGTTGTGGGGCTGTTTGAACAATTCCTCCCAGTCCTCCCAGTGTCCTGCGCGCCACCATCTGTCTCCCCAGGAATGTGGGGAGAGTCAGCAACACACCCCGGCATTTGTCAGGGCTGAACTGGGAGGAGGAGGAGGAGGAGGAGGAGGAGGAGGAGGAGGAGGAGGAGTGTGTGTTTTCTTCCCCCTCACACACACACTCCGTCCCAACGTGTTGTTTCTTTATTATTTACAAAGCGTTTAACGTCCTCGACTCCCTCTTGGAATTAGCGGTGGAGTGAGAGACGAGCCAGGTCCACACGCCCCGAGTTGCTGTTTCACATTTTCATTTTCTCTCCTTTCTTCTCCTTCCTTCTCCTTCCTTCTCCGTCTCTTTCTTTGCTTTCTTTCTTCCTTTTCTTTCTTCACCGCCTCGTTTGAATTGCAAATTCGACGGATTGCAACTGATGTTTACCTTTGAACGGAGAATCAAGGCCCCGGCCTAAAAGATTAATAAAGAGCTTTTTTTTCTACTTTTTTTTTTCCGTTTTTACATTTTTTAAAAGAAGAAGTGAGGAGCCAATTACTCAGAAGGCATTTGAAACAGAGCGTGTGTGCAGTGAATGCAGGTGTGACAGGACGGCGGCCGCGCATTAATGAAAAGTAGATCAGATCGGAGCGTCTAATGAAGGCGATCGCTCTCAGAGAGAGAGAGAGAGAGAGAGAGAGAGAGAGAGAGAGAGAGAGAGAGACTCATTCATCCAGAGTGAGAGAGCGCGTCCTGAGCCAGGAAATTAAAAGGTGTGCGGCTCTCCGCGCTATCGCCGAGGTGAGAGCCGGACGCCGGGACCAGAGGCCTGCGAGGTGCTGGTTGTCATGCCGACTGCTGGAGGTCTGAACCTTTTCTTCTTCTCCTCCTCCTCCTCCTCCTCCTCCTCCTCCTCCTCCTCCTCTCTCTTCTTCTCCGTCTCTCTCAGCATCAGCTGCTCAACCAGGCGGCCGGAAACCGCAAGTTCAAATGCACCGAGTGTGGAAAGGCCTTCAAGTACAAGCACCACCTGAAGGAGCACCTGCGGATCCACAGCGGTGAGGAGACGCCCCCCCCCCTCCTCCTCTCTCCTCCTCCTCTCTCCTTTTATTGAAGATCTCAGATTCCTCCCCGGTTTGTTTTGGACTCTCCCCGGCTGCTAATGGAGAGCGGCGCGGCTGCCAAACACAATATTTGCAGAAACGTGTGTGGGTTTTTATTGACGGCGGCTCGGCCGGCGTTTATCGACACGTAGCTGAACGTAACTGAATGTGAGGGAGTGAACAGCCCGGCCCAGACACATGGAGCCTGAACCTGTAGAAGCGTCTTCTCCTCCAGACAAACAGCTGTAAAACACTCAGAGCCGGTACGTCGCTCCTCTCAGCACTCTGCAGAGCAACAATAGGAGGAGAGGAGTGGGAGCTAAATGGATTTACACCCAGTCTGCTCTCGTTATTAATTCCATCCGTTTGTGACAGATTTGGTGGAATTTGCTGATCGCAGCTTGAAATGGTGACGAGGTCTTAAAGTTTTATGTAAAGGTCTTTAAAAGTCTTAAAACGGCGTCGAAATCAACTTTCCTACAGATTCTCTGATTTATCACCACAAATCATTGGTTCCTCCCAAGATAACTCAGATTTAGAAGCGTTGGATCATTTATCTAGTCTTAAGAATTAATTTGTTATTTGAAGTGTTCAACTTTATCATCTTCAGTCGAGCGCTTCACATCTTGTTTTCCGGTTCTTTTTTCCTCAGATTTAATGTTTTTATCCGGTTTTGTACAGTGTGTGAATTCCATCTGCGGTGCTTAACATTCCGGTTTTTCCCAGAGTGTGTGGGAATGGTTTTCCTCCACTCACCCACACATCCGTCTCATCTGACCTTTTCTTTTTGGTTTTGTTTCCAGGTGAGAAACCGTACGAATGCCCCAACTGCAAGAAGCGCTTCTCCCACTCGGGCTCGTACAGCTCCCACATCAGCAGCAAGAAGTGCATCGGCCTGATCGCCGTCAACGGCCGCATGCGCAGCAGCATGAAGACGGGCTCGTCCCCGACCTCCGCCTCCTCCTCGCCCACCAACACCGCCATCACCCAGCTGCGCCAGAAGCTGGAGAACGGGAAGCCGCTGGGCCTGGCCGAGCACAACAACCACCTGAACATCAAGACCGAGCCGCTCGACTTCAACGACTACAAGCTCATGATGGCGTCGCACGGCTTCGGCGCTCCGGGGCCCTTCCTGAACGGAGGGATGGGCGGGAACAGTCCTCTGGGAGTCCACCACCAGCACAACTCCAGCGGCCAGAGCCCCCTGCAGCACCTGGGAATGTCGGGGCTGGAGCAGCAGCTGCTCTGCTACCCGGGGCTGGGGAACAACCTGAGCGAGGTGCAGAAGGTGCTCCAGATCGTGGACAACACGGTGTGCCGGCAGAAGATGGACTGCAAGCCGGAGGAGCTCTCCAAGCTGAAGGCGTACATGAAGGAGCTGGGGTCCCAGGTGGAGGAGCAGAAGCAGCAGGTGGCTCAGGCTCAGGCTCAGGGGGCGGGGCAGCAGGTGGGGCTCCCGCTGGTCAACCACAACGGCGCCACCAAGAGCATCATCGACTACACGCTAGAGAAGGTGAACGAAGCCAAAGCCTGCCTCCAGAGCCTGACCACGGACTCCAAGAGGCAGATCAGCAATATCAAGCGGGAGAAGCCCAACCACATCCTGGACGTGGAGGACAAGGCGGCGCAGGAGAACTCCCTGTTCACGCCGTACGCCTGTCAGTACTGCAAGGAGACGTTCCCGGGACCCATCCCGCTGCACCAGCACGAGCGCTACCTGTGCAAGATGAACGAGGAGATCAAGGCCGTGCTGCAGCCAGCGAGAACCTCATGTCCAGCAAACCGGGAATCTTCATGGAGAAGAACGCGCACCTGGGATGCTGCCGGAGAAGGGAATGGCGGGGCCGCTCAACCCGTACCGGGACCACATGTCCGTGCTGAAGGCCTACTTCGCCATGAACATGGAGCCCAACTCCGAGGAGCTCCTCAAGATCTCCATCGCCGTCGGGCTGCCTCAGGAATTCGTCAAGGAGTGGTTCGAGCAGAGGAAGATGTACCAGTACGGAGGAGGAGGAGGAGGAGGAGCCAGGACCCCGCCCCCGGCTCCGGCCCCGGACCACCGGAACAACTCGGACCTGATCCTGGGGAACCACCACACTCCCCCCACCAAGGACTCCATGGCAGCTCGCTCTCCGGTGTCTCTGATCAAAGACCGCATCACGTCGCCCTCCATCGCCGAGCTGCACAACAACGTGGACGGCTCGCTGCGGCACCTGAAGAGTCACCACGGCAACGCCGGCAACAACGGCAGCAGCGCCGCCAAGCAGCCCGGAGACTCCCGCAGCAACACCCCGTCCCCGCTCAACCTGTCCTCCACCTCCTCCAAGAACTCCCACAGCAGCTCCTACACCCCCAACAGCCCTGACGTCGGAGGACCTGCAGGCCGAGCCCCTGACCTGTCCCTGCCCCGCCTCCTCAAGGAGCCCAAGCACGCCCTCACCGTCAAGTCCCGGCCAAGCTGGGCAGCCTGGGCGTGGACCCGGGCAGCATCCCCTCGCCCCGGGAGCACTTCGAGGAGCCGCTGAACCTGGCCTACCTCAAGAAGGAGTTCTCGGCCTCGGTCAACAACGGCAGCATCGAGAAGAGCACCAGCCCCATGTTCGGCATCAACCCGTTCGCCGCCAAGCCGCTCTACACCTCGCTCCCCCCCCAGAGCGCCTTCCCGCCCGCCACCTTCATGCCGCCCATGCAGGCGAGCATCCCGGGGCTGCGGCCGTACCCGGGCATGGATCAGATGGGCTTCCTGCCTCACATGGCCTACACGTACGCTGCGGGCGCCGCCACGTTCGCAGAGATGCAGCAGAGGAGGAAGTACCAGCGGAAACCAGGTTTCCAGGTAAATAAGCCACCTGTGGTTCTGTGGTAGGAGGAGAGGAGAACAGAGAGAGAGAGAGAGAGAAGAAGAAAAGCCCTGGGGCGCAGGCAGATTCCCTACAAAATGATCTGAACTCGTTTTCTGGGCTAATTAAAAAGAGGCATCGGGAGAAACGCTCACCTGAGGTACGAGAAGCAAACAGCAGAGAGAGGACGTAGAGCTAGACGTCTCAGAGCCAGATATAGACACACTAGAGCAAAGCAATGTTCCACCTGATAGACACTGTTCTAGTGGTGATCCCTCAGCTCCACCGATAACACCTCCTAAACATATGTATGCTTTTATTTTTAGTCTCCATCCTCCTCCTCCTCCTCCTCCTCCTCCTCCTCCTCCTCCAAAAGCCCCGATCATTAAAAACATCAAACGTGGTCAGGTTCAGATAAATAACTGTAATGATATGGAAGCTGGGACCGTCGGCCCAGCGCGCTGTGGGTGGAATGTGTTAGCGTTAGCGTTAGCGCCGCGGTCCTCTTCCCCAAACTCAGACATGTTGTCATTAAATATGGGTGGAAGGCCTTTGTAAAAATGACAAAGGTGAGCCCCGGAGCGGGAGCACTTCTCTGAATTCCCTCCACTGCCTCTGTGCTGCATTTTAAAGAGAGCGTCGCAGGCGAAATGAGCTCCTGCACGTGGATTAATAATGCACGCGCTCCATGTTCATTACCAGCGGATGCTGAGGGCTGTTTAACATAGAGCAGCCATTCTGATGAAAAAAAAGTATTAATAATGTTTCCTATTCTAAGTTATTAAATTAGATTTTAAAAATACAGCTACAGGCGTTTAGTTCAAATTGATTGCAGAGTGATAGTGGTCTCTTCTTAAAACACACTGTCCTAACACACACACACACACACACACACACACTCACACATGTTCATTAAAGGACGCTTTGGTGGCTCAATATTGGCCATTAAAGGTGCACCTTGTGATTTTAATCATTATATGAGTTTGCAGTTTCCTGCTCTAATGTCGTAATATGGTCCCGGCCATCCATTCGTGTTTGAGACTAATCTTCATCATAAAAGAGAATTTTAAAGGAATGTGCAGAAATTAAAGGCGCTCGGTGCAAAATGAGACCACACTGAATGCACCATTACGGCCCCGAGTGTCAGTTATGGATGGCTGATATTAACCCGCAGCTGAAAATGTTATAAGAAATCAGCGGAGGTGATTAAAGATGCATGAGAACATGGAGCGTTGTGAGCGTGATTGTTTGGAGGCTGCGGAGCCGATTCTCTGAGTGTTTGTTTAGCAGAAACAGCCCCACGTCTCCGTCTGCTTCCAGGAGGATCCACAACGTGTCTGATCTATCGTAACCTAGCTCTAGCCTCTCAGCCGGGACTCATTGCTGTGTTCTCTGTGTTCTCTCTTCTCTTTTCCTTTTGTTTCCGTTTGTTTGTTTGTGTTGTGTTGTTGTTGAAGGGCGACCTGCTCGACGGTACAGCCGACTACATGTCAGGCCTGGATGACATGACAGACCCCGACTCCTGTCTGTCCAGGAAGAAGATAAAGAAGACTGAAAGTGGTATGTACGCGTGTGACTTGTGCGACAAAACATTCCAGAAGAGCAGTTCCCTTCTCAGACACAAATATGAACACACAGGTATATACTGTTCTAGACCCTTATTTTAAACCCCATTGCTTTTTATGTTTTAAATGTTTGTGTTTTCCAAATCCTTTAACCAGTATGAATTTACATTTTATGTTCTCCCTCTCCTCCTCCTCCTCCTCCTCCCTCTCCTCCTCCTCCTTCTCCTTCTCCTTTCCTTCTCTGTTTAACCCTTTTGTAAACGACAGCTAACGTGCTTCTTCATTGACAGGGTTTGAGCCGCGATTCTCTTTAATGTCTCGAGTTTTCTTTTCTTTTTTCTGTTTTGTGTAAAATCGTAATCTGTAATTACTGCAGGTAGAGGCAAAGCGGACAGGGAGACTTTGAGGAGACTGTGCTCTTTATTTCCCAATCATATCCTGCCATATTAACCATGTCGCTATCTTAAAAGAGGCTCATCAGTGGAGCTGGGTGAGAGGGTGGGGGGGCGTCTGTGGCCTGCTCGTAGATCACATCAGAGCGTAGAGCCGTTCATTCCCCCACTATACGCACATCCTCTTTCTCTAGGTTGCATCATTTATTTTATCCGCTATCTGGAGCCGGAGCGCGCACGTTCTGTTATCTGCTCGGACATAAAAAGAGGGAGGGAGGGAGAGAAGGAGGGAGGAGGGAGGGGGAGGAGGGGGGAGGGAGGAGGGAGGGGGGAGGAGGGAGGGCAGAACTCTTTAAGGCGCCATCGTCGCTCTGTTCTCCGTGCGTCTCCAGATGTTTCTCTCAGAGCGGGAGAGGAGCGGAGTCTCTTCACTCTGACTCCAGATGTTTCGATGGAGGCCTCCTCAAAGGAGGCGCGTGACCTCCCTGTAGCTCCTCGTAACTTTAGCTTAGAGCCACTCGAGTGGACGAGCGTCGCCCGCTGCGCCTCCTCCGCTGCGCCTCCTCCGCTGCGCCTCCTCCGCTGCGCCTCCTCTCGTCTCTTCGCTTCGTCGACGTTTATTTATTGACGTTCGTCGTCCTCCAAAGAAACTAAAAACTAAATACGTCGTGGAGGAGGGGGTCCGTAATGCCTCCTCCTCCTCCTCCTCCTCGCCGCAATTTGAATAAACAAACGCCGGGCGGTCGCCTCCGTTGTCGCCGGGCGGATCTAGGCTCCGTGATGTCATCGTGCCTCATGCGATTCAGTCTCTCCTCTCAGCATCTTCTTCATGTTTTTTTCCTGTATGATTTGTTGTGCTTCTCTCCTGCAGATGTGTAAAATGTGCAAATTAATGATTCTGACCGAGATTTAGAAAGACGTAGATCTAGTAAAGTTAGAACCTAGGTGAATGATGTAGATGTAGCGCTAGGTTGTTAGTCTAAACTGTTGTTAGAGTTAATTTGTTGTGTTATAGTGTTGATCTTTGATCGTTTTGCGGTGAAGTCGTCCCTGCATGACTGACGACTTCACCTCTTTGTCTTACAGTAGATTTACAGCAGAATAGAATCAATGTGCCTTGACTTCCTGTTGTTGAGCCCAGTTTGTGCAGTGTGTGTTAAGCTGTGAGGTCAGAGGTCAGACGTGCGTCACTCACGGCCCCCCCCCCCCCCTCTGCTCTGTGTCCCTGCAGGGAAGCGGCCCCACCAGTGTCAGATCTGTAAGAAGGCCTTCAAACACAAGCACCATCTCATCGAGCACTCGCGGCTGCACTCGGGCGAGAAGCCGTACCAGTGCGACAAGTGCGGCAAGCGCTTCTCGCACTCGGGCTCGTACTCGCAGCACATGAACCACCGCTACTCCTACTGCAAGAGGGAGGCGGAGGAGCGGGAGGCGGCGGAGCGCGAGGCCCGCGAGAAGGGTCACCTGGAGCCCACGGAGCTGCTGATGAGCCGCGCCTACCTCCAGGGAATGACCCAGCAGGGATACCCGGAGCTGGGCCCGGAGCGAGACGCCATCCTGAGGCACGAGGCCGTGAACGGAGGAGGAGGAGGAGCGGGAGGAGGAGGAGTGGGAGGAGGAGGAGGAGGAGGAGTGGGAGCGGGAGGCGGGATGATCAGAGAGGGACACAAGGAAGTGGATGGATCGTATGTGAAGATGGGACGCAGGGAGGAGGAGTTCGAGGAGGAGGAGGAGGAGAGCAAGAGCATGGACACGGACCCGGACACGTTGAGGGACGAGGAGGAGAACGGGGAGCACTCGATGGACGAAAGCTCGCTGGACGGCAAAACGGAAACCAAATCGGATCACGAGGACGCCATGGAGGACGGCATGTAGTCAGCCGCGCTGCAGAGCTTCCCCTCGTTTCAGAATTCTCCTTGAGAACCCGCTCGGTTTAAAACACGCACGCTCCGCCAGGCGCATCCCCGGAAGCACTGGAGGATCTGTGGGGCGGCTCCGCCCGGCCGAGCCCAGTAGCTCCAGGACCTGCAGCTCCTTAGAACAGACTCACATAGATGGTTCCAGCCCATTAGAGCCTGCTCCTGTGTGCAAACACAGGGAGGTTGCCAGGTCTGGTACCAGACTGTAAACCTGGCAACAGCAACACTCTGAACCTGACTCCAGGATTATGATCCTGATATATTCCAGGCTAGATTAAGACCCGATGCCCAGGTTGGTTTGTCTCAGTGATTCTAAGGAGCTGAGGATCTGCAGAGTCTCTGAGCGCAGCTGGCTGGAATCTCCCCACGTTCCGTGTTAAAGTCTTCCCGAGGATTCGTTTTCTGTGGAGCGTAACGTGCACGTGCCTGAAGCTTCCGGGAAGCTTTTCTTTGACAGACTCCTTCGGAAAAAAAAAAAGAGGGTGTGGAGGGTGAGGAGAGAGGGGATGGAGAGAGAGAGAGAGAGAGAGAGAGAGAGGGTGAGAGAGAGGGTGAGGGACGTGGACTCGAATCAATCTGGAGGAGGCGTGGAAGGAAGGAAGGAAGGAAGGGTTTGTGAAATAAGCTGCATTATGCAAACCGAACAATGAATAAAATGAATACATTTCAACAAATGTACAGTACTAAAAAGGCCTAAAAATACGTGTGGTGCTAACCTCCTCAGATAAAAAAAACCCCATGTGTTCCATAGTATTTATAGCACAACTAGTGACTTGTACAAATTGCACTCCGCTTCTATAATCATGAACAAAAATAATAAAAAGTATTGCCTATGTATATATTTATACAGTGTTGGAAAAGAGCAGTAGTGTGAGCACTACTCCAGTCCTTCGATATGTTCTCACCTCCCAGCCCACGGTGTCGTCTTCAGTTCTGCCACACGGTTTCAGGCCTCTTCTTCTTCTTCTTCTTCTTCTTCTTCTTCTTCTTCTTCTTCTTCTTCTTCTACTTCTTCTTCTTCTTCTTCCTCTTCCTCTTCTTCCTCTTCCTCTTCTTCCTCTTCCTCCTCTTCTATTTCTTCTATTTCTCCTTCTTCTTCTTCTTCTTCTAATTCTTCGTCTTCTTCGACTTCTTCTCGACTCGGTAAAAACAAAAAGGACTTGATGTGAAGGATTTTTTTTTTTAAGAAAAAGAGGATGAAGTTTTAAAGAGACCTTTGTTTTAAGGGAAAAATTACATACATACGTACAAGTCTATGGACGGATGAAAAAATGAAGGACGAAGCCTTTGTAAGGTGTTTTTGATAAGAAAAAAGAAGCCTTATATGCAAACCTTTTAACCTGTGTGTTTTCTGCAAGTGCCACCCTCGTATTGTGTAAAAGGAAGGTTCATTTTTTCACCAGCTTCAGTATTATGAAATGGTTCACGTTGTTCTTTGAAGCATCCGTGTCAGTATTAAGAATTATAGGCAACAGTTCCTTAGTTTACATTATGTCGTGCAATGTTTTCTCAGTTTCTTTTTTCTCTGAACTTTGTCAGTATTACACCAAACCGTTTCTTTTACTCTTCTTATTTTTTCTTTATTTCTTTTTTTTTTGGAAACAACAAATTGCATTCATTTTATTTGTAGGTTGAAAAAAAAACATTATTTATGTGGCCCATTTTATATTTCCTAATTTTATTTATTTCATACTGTTGTGTACAGTACTATAGTTCTTCAATATATAGATATATTTTAGTAAAAAGGAACATGGTGTCGATCATGGGGCAAATTTTACGTAAAGAGAGCATTTATTGTGTTTTGAAACATTGTGAAATGCGAAGTTTAATCTTATTTTATTTTATTTCCTTTTATTTTCCAGTTACTGGAAAATTCCAAATTTGGGAACTTTTATACAATTGTGAAAACACTGTATTTTCGACTGAAAAAAATTCCACTTTCTTCATCTTTGTTTCTTTTTTTAAGCTAAAAAAAATGAAGAGGGACTGTTAAATACTATGTATGATATCATGACTGAAGAAGAATCTTTCCTGAAATGTCTTTGTAAAAGTATTATTGAATTCTTAATTTGTAATTTCTCTTGAAAATGACCCTGCTCGAATAAAAAGTAGCCAAATTACAGAGTAAGACGCCGGCTCCGCGCCTCCTGATTGACCCGACGCATGGAACGCTGCGGAAACCCGGGAACGCCGCTCCTCTGCTGTGAGTCGGGACGCCGTCCTCCCTCTGTCCGTCTGTCGCCTGGTGGAGGGTTTCACAAGCTTCACTTCTGGAGCTCCTGCTTTCTGGAATCGGCAGCTGTCCGGACAACATCTGTCCTCATGTCTCACGCGTTGATTTGAAGTCATCCGAGAAGCAGAAAACATCAAGTGTCGACTTGATCCAGCTTCTCTACTCTGGAAATCTGCTCTTCTATAATCAGGCGAAATATCCGACATTCCTCGTTCCCTCTCCAGATTCTGTAGAGATTCTGAGATGAACCAGGAAGTATCCTCATGTTGCATTACGTTACTGTAACTGTCAACAAATCTTATTGTCAAAAACTCGATTCCAAACATTCCGATGATGTTCAGTCCTGGAATCGTGCAGCAGCTGCCTCTTTCCTGTTGGGAACTGGTGAGATTCTGTGTCGGCGTGTGAGATGCTCGGATACAAAGAGTCTTTCCTGTTTGGTTCTCATTGTCCTGGAAGTGCAGACTGGAATCACAGTCACAACTCTGCATCGTGGAGTCTCTTTGAATCTCTGAATCTTGTATCAACACGTGAGATTCAAAGATTCAGAGATTTTATTGTCTTTCCACTAAGGAATGACAGTAAGTATTACCATTGGAATCTTCTGGAATCTCTTTGAATCTTTGTATCTTGTATCTCACACGCTGATTCAAAGTCATTTGAAGAAGCAGAAACATCAAGTATTATCCTGTTCCAGCTCGGTTAGAGTGAGAATCTTATCTCTCTATAATAGATTCATTTACATTTCCGGCCTTCCTCCTCCTCCCACTAAATATTCCGCAGAATTCCGGGCGCTCCGACTCTGACAGGTGGACTCCAGCGGCGCCGTCCTCTGCGCGCTGGAGGAGCCGCTCGACTCCATTAACCGCGTCACGCAGATTAAAAAGCTTCAAAACTTCAAACGATCCCGAGATGAAAGCGGGAAAAGGAAAGGTTGAGCGATGCCAAACATCAGAACGAGCCAGGACGCTTTGCATATTCCGATTCTGCTATCGATCGATCGGAGCATCCCGCAGATAAAAGCGCGGGTCTTAAATGATTAGCTGAGGAATGTGATAACGCGCCGCCTCCGCCATTACACATTCCGAGCGGGAGGAGGAGGGGAACTTTACATCTGTTAGACTCCAGAGGTCGGAGGTCAGCGTGGATGTGATGAGGTATTCCTTCACATTCCAGAGCCAGCAGACAGACGATTCCTGGTTGTTGTAGGAACTCTGTCACTCTGCGGGGAATATGGGCCGGTCCTGACGTTGATCCGACCTCTCCGTTCGCTCCGGATCGATCCGTCTCAGACTGTTAGCCGGCGCTCCGAGCTGCACGCCCTCTAATTGCAATCAGACCTCCACTCGGAGCGCCGCATTGATTTTTCCGCTTTCCCTTAATAATTTTTATATTCCGCACAAACGTTTCTGGAGAGCGGCCCGGGAAGTTTGGTGTAAACTCTGCGGAGCGGGAGCAGCTCCGTCTCGTCCCGTCACGTCACGTAAAACTACGTTTGTTTTTTTTTTTTAAGTGCAAAACCGCCTCCGTGTGTTAATCCCTAAATCCCAGCCGCTAATCCCTGCTCCGGTCACGTATCCGACACATTTCTCTGATTCCAAACTTTAAATTCTCTGACCTGCTCCTCCAGCGTTCTCACAGCTCCTCCTCAAAAAGAAAAAAGAAAAGGTTTAGAAACCTGCTCGGCCGTGACGCTGATCCGCTGTGATGCCGGGCTGCGCTGGGAGCGCTGGGAGCACTGGGAGCGCTGGGAGCGCTGGGAGCACTGGGAGTGCTGGGAGCGCTGGGAGCACTGGGAGCGCTGCCCGGCTCGTAGAACATTTAAAAGGCAGGAAAAACAACAACAGGAGCGTGTAGTAGTAATTCATACGAGTGTCATGCAGCCATATGCCCGGGCCAGATTGGTGGTGTATTTTGGACAGCTGAGCTCTAATGATTCACTGCTGGGCCGTGTATAGACCAAAGCTTAGTGTACGTTTAGCCCCAGGCTGCTGGGCTGCACACACACACACACACACACACACACACACACACACACACACACACACACACACACACACACACACACACACTTCCCTGGAAAATCCACTCGTTTGCATTAAGAGACTGGGCTTTTTATCGCTCCTCTACCTGCTCTCATCACCGCTCTGCGGAGGATTGTGGAAAACAGGAGTTGTGAAGCTTCCATACGTAAACAGACATGAAGGAATTATGTAAAAGGGGAATTTTAAAGCGTATGTAGACGTGAGTGGAGGGAAGTTAGAGTACAACACGTAGACGTACGTGCATGTGCAGTACGGGAGGTTACAGTATGGAAAATAGGAATTCTGAGGCTTCCATACATTAAGTCTGGTATGAGCGCGTTCAGGGAGGTCAGAGTGTGGAAAAGCGGAGGCCGAGCGTGCTAAATGAAGACGTAAGGGAAAAGCAGATCAGGAGGAGAGGAGCGATATAGAGGCCGACAGCGAATGAAATTAACTCTGAGGTTTTTGGTTTTGCGACCGAGGGTCTGAAGCGTTCCGTGTTTTCCAGAGCTGGAGAACAGATCAGAGCCCGAAATAAAACTGAGATGACTCAGTGGCGTCGTCTGACTGAAGGGACGTCACCTGGAGCCGGAGCAGCTCAGGAGGGAAGCTCCTCTTCTAGATCTTTTTCCAGCTACTTTTTCTTTTTGGGCTGCTGCAGTTCACGTTCCCTCTCCTCCTCGACAGATGGAGTTTGCTCAGTTGTCATGGAGACGAAGCGTCAAATCAAGTCATGTGAAGACAGGAAACTGAGAGGCCTCGGTTACACCGGCTACCAGAGAGGCTCAGACAGATCAGAGCTGCAGAGGAGAAGTAGGAATGTTTGTCTCATCAGGTGCAGATAACCGGGTTAAGATAGTGATCCCAGTAAACAGCTCAATCTGTCACGAGTTGCCAGGTTTACAGTCAGGTATCAAGACCTGGCAACCTTTCTATAGTATGTGATTAACATGGCTGTTAGGTTTCAATCTACCTAAACAGGCAGAACATTCTGGAGAATCCAGGAGGAAGGTCAGAGTAAGGGCGATGTTTACTCGCCAGGTTTGCAGTCTGGTTCCAGACCTGGCAACCTCCCCTGGAGGTCACTGACCAGAGCTCGACCTTGTGGCCTCCCCAGTCGATAAGCAGCATCCTGTCCTTTATTTTCTGTCAGGGAGGAGGGGGGGTAGAGGAGACTCACACTTTTGACCTCATTAAATTATTTACATATCCCCATATGCCGCCCGGACCATTCCGGGGGCACATGAAGGACGGTCCCGGGCAGAGACGAAGCTCCTCAGACCTGGCAACCGGCGAGAGAAAGTTCAATGACACGCCGGGAAGGAAAAAGCACAAGTGACCAGCGGGGATTAGCCAATCAGAGCGTCAGAAGAGCAGCCAGCTGTTCATTCTGGCCGGAGCGAAGAGAGGCCCGGAGCAGGTGGTGCAGCCCGGTGCCAGCGGTGCTACAGAGGGGGGAGGAGGGGGAGGGGGAGGGGGAGGGGGGGGGGGGAGGAAGATGATGATAAAAGAAGCTTATCTTCTGCCTCACTTCAGTACTTTTAGTCCTGGCAGAGCATCCCTGCTCCATATAGACGCTCCATATATAGTTCCCATCATTAGCTATTTATCAGAACATTCATCTCCTCCTCAGGGATGGAGACAAAACATTCCCACCTAACTTCACGTACAGATCGAGGCGGGAGGTCAGGGTAAGGTCGGCGTTCCGACTGTTTCGAGGGAATGTCGCGAGCAGCTCGTCCTCTGTTATTCCTTCCTGGCACGCCGTCGTTATCGAGCAGATCCAGGCTTTAATACGCTGCCACGTCCTGAGACAGATCCGAAATGCTCCGCAAAGCATAAACAAAAAGCAATTAACTGAAGGTAGGAAAGGTGGAGTCACACACACTCACACACACACACACACACACATACACACACACACACACACACACACCACACACCACACACACACACACAGTGGGAAGGTCAGGAGTGGAATAAAAAGCCATTAAAACGACAGATAAATGTTAAATTAGAACTTTGAAGCCAAGCCATGCAGAGTTTCCTCGTCGTTGTAATCCTGCGTTTCATCCTGTTTCAGACTAAAAATGCAGGTTTGGATCCAGACTGCAAACCTGGCAACCTTCCCATAGACGTTCCACATAAGTTTCCATACAGTAAACGTGTGTGTGGGACATAACGAGGGCGTGTCGTTAGGTACAGTGAGACTGTTCCTGCAGGTTGCCAGCTTTCACCTGACCTGGCAACCTCCCTGTCCCTTACATAAAGGTTTGCATTCAACGATAATAATATAAACACTTGATACTTTTCATCCCATTAACCCTTTGATGTTTCATCCCTTGGGGGAGCTTAGCTTATCCAGGTCCTGAAGGGATAATTCTGGGAATTCTGTGGAGAACCTGTGTGTGTGTGTGTGTGTGTGTGTGTGTGTGTGTGTGTGTGTGTGTGTGTGTGTGTGTGTGTGTGTGGGGTGTGAAGCGTCCAGTGAAAGCAGCAGCTGCAGAGCGCCACAAAGACAACAATGCTGCAGCATGGGGGGGGCGCGGCCACCGCCGGGCTGCTGGACAGCTCTGTGAAGACTCCCGCCTGGAATTTTATTAATTTGCATTTATGGTTTGATGCTCGTGCTGCCACCAGAGCACCGCGTCTGGCACGGACCAGGCCTGGTAGGACAGCGGTGGACCGAGCTCCTGCTGAGGCCTGGTGGGAGGAGGAGGAGGAGGAGGAGGAGGAGGAACTGAGGAAGACAGGAAGTGAGTGGGAAAAAAAACAGGAAGTGAGTGAAGAAACCAGGAAGTGGATGAAGGCACCAGGAAGTGAGGCACACAAACAAAACCAGGAGTTAAATGACCAAATATGAGGTCTCTGTCTCTGAATGTGTAACTGTATGTAATAGAAGCTGCAGACCAGCTCCAAGCTTAACCCTGCTGTGGATGGAGACATTTTCCAGAAGGTTCCAGCTCTGCAGGAGGAGGAAGTGAAGGTCTCCCAGCTGCTCCTGGTGTGTGAAGGTCAGGAGGTGTTTGCACCTAGAGGTTTTTATAGCAGAAAACAAACCACAGATTCCTTCATTTTAAAGTGTGGAACATGTTCCAGGTGCTGGAGAACATCTCCTGGTTCCATCTGCAGGAGCAGGTAAACACACACACACACACCTGGACACCACGCTAGTTACAGGCTGCTCTGTGTCAGCTCTAAGATGAGGCAGCAGCTTCAGCTGCTCTGCCACTGAAGGTCTGGCTGCGGCTGCAGTTTGCAGGTCCAGGCTGAACCTGTCTGTCTGCGTGTGGAGTGAGTCAGCTCAGTGACTCACTCACTCACTGAAGTTACGTAGGAGGATGAAATCTGCCTTTGTAGTTCCACAAGTTACAGGTGCAAAACTCTCACTTTTGTGTTGATCCGTTCTGGGTTTGAGGTGGAGCCAGTGGAGACTGCTTCATCTGAAAGTGTGAAACGTCCTGAAGAACCAAACCTGATGTTCCTCACGTCCCCAATCACCTGGAGAAGACCTCACAAAGGTACACACACACACACACACACACACACCTAGACATCACACAGGTAGGAGGTAGAAACTAAAACTGTTTTTACATTTAAAAAAAAAGGCTGAAATCCAGTAAAAGTTATGACTATAGTCAGAGTTTGTTGGCGTTCCTGATTAATTCTGATTCCAAAGGTTTAACGATTTTACAAAGTCAGGAAGTCTGTTACGTAGGAGGTTAAAATCTGTCCTGCTGCTCTCAGAAGTCCAGCTCTCATTAGAATCAAAACAATTTCCTGTTTTGCGATGGATCCTGATGTCAGAGTCCGGACTCTTTAATGACCCGAGGCAGGAAGCCGTCCATCCCATTTGGAACGTTTCCCAACTATTCCTGAGAGAAAGGTGACGATCCGGAGGGTCGTTTCCCTTTAGCAGCCACAGGGAATGATCTCTGTCAGTCTGCCCCCCCCCCTCCTCCCTCCTCCCCCTCCCTCTGAGGGGTAAGTGATTATGTGTTTTGCCAACGTGTTTGTGGAAATCTTTTGATATGCACAAACACAGATCCTCACGCGGGCGGCGCCGGCCTCTTTAGGCTGACGGCTGATTAGGATGCCGGCTCATGGCCGCGGCCGCCGGGCCCCAGCTGGGTGCAGGGAACATCGCTCATTACACATTTTCTATCTGGAGGGGGGAGGAGGGGGGAGGAGGAGGAGGAGGAGGAGGAGGGGGGGTTCTCAGCGTGCCGGTGAAGGTGTAATCATGTCGGTCAGCCGGCGACTGATTAAAGCTCGGCCAGAGACCCGGACACACGTCCTTAACCTCGTCACAGGAGACGCTAGGCTAACCATCACTTAGCCGTCAAGGTGTGAGGCTCTGCCCTCCCCCCTCCCTCCCCCTCCCTCCCCCTCCCTCCCCCCTCCCCGGCCCTAACCAGACCTCTGCCTCGCTGCTTTCTCTGTCAATTAGAGCTCAGAGGGTAAATTAGCGGGATGGGATGGAATGGCGTGTCAACGTGGAAATCACGTTAGCGACCGGAATCTGTTTCCAGGTACCGGCCTGCTGATGAATTCCGGGTTTGGAATCGGAGATAATGGAGGCAGATTTGTTCGTTTAAAGTGTCGAACACGTTTCAGACGTGCAAAGTGAAAGTTAGAGCTCCGAAACCACAGCAGAGAAACCAGAATCTAGCGGCATTTTAGGTTTTCTGTAGGTTTCTGTAAAATTAGAGTTCAGGGAGTGAATTAGAGGGATGGAATGGAAGGATGATGTTGGAGGATGAAACCAGGGTTGAGGTTTAGGGTTGGGGGTTATGGTTTAGGTTTAGGGTTGGGGGTTATGGTTTAGGTCTAGGTTTAGGTTTAGGGTTGGGGGTTATGGTTTAGGTCTAGGTTTAGGTTTAGGGTTGGGGGTTATGGTTTAGGTCTAGGTTTAGGTTTAGGGTTGGGGGTTATGGTTTAGGTCTAGGTTTAGGTTTAGGGTTGATTTCTAGGCTTAATTGTGTTGGGAATGATCCTCCATCAGGTTCCAGGGAGTTTCCTTCTCTTTCCTGCATTTCTAAGTGTGAAACTCGTCTCAGTCCGTCGCCCTAATTACGTGACGTTAGATTAGCGGCTGCTCGCCATCGTTTACCCGTCAAGGTGCGAGCCCCCCCCCCCCTCAGGCCCCACCCCCCCAGCCCATTTCCAGACCTCCCCCTCCACCCTTTTACTGTAAATTGAGCTTTTCTCCCCTCTTCTCCTGGGTCTTCATGCATGTTTGATGAAGGTGGTGGATGGCTGCCTGCCTGGCTGGGCGTTCCCTCTCATACTGTCCTCTTGATTTAATTAGACGTCGTCCCTATCTCTCTCTGCCCCCCTCCCTCAGTATTTTCGACAAGGAAATATCTGCTCTAATTAAGCGGTATACTTCACCAGAGGAGGAGCAGACAGTGCAATTCAACGCAGGGTTAATGTGGTCATAAAAAATCCATGATTTCTTGCCCTTTGCCCTCCTCCTCCTTTTTGGCTTTTTTTTTTTTTTTTGCAGCCGAAATCTCCAGAAAAATGGACTTCAGATGTGTCCTCTCGCTGCCTGTGTGTTTTTGTCTCTCGGAACAGTCCAATTATATATTTTTTTGTCGGGTTTATGATTATTCATGCTAGAGAGACTCGCGGCCGTTAATGGACTTAGCGCTGTGTTGTACTCCCTCTCTGGAAACAGATAATTACTCCATTGAGGAGGCGAAACCTTTCGGTCCAACCTTCCTGGAGAAAAGGAATGAATGTAGCGTTACATGTATGTAATTTCTTAAAGCAGCATTCCCTCTGTAGCCTGCAGGGATTAGGCCTAATGACAGAAGTTAATTATATTAAGAGTAATTTTCAAAAACAGTTCATGAACTGCAAATTATACTTAAAATTGCTCCTTAATGCTCTTAACTGTAATTAAATTGCCTAATATCTTAAGAAAATGAGCTTGTGGGACGGCAGCGATCGGTTAGGGGAACTCTCCGGACTCGGAGCTCGACTCGAACGACATTTATTGGAAATATCTCCCAAACTGGTGGCTCCGGATCAAACTGGGAACGCTTTGATTCCACAGTCTCCGGCTCGTTTATCAACCGTGCTGCGTTGGTTCAATATTTTATCATCTATCACATCATGTTTCTACTGTTACTGTGTCTTATTCTATCTTTTTGTGCTCTATGTCACTGTTTTCAGGTCTGTGTGTGCTAATATCCATTGTATTCTAGATTTTACCTCATTAGTTTTATTATTTACATGTTTATTGTTTTCTACCAACCAGGACCTCAGGTGCCTCTTTCATTTCATTCTCATGTCAGGAGCAAACGTGAAACTCTTTGAGACTTTGAGTCTTTCAGTGTTGAAGTGTGTTATGATCCACCAGGGTTGCCAGGTCGGGCTGTTTTCTGCCCAGTATATGCTTTGTATTATGCTGTTGCAGGTCTATGACTTCTGTGCTGCTTTTGTGAGTATTCAACAGATTTTTATCACAGTGAAAACATCTCAGAGGCTACGAGGGGCGTTCAGGTACCGTCGGAAACTAGACAATCTGACTAAACAGAGGTCAGAGTCACGTTTCCCAGCCTCAGAAATCAACCTTGTTTTCTGCTTGTTTTCTGCTTTGATCCAGAAATGGACCGGAAAACAAACTCGTTTTTTAACTCGACATTTACAGGGAAAAAAAACAAAACAGACACAAAAAGCAATCTGCAGACGAGCTTTGCGGGCGCTCTCCTGCAGGTTTGGTGACAGCATGTCTCCAGATCGACGCGCCAGTAGTAGATTCATAAATGCATGAGGAGACGAGTCGACCGTCTGGGTTGTGCCACTTTTCTGTGCGACGCCTCCGCGATGCGACTCCTCCATCCTGCCTCCTCGGAGTCGCTCTCCTCCGCCCGAGCCGAGCCGCCAACACTGCCTGAGCTGCTCTGTCACGTCTTAATCCTCCAAACGGTCGACGACGTGCATCTTCTGAGCGTTCCGGCTCCAAAAAAATAGAATTATAAAAAAAAGAAGAGAAAAATCCAGGAGAATTATGTGCATTTGTCTGCGGGTAATTAGGTGTATTTCTTGCCTGAGTTTTTATTTAATGATTGGCTCTTGCAGCGAGGGCCAGCACGTTTGAAGTGTAATGATTCTCCTCTCAGGCGACTTAAAAGTTGGAGGGGAAACTGGATGAAAAAAAAGAGAAAGAAACTGCCGTCATTCTGCGGCTTTGAACAACCCTTAATCTGTACAAAATTTAGGTTCGCCTCGCTTTTTTTTTTTTTTGGAGATCAAAGACTCACGAGAAAGTATTATTCAATCATAACTGGTATGTTAAACCAGCAAAATGCCATTGTTAAAGTACTTACAGGAGGTTTTTCACCTCCGAGAGAGAGAGAGCGAGAGAGAGAGAGAGAGAGAGAGAGAGAGGGATGGAAGCTTTCCGAGTCATGCCATTTGTGCAACTGTGCATATTAAATCTACTTGGAATTTCATGTTGCTAGGACTCCATGTTCTGTGTGGCTCAAGTGCATGCGTGTGCGTTTGCGGGGGTCTTTTTCTCTCTCTCACACACACTCGCATGCAAAACTATGCATACACACACACACACACACACACACACACACACACACACTCTCTCTCTCTCTCGGTGTCTTCCATCTCCGCTGTGAAGCCAGACCCCCCTCGGCTTTTCTCACTTGTAATCATGTCCAAATTTGCACAGGAAGGCAGGGGGAAGGGGAGCGCCATGTGAACTTGTGTGGGTGTTTTCTGTTTTTTTTTTTTTTTTTTGTCTATCTATCTATCTGTGTGTGTGTGTGTGTGTGTGTGTGTGTGTGTGTGTGTGTGTGTGTGTGTGAGGTTGTGTTTTTTCTTTTTTTTTGCTTAAAAAACTGATTACCGCCGATCTCTGACACCCGAGATCCGAATCACCCTCTGAAGCCTTTCAGCTCGAAAAACATTTCTTTCCGCTTCCTCCCTTGGTTGTTTTTTTTTTCCGCTTCTTTTCTGCTGGAAGTGAAATGAATTCGGCTGTGCGAGCGAGGAGGCGCAGCCGCGTCCAGGAAGGAGTGTGTGGAGGAGACGCTGAAGATGTGAGGATGGGTCGTCAGCAGGCAGACCGCTCCCCCAGGGACAACCCAGGAACGACCTGTAGGCTCGCCACACGCTCCATTTCATCCAGTAATCTAAACATTATTATATGGGATTTTATAGTGGGAGTGCAGTGACAAGTCAGGGAATCACATCCGAGCTGTGGAGGAGAGAAAACATCGAGCAGCTTCACGCTACGACGCTAAAGAAACGGCAAGATTCCCAAATGAATTTCTGAAAGCTTCGGAAGGTTCGGGGTCAGACTTCCTGGGAACCTCTGTCGAGCTCCTCCTCGCCTTTTGTTTTTTTTACGACGTAAAACCAAATGAATAAAGAATGAGACGCGCTAGTTTGGCTGTTTGACCGCGGCGTCACATGAGATATTAAAAGCCTGGTGTTCTCGTTAGGGTCGACATGTACTTGGCTCCCTCCGTCACGTCTCCATCCTGTCCTCGAAGGCTTCAGGCGGCTTGGAGGAGTTAGTGGCACTCGCTGTAAGTGTGTGTGTGTGTGTCACACTGTGTGTGTGTGTGTGTGTGTGTGGGGCCCACCTTGGCAGGGGCAGCAGCTATCAGCAGGGCCCAGCCGGCGTGCGAGCAGCGAGAAGCGCGGCGTTTGTAACAAAGCTGCTGCGACTGTAACAATTCACATTTGTCCCCCGGGCGGAGCGAGGTGGAACCTTCCAGGATGGAGTGGATCTGAGGAGGAGGAGGAGGAGGAGGAGGAGGAGAGGGAGGGGGGGGGGGGCGAGGGGCGAGGGGCGCCATGTGTGCTGAGGAAGTCGGACCCTGATGGCGACGCCCCGGCCAGGACGTCTGGACGACGTGTGGCACGATGAGAGAGAGAGAGAGGAGAGACACTTCCTGTCATTCCTGTCTTCTATAAAGGAGCATGTGTGTGTGTGTGTGTGTGTGTGTGTGTGTGTGTGTGTGTGTGTGCGTGTGTGTGTGGATGAACGCAGTGAAAAGTCTTGGAATCACATCCAAAGTGTTGAGGAGAGTGAGCGTCAAGCAGCATCGAGCCGAGACACTGAGGAAACCTACGAATACGTGAAAACTACAGTCACAATGTTCCCATGTATGTGAATGTCTTGTCTTTGTCATTGTAACATAATGTAACTCTCACTGTTTAAGATTCAAAGTGTTTTTATTATATTTCACTCTGTTTTGTGTAAGAAGAAATGTAAACTTTATTGGAGGTTAAAGGTCAAGTAAAACAAATTAAAACTGTTGAAGAAGAATCGTATATAAATGTCAAAATGACACGAGCAATGTTTCCATTAATGTAAATGCCTTTTGTCATTGTAACACATTGTGACAAACGTCAAAGGTGCAGGGTTTTTTTGGCCAAATATTCTGTTTTATTCTGTTTTAAAATGTGTAAATGTTCCCAAGCAGCACAGAGTCAAAACAGTCGAGAAATGTACGACTAGGTCAAAGTCAGAGCATCAGTGTTTCCATGTGTTAGAGTAGAAGGACAGAGAAGACTTGTCAGACTGTAACAAACCCTCTCACTGAAAGAGATCAAAGACTCAAAGAGTTTCTCTGGTTCACAAACATTGAAACTGTTCATCTTCAGTGTCTGTTTCCTTTGGGTCACGCAGTTTCTCTTTTTATTTGACATAAAAAATAATGACGTTTTCCTTCCTCTAACACGTTGAGTCAACACTGCGAGGCTGAGTGTGTGAGGAGTCACTGGACGGGGCTGACGTGACGCTCTGGAGTCGCTCTGAGGATCTATTTTCTTCTGAGCGTCGTGTTTTTGTGGCGTTGCGTAACCTGGGCGTGTCATCAGGTATCAGTCTCCAACATGAGACCAGGAACCATCTCCCAGTGACTCAGAGCGAGCTCAGCGCTCACACATTATCGTGTTTGTTTCTGACTCCGTCTCCTCATCACTCTGCAGTCTAATCCCTGGTTAAACACACACACACACACACACACACACACGCTGTCAGACGCTAATCCCAGCTGAAGCCCACTGCTGACCATCTTGCCTGGAACACATGCCACCACAGTTTGTCAGAAGAAGTTTCTCCTGATCCCGCTCATAAACACCCCCCTCGTGCTCATTTGCGTGATCTCTCCTCGCATCAATCTGCTGTCGCTGGATGTGTGTGCGTGCGGCGGCTGATCGGGGCTGAAGGCTCTGAGGAGCTGCCTGCCTGGACGGCCCCGGACTGGACGGCCCCGGACAGCCCTGGACGCTCTGGACAGGCCTGGACGCTCTGGGTGTCAGGGCCCGGAGCTCCTGATGAAGATGATGAAGATGATGAAGATGATGGTGGCGGTAGTTGGAGGCTGAAGTGGGTCAGGTCCAGAGAGAGAGAGAGAGGGAGAGCTGGACAGGACAGGACAGGCGAGGGACGTGACCCGTTAGCTGGGAGGTGGGAGCCCCCCCTCCCTGACCCCCCCCCCCCTCGGGGGCCGGCTCGGCCTGTCTGTCGGGGCCGGGGCCGAGGCAGGACGCCGGGCGCTCCGGGGCGAACAAATCACAGGAAGTCAGAACACGGCGGTCTGAGGAGTTAGCCGCTCCGCTCTCCAGAGACGAGTGACCCCCCCCATCAGCCCTGGTCCTCAGAGCTCCTAGCACCTCAGCCTGGACACCTCCAGGCCTGAGACACGGTCAGAGGAGGAGAGAGACACACTAACTAACTCTGTGAAGTTAGAGTTCAGGAGAGGAGGAAGAGGAAGAGGAAGAGGAGGATCTTCAAGAGGCAGAGTTCCAGTCCACACTTTATATATACACCGATGCTTTCTGCTAACTTCTGGTTGTGTTTCATGTTCAAATATTTGTATTTATTTCGGTTAGAAGCTGTCTCAGAGACACGTTCCAGGCTCGTTCACAGCATCACGTAACGTGGGTGGGTCATTAGCTATTAATGTGACTACGCCCGATAAAATAGATCCTCAGAGTGACTTAATGTTCCGTCAGCTGTGTCCAGTTACTCCTCAGGGTTGACCCAGTGATGAAGATGAAGATCAGTTTAAGTGAAAGAGTTTCTCCAACTAGATTACCTGATTGGAACAATCGGTGAATAACACTGAATAAAACTGTCTGTAAACAGTATGAATAAACTATGTTGTGCTCAGGAGAAGCTGGACCTGGTGAAAGGTGCAGAACATCTTCAGTATCTGCCTTTTCTTTTGAACAAATGAATAATGTATCCTCTAAATATTTTCACAAAAAGCATTGGGATGTTTTCCTCTCAGATGGTGTTCAGTTTTTATTGTAGCTCCAGTCTGACATGAGAATGAAAAAACCTGAGGTCTAAACGATAAACAGCTCGAGCTGTAACTGATGAAGGTTGGTCGGTCAGACTCGCCAGCAGCTCCGGGTTAATTCTTCACATGTCTTTTCAAATTCCTCCCGGGTTGTTTTTCATTTGGAGAAACAAACTTTCCCTCATTTCACTTTTCTTCTCTGCCCTCCCTCCATCCCTCCTTCCTCCCTCCATCTTCTCCACCTCCTCCTTATTTATCAGCTCACTAGACATTTCAGATCATGTTTATTTTCCCGCGCCGCACCAGCATGCAGAGCCTCCTCGCATCTAATTCGTCTGCTTCTTTTTCCTGTGTCTTCCTGTGTGTGTGGTGCTGATAAAACAGAACGTAGCGCTGCTCCTCAGCTGCGCTGGACGCTGGTAGCGCTCCGTCCGGGAGCGTGATACGAGCTGGTGTCTTCCCGTCTCCGCCTAAACGGGGCATTCGTAGCCACGGGGCAGCGAGCGAATCAGAGGTGATCAGCGTGATGCGGGCTGAGAGGACGCACGCACACACCCCGGCTCCTCGCCCGAGTCAAATCCAGTTAAAATTCACTGCAAAAAAAAAAAATCCATAACCCCGGGAGAGGGTGAGGAGAGCACCTCGGTCTAATGTTTAATGCAGAAAACACGAAGACTCCTCTGACATTAATGGTGTTTACACTTCAAATCAGGTGAAAACTGCTTCAATTTCCTCCTCTTTTTCTTTCATTTTTTTACCTCGACATCTACTCGTCTGGATGTTTCACCTTGTTTACAACCTGTATAATCTCCAGCCCTGATCTCTAAGCTGAGTTAATGTCTGAGACACCTTTCAAAACAAGGAAAATAAATACATAAAAAAACGTTGAAGTAATTAGAAGAACTGTGAGCCGGGTGGATGGGATGCAGAGGCCTGGGAGATGTCATCTGGTACGTCTTCATCCCGAGGAACGGATTGAGTCGTCAGAAACAAAACAAGCGAGCGACTCCCAGGAACGACCAACAAAACCCCACAATAACAACTTGAAAAGACTCCGTTCGCTAATTTGGGAGACGTCCTCCCGCGTCTCCGAAGGCCCGGAAAAGACTTTGGGATTCCAGTCAGAGCCGCGCGATGATTAGATTGCTTCACCCAATTCTTCTATCGTCTGTCTCCCAGTGCCTTTAATATGCAAATCGTAGGTATGCAAAGCTCTGATGCTTTTATTTAAAAGACATGTCCTCGGGCGATAGCAGTGGGCTTCCAGGGAGAGCTTCTGTTCCAGCATGAAATAAATAGTTGTTAAAGGGATCACACAAGTTCGCATCTTAGAAGATGAAAAGCTAATTGACATGAATAATTTATTTGTATTGCGGTATCTTAAAGATATCAAATAGCGGTGGATAAATAAAACTTGAGTTCAAACATGATATCCAGCCTCGACAGGGCCTTCCGAATATTCCGAGGGAATTACATCTTTCAGATTAGTCGTCATCCTTTAAACTCATAATGGCATTTGTCCTAAGGTCACTCCACTGCAATTATCAAATATTACCAGAATACTCAGAGGTATTAAGAATAATGATCTGAATATGAATCATTATGTTGCTCCTGTGGTTCAGGACGGAGAGGCCGCTCGATTTTATTTTTTTATTTTTTGGGAGTGGGTGTGGGGGTGGAGACGAGAGCAGAGAGAGAGAGAGAGAGAGAGAGAGAGAGAGAGAGAGAGAGGAGAGAAAGAGAGAGAGAGGCTTCAAACTTGTAGGGATTTCTTCTTTTCACTCTCCTGAAATCCAAAACATCTAGTTGCCTGGTAACCCGCAGATCACCAGTCGATGCATAACTCGGTCACCTTTGGTAATTTTCAGGCACTTTGTAGTCCTCATGGAACGTCAAGTTACATTCAAATTTAGCAGATTACCCTAAAAAATAAAAGAAGATCTTCAGGACAACTTGTCAACTGTCATGTGGAGCCTCAGTTTCTTCGTGTTCAGTTTTAATCCAGTGACTTGAGTTCATTCAACTGAACTTTTTAATGTTTTTAGTTTGATTGTTCTAATGAAGCCGTCCAGCTAAGCTGCTACTCTCTGGTTTCAAACTGATGTGATGCTGCTGATTCTTTTCTTGTTGGTGTCCGTAGCGTCACGTTGCGTGACGTTGCGTCACACGTAACTCGGTCGCCTTCGTTTTCTTTGGTGATTTTCAGACACTTTGTAGTTTAGCTACAAAACAAACACCACCACGACTGTGTTTACATGTCACGCCAGATGAAATGCAACATCGTGTCGTGGTGGCGGCCTGTGACTCAGAGCTTTGCATGTTTCCAGCTGTGAGGAGAAGCTCCTCCCTCCCCCCTCCTCCCCTCCCTCCCTCACCCCTCCCTCCCTCAGAGCTGCTCCCACTGGCGTCGCTAATAATTTTCGAGCTCGAAATAATAATTGAAGCGACTCTTTGTTTTGGGAGAAACACGCGGGGAAAATGTGCGTGTGCGTGTCCAATCAGATCGCTCGCTCGCCATGAGCTGACATTTATCCCAAAAATGGCGCCGGCCGCCCACCGAACCCCCCCTGCCCCCCCCCCCCCCCCTCCTCCCTCCCTCCCTCCTTCCGCCCGGGCGTAAAGCGAGCGCTCAAAGTGTTTTAAAATTGCAGTTTGACCCCTGCTCAGAGGAGGTCCACACACTCCCCCGAGTCGAATCCTACTCCATATCTCCACTGGCATAGTTAGAATTCACCAGCGCTCGCTCTAAATGGACGGGCCCCCCCCCCCCACCTGATTAGAGCCAACACACAATGCCCTCTTTTGTTTTGCTGAACTTTTGACTGCGTGGGCCGCAGCCCTGACAGTGGCGAGCCGCGCTGAGGAGTCGGCAGCGGGGCGGAATATTTGACATTTCTCCGTGATGACAGCCTCGTTACTACTCTCCTTTTCTTGTACTGTACTGCATGCATCCCCTCTCTCTCTTTTTCTATGTGTGTGTGTGTGTGTGTGTGTGTGGACCCACGTCTCCCGTGGCAACACAATATCTGATTCGGATGACAAATACTTTCCGGCTCTGGATGGTCGTCCTCGTCGTCAAACTTTGGCACGCTCCACCCAGCGCGTAGTCAGGACCAGAGGTTGTGAGCGGTTGTGTTTTCAAGGACTGTTTGACACACGCTGGGCGTGAACGCCGTCCCCGGGGACCCGGTGAATCAGGGCCCCGGGATGAAGTATCGGTAGCTCTTTTTCTGGCGTACACAACAACAGGACCTCGGAGAGTTTCTGTCACGCATTACTCTGCGTTTTTCAACCGCCGTCACTCCCGAGTTCGGGGGTTATTTGAAACCCTTTGAGTCACCATGGAGATTCCAACAAAATACCACGGCTGCTTACACTACAGCGACAGCCGCAGCAAATACACATTCCTGCTGCCGCGCTAGTTTGTTAGACATGATTTATTTGTGTTTTATAAACACGTTTTGGGGTGTTGGACGGAGACTCGCAGTGTTTACAGCTCAGAACACACACAATGTGGAGAAAATGGAAACAAGCGTCATTGTGAATAACAACTAAAATAAGACAATAACACAAAGTTTAAGATAAACTTAGCATTGACGCAGTGGCTAAATACTTAGCTTAGCTCCTCAGCTCATATCATAGTGTATTGTCACTGTCTTGCTCACATTTTAGCTCAGAGGCTAATAGCTTAGCTCCTTATCTGTTACTGTCCAGCTTACAGCTTAGCTTAGCTTTACTGCCTGCAATATACAGTATTTCAGCTTAGCTTTACTGCCTAACTAATAGCTTAGCAGCTCATGTCTGGGCATAGCTTCATTGACTGGCTGAAAGCTTAGCTTAGCAGCTTTCTTAGTGTTACTGTCTGGCTAACACATTTGCTTAGCTTCACTGCCTGGCTAATTAATTAGCTTAGTTTAGTGGCTAATATCTCAGTGTAGCTCCCCAGCTAATAACATAGCTAATAGCTTCCCTGCTTCATCATACCCTATCTTTAATAGTATCATGTTTTACCATATTAAGTATATTTTATACGTAGCTACATTTCCCGTTATTATTTGCGTATATTTCGCTTTCATAACCGTCACTCAATTATACGTTTTTTTTTAAATGTATTTTGTTGTCAGACGTTGGAGCCGGAACCGTTGACGCTGGCGTGGTGACGTCACCCAGAAGCCGGGAGCAGCTGGAAGGAGGCGGAGTCCGCTCCAGCTGTATAAACACGGTAAAAATTATCAAACAACTCCGTAGTTTTGTCAGCTGACTGACCTACGACAGTTTAAACGTTTGTTTACAAATATTCGCGTCTTACAGCCGGCTCACTTTGTCCGTTTCGCTGCTTTTGCGAAGTTTTTCCTCCGGGTGGAGTGAGAACCGCAGCTGGCACAGGTGTGTGGGGGGTCACTAATTAATCACCTCTGTCTTACCTGTCCCCGCTATAGGTTTGAAGGGGGACAAAAGGACGAGGAACACCGCTGTTTTCCGCCAAACTCAGGTATTTTAACTCTTTAAAACTGTTGCAGTTGCTTCTTTTGTGGACTCTGCACTATTGTTCGTTATTTTTTGAGCGTTTGTAATAAGTTTGTAATGCGGTCATTACCATGACGTCAGACGTGTCGCATGCCAGACCAAGTAAGACTGAACCGCCACATTCCTATCATATATAAGTATATATATTTCACAGTGTGCATGACAATAAAAAGTTTGACTCTCATTCCATGTTTTAATTATTCAGACATGTAATGTAGTGTCGTACAGGCCTGTCTCCCTGCAGGGGGTAGGTGGACGATATGAAACTAGTCCGCTGACTATGTTATTTTTATCCAGCGGAGAAGAGGAATACGAGAGGAGACCCGGCACGCCGTCCTCTCCATCCACTCTGTCCTGACACCACACCAACCTGAGGTGCGGTGGACAAGGTAAGACAAGCCTGCTCTAATGGACGCGCCCCGCATACTGAGTGTGTTTTAAAAGGAGTCCTGAACCGACATTAATACTAATGCTCACACTCTAAAACTGTCCGTCCACGTCAGTACAGACAATCCTGTGAAGGATGATATCACTGCTGCTGTAGTGCTAATACCAGGCACCCAAACTATATCTGTCTAGATTCATGCTTTAAAGCTTTAGGGCGGTTTGAGGTCATAACAGGTAGGTTACCAGGTAGGTTATCAGCTCAACTAATGCACTGGTAAGGCTGGTTTTCGCTTCATAAATGTGTCATGAATGTGATTTTTTTTTTCAGTCTTATAAGGTGAGAAAGAAAAAAGAAAATTGTGAATGTATTAGAGTTAAGAGCCCCCAAAAAAAGATGTTTACAAACCAGTTTACAAACCTTTTTGAATTGTTTTATAAGCCAAAGAAGTGCTATTCTGTTCTGTCCTTCTCTGCTCTGTCATACTCTACCCTGTTCTATTCTATTCTACTCTATATTCTATTCTATTTTAATCATACCTGCAGTACTGGAGTACCTCCTGTTATTGTTTTTGAATCCTGAACTGTGAATTTATTGTCGTATTTACAGCGTTGGGTTGTTGAACGACAGTGTTGAAATTTTTACTTTAAAGATTCAGTTTCAAACATTTGCGTGTGTGTGTGTGTGAGATATGAGAGGCCCTGATTCAACAAAAACATCTTTAATATCCGCTCGGTTTTAACATCCAAGCTACATCTCTCCATCGGCGTCGACCCGGAGGACCGATGCACTTCAAAACAGGCGCGATCATACAACCTTCTTCTTCTTCTCCTCCTCCTCCTCCTTCTTCTTCTCCCTCTTCTAACTCTAAATCACACTCCAGCCCTGAAATATCCTCCATCTCTGCACAAATGAAAGAGCCCGGCTGGTAATATGAAGCAGGAGATGTAACCTCACAGCTCCTCTGGACCGAATAGCAAGTGTTAAATGAGAGGAGAGTCTTTGAATAAAGGAACACGTTCTTATTGGGGAGGTGAGGGGCTGACAATGAACCCCCCCACCCCCCACCCCCCCACCTCGCTGTCTCAGAGCCTGTGAGAGGCCGACTTGTTCATCCCTTGTTATGCCGCTAATGTGTATGATTTAAGGGGGAATTATGCACATCTCAATGTGCCTATAAATGACATTATTCATGCACAGGTGCTGCACTAAGCAGCTCCTGAATGATAATTAAGATAATCTTTCTCTCCTTTTTTCTCTCTCTCTCTCCCCTCTCCCCACTCCCTCCTTTTTCTCACGGATTCACTTTGTTCGGAGCGATATCTCCCGTGTCAATACCTCTCTGGGCCGCGCCTCCTCCCCCCTCCTCCCCCCTCCTCCCCCCTCCTCTCAGCCATTGTCTGATCCTTATTCAGCACTAAAAACCCGCACTAACAAGTGAGACCACGTCTAGCGTTCCTCCCCCGAGCCCGACGGTATTTTCTGAGAAATAACCGTGCCAAGTTGAATTAAAGTGAGGGAGAATTAAAAAAAAAAAAAAAAACTTTTTTAGCGAGGCAGAAACTTGGCTGCGGCGTTCCCGAGGGAATTCACCGCGCAATGAATTTCTCAAACGAGAATATGAAGACATTGATGTCGAGCACTTTGCATATGATAAGCTCTTTTTCCATAAAGAGAAATGATTAGTTTTGGAATGGTTAGGAAATGTTTGCCGGGGAAAAGAAAAAAAAAAGAAGTGTTCCAGGCTCTCGGATATTAGGGACATTTAGAATACATTAAAATAAGAGGGAAATTTTGTCGTAGTTAGGAGGTAAGTTATGCCAAAACGATGCTATGGAGCTGAACTTCCTGACTGTCCGAGTGTGTTTGGACAGTAGCAGTGGATCCAGCTCCATCCGATTCAGCTCGGAACGCTTTTTTTTTAGGGGGGGTGGAACCCCTCGTCCTCCCCCCTCTGTGGTAAACAGTGAGTGATGATTATCGTCGCTTTCCGAGAGGAAATCCAGCTGTATTGTTTTAGCACGGCCGCTCTGTTTACAGGAGCCTCTCTCCGGAGCGTGAGCTCGGCCCGGTCCGTCTTCTCCTCTCCTCTGCAAATCACTCGTTCTGTTTGTGTGTTTTTTTCCTGGTGTTCTTGTTGTGTTTTTTTCTGGAGTCTGCGCCCTGGACGAGCCGCGTCTCCCGCAGCTGGCTCCCATTACGCGGCCGCTCTGCCACACCCTTTGATTTCAAATAAACACCCGGAGTATGTAGACGGGTATGGAGACCAGAGCCGGGACAAATAGAGCTGCCAACAACGTCCAGAACGATAGAATACGCACAGGTCCTCAGATACCTGGACCTGGGATCAGGTCCTGGACTGACCTCTGTGGTCATACGTCAAGATATGGTTGAAGTGTTCTGTTCTATTCTATTCTGTTCTGTTCTTGTTCTCCTCTGCTCTACTCTATTCTATTCTGTTTTATTTCACACTGTTCGATTATGTCCTGTTCTGTTCTGTTCTCTTCCACAGTTTTTTCTTACTTTGTTCAGCTCTATCTGTTCCATCCTCCAGTTCTGTTTTCCTCTGTTCTCCTCTACTATGTTCTGTCATGTTCTGCTCTGTTCTGTTCTACTGTACTATGTTCTATCATGCTCTAGTCTTTTCTGCTCTACTCTGCCATGTTCTGTCATGTTCTGCTCTGTTCTGTTCTACTTCTGTCTCTTGTTAAGCTTCGCTCTCGTACTAGTTAAACTGACTACATGTGACTAGATGTTGATGGATGAGTCTTTTCGCCGGCTTGTGTGTGACTTGCCCGGGTTGCCAGGTTGGAGGAAGCTCAGGTACGTCTCAGAGAAGTGACGTTATTGACGAGGAGTCTTTAGGGATCGTTACAAATGTGATTCTGTCTCCTCTGCCGTTCAGTCACTCGGTCTTTTCCAAATGTGCTGGAGAGAAGAAATCATCTGAAACTGCATTAGAGGATAGATCGCTTTCTGTCTGTGGGACTTTGACGTGACTCGGCTACACTTATTAACCTTTTCTTTTTCACCTTAATGGAATTGAAATCAGGAATTGAAAACAATCAAAAAACAAATGATACTCAAGCATTTGTGATTAACGTGTAGTGATAATAGTAATAATACGATACGTTACCATTAGCTTTAGTTACCACTAGTCTGAGCCCTCTCACTATCTAACTAGCATTAATAAGCACAATAATAGTAATTATAATAATACAATCTAAACAAAGGCAGCTAACTAGCTCTACCTCTAGCCAGCTTTAGCTTGAACTAGCTGAGCCTCCCCACTAACTCACCAAGTCCTCCTAGCATTAATAATAACCGTTATAGTAGTGATGATGATACAGTCTAAACTGAGGGAGTGATCAGACTTGAGCAGACTAGTTTTGCGGAGCGTCTCCTCACCGTGGACCTCTGACGACACCCGTCATCTCCGCGCTAGCAGAAGGCAGAGTGAACTTCCTCTGAAGCCAGATTTCCTCTGCAAACGACACTGAATCATATATATTTGAACCGTGCCTGCTGGCTACGGCGCGTCCTGAAATGTCTTTAATAAGGATGAGGATGTGGAGGCCCGGACTCCGCTGTTAAATTAGAAATAACCCGGCAGAACGCTTGACTCGCAGAAACAGGTTACGTTTAAACACAACACATTAATCTCTGCTTCTCGTTTGCACATTTATGGAGCCCGGCTCGTAGTTTTACGTGTGTGTGTGTGTGTTTCCAGTACAGAAACAGCCACATTAACCAAAAATATGAAAAAGCAATTACAGAAACGAGCGCGTGCAGGCGGAGGAGTCCATTGATATCCTTTCTAAAAAATGAAAGAGGGAGTTTTCACATAATACAGAGCGAGGATGTGACTCCACCTGAACGCTCCGATAAACGCTGCGATGTGTTTTCCCGCTCCAGCCGCGTCCTTGCTGCCTCTTTCTGTGGCAGAAATTGCAGCTTTTACTGATGACAGGTAATTTGGAAGTGCCCTTGTTGAATAGTCACAGGTGCCTTGTTGTTGTGCCGATCGAGCCGACTCGATGCAAAACAGCTGAAGTGTTTTTTTTTCATTCTATTTATTTATTTATCTATCTACCCCCCCCCCCAGATGTCTATTCAGGGTGAAACGCTGCTTCATGTGTCCATTAGCAGATCGGGGGTTTTCAGCTTGACAAATATTTTACACACACACACGCTGCAGACACGGATCTGTTGGTAGCAGCTTTTATTTATTTTTTTTGTGCATTTACAAAAAAAAAGAAGAAAACAGACAAGCTAACGACTGTTCCCCGCGGGCGAAGGTGTCTCCGCGTGTGCGTATTGATCGTCAGACGTCTCGAGTGGATTGACAGACTGTGTGTCCCTTTTTTAAATCGGCAGCAGATAAGTGTGAAAAGATGTTCTCGGCTGTATATCAGAGGCTCTGCGATCGCCAGACGTTTATGGGTTAGGGAGGCACACACATTAGCATCAGACGAGCTAGTTTGTCACCAAACATCTTGAGCGGCCTGCAGAAATCACTCGACGTGTTGTTTATCATCCCGGGAGAGTTGCTCTCCAGCAGGAGGCTGCTCCCACTACTTTTATTTTTTTGCTGCTGAGATTCAGGCTTTAAGAAAAAAAAGAGCATCTGGAAATCTACGTAGCTCTACGTACGTACCTGCAGATGTGTTAAAGAGCGTGCGGGTGACTTTCAACTCTGCGAGATCATAGAGACCAGAGTGGAGCAAAGAGAGGGAGGGGGAGGAGGGGGGAGGAAGGGGGAGGAGGGGGTGAAACATCTTTGTTCCCCTCCTTTAGAAAGCTTCAGCCCGTCTTCAGTGAAGCGCACAGGATGTGCCTGATGTTTCCTTGGCAAAGGAAAAGGTAAAAATAGAGATTCATCTGGTTTGAGTTCTGTGGCACCACATTACTTTAGGGGCGATTTTTCTTTTCTTTCCCTTTTTTTTCTTTCTCCTTTCTCCCCCCTCCTCTCCCCTCCCTTCTCCCTTCTCTGGGTCCCGGGCCCTTTTGTGTGATTGAAGCTCAAACAGACCAGGAAATGCAAATAATCCCAGTTGTGAGGCCGGGCAGTGACGTGATGGTTGGGCCGGTGCTGCCGGGCCGGCCACATTAAAGCCGCTCTGAGGCAGAGATGAGCGCCGCCTGGCTCGACTTAGCCAGAGGAGAACACTTCAAAGGCCGCTAGGTTTTCGCCTGCCATATTGAGAGTGACGAGATGTGTCTTTTATTAATAGCGTTCAACTCGAGGTTCTCGTCCCCCCCGCCCCCCCCTCGCTCAGATTGTTCCATTGTTCCACAATCAGCGCGGGGACAGACTGAGAGGAGTCGTTTCACAGCTGCGCAGCAAATTACACCTTGATTACACATGATCGAGGCGGCTGAAGGATTTACTGTTTGCAGCGCTCTGACGGCTCGTGTTTTTTATCTGATTACCACCTTAAAACGCGTCCAGCCTGCAGCCGCATGCCTCCGACCTGACGTCTCATCTCCAGAGACGAGTCCCTGTCAGCGGAGGAGGAGGAGGAGGAGGAGGAGGAGGAGGAGGAGGGCGACTCCTCATACGTACAAACACGTAACGGAGCCTCCTGTTAGCAGCTAGCACGTAGAACCAGACTGACTGACTGTGGCGGTCCAGCCTGGTTCAGACGGGTCGAGTTATCAACACATGACTAGCTGGTTATTTTACCTAGTTGATGAGTCTGTTGGAGCATGCACCTCCTCTGCTCTGCTACTAGTCAAAGTGACTGTTTGAGGACTTTTGTGAACTGATTAATTGATAAATCAACACCTGACACACTCGTATATGTTAGATTCTGGTGGATAGATCTTTAGGAGAACGTAATCATGTTTTAAGCTTTTAAACTCTGCTCTCCTAGTAAAACCAACCAACTCTGCCTGTTTTTGAGGCATTTGTGAATCAATAAATCGATCAATCACTCACTGATGAACTAAGCAGCGGCTCCCCCCAGCTGTGTTCAGATAGTTTACCTTCTACGTGACGTTCTATCTCCCTGACTTTGCTGTAATAACACGTAAAAAACATGCAATGTCACGGCTGAACTATGAGGTAGAGCCGGCACGAGAGCGGAGATTGATACGGAGCGTTTGTTTAATATCGCTGGAGAACGAGCGGCTCCCGACCTGGGGCGCACGGATGAATAATGGAGAGGCAAAGTTCTCCAGCCGCACGCTGCTTTTTATTTTTTACATTTTATTTTGATTTTTTTATGATTGTGTAGTTTTTACCGAGCCGTCGCATCGTTCTCTCTGACAGTTATTGAGACGGAGCGAGGCTCGCCCTGCCTGTGTGTGTGTGTGTGTGTGTGTGTGTGTGTGTGGCTGCTCGGCTCACATTTTTGGTGACATGTGTGAATTGTCACAAAAAGGGACACACACACACACACACACAGACACACACACACACACACACACACATTCCTGGGCGACCCGCGAGCCAAAAAGTTGATAACCCCCCTGACAGGCCCCGTATTTCACCCACACTTTGAGGCTCTTGTTAGAGTCATTTGAATGAAAAATGTCTTTCAGATAAGTAGTTTCACAACTGCTTCTTCTCTTCTTTTTTTTCCTGGTTTTGTGGCGTATGAGTGAGTGTGTGTGTGTGTGTGTGAGATGTTCCACCAGGAATCCAGGCTTATTGAGGAAGTGTTTCGCTCTCTTTTTTGTTTTCCTGACAGTCAAAGTCCTGACACAGATGCAGAGTTCTACCTGTTAGTGAGGCATCGTCTCACTCTCCATCTTTGTTCTTCTCTTTTGATGAAAGCTCAGGTAGATAAGGTCACGTTACAGACTCAGAGTTCATGTTTCCACAAGGTTTTTGTGAATCGATGATCAGCGCGTCACCAACATTTAGATAACTCTGTGTGAGAATTAAATCGTACATTTTAACTCGTTTTTCAACAGTGACTAAATGAAGTATTTGAGAAGCTCTTAGTAGATTAATCACAATGATCAGCAGGTCCACACATACATGAATGTTACATTTCCTGTAAAAACGACTCGTCGATCGTCTCTCCTCCGCTCACACTCTTTCAGAGCTCATTTGCATATTACCCATCATGCCCCTCTTCTCCTCCTCATTAAACATCCGGTATCTTCCGTTCTTTTTGTCCGTTTTTAGCCGGAAAAATCTTGATTCAGCCGCTCTAATTCCCCTCGGCCGCCGTGTAATTGTTGTTTTTGTTTTTTCAGCCGTGATTGGCTTTTTTCCTCTCAGCCCCTAAATCCTTGTCAATCTGAAGTCGGCCTCGACGTTATCAACAAATAATAAACATCCCGTAATTGACTGTGTGAGGCGTGCGGCCGTCTCTTGTGTGGAGGGGATTTCTCTTGGAAGGGACGGTGAGGCGGCTCTGGCCTGTGAGCCGTGTAGGGAGCGCGGGGAACGTACTCGTCGTGATTAAGTTTCTGAAAGCGCCATGTTTTATCGTCGGCCAGCACCACAGTTGACAATCTTCAGACCTTCACTAGAAATAATTAGGATCTATTTGAATGCTGAGTGCGGCGAGACAAGAGCTAAGCTTGTTAACGAATGTGGTGGCAATTAAATGGCTCATCCCTCCCTCCTCCCTCCTCCCTCCATCCCTCCCTCCCTCCATCCATCCTCCCTCCTCCATCCATCCTCTACGTCTGTTTACGTTTTTTTATCACCTGAAAATTGATTATAATTCCCCGGGCGTCGCTTGACCATAAAAGTTTCCAAAAAAACAGAAAAAAGTGTAATTGAAAAATGTGGCCGCAGCATTGTTTTTGTGTGGTTTTCTAAATTGTTTCCTTTTCCACAAAAGACCAAAAGTATTTTTAGTCGCCGCAGATCCCACATGAAACCTGAGCGGGCGACATGGTTGAAATTAGTCCTCGCTGCTTATATTTGAATGTTTTCTCCCCTCCTCCTCCTCCTCCTCCTCCTCCTCCTCCTCCTCCTCCTCCTCCTCCTCCTCCTCTTCTTCATTCCTCCTCCTTTTTAATTTCTCCACATAGTTTAACATTAAAAATCAGGTCAACCTTTAAGATTTATGAGCGGAGAGGAGAAAAAAAAGAATTAATGGTATGCTATTTTTATTCAGTCAGTCGTCTGTTAATTTGGTATGACCTTAGTCAAAGGCGGTGAAATAACAAACTCTACTTACTTCTTCTTCTTCTTCCTCTTCTTCTTCTTCCTCTTCTTCTTCTTAAAGACCAGACCGCGGCTCTCCCATGTTGCTTTGCTGGGGGATGTGAGACTTTTTTTTTTTCTTATCTGCAAAACTCAACGCGCTGGGTTTCAGGACATCAGTGGCACTCAGAAACCAACACTCTTTCATCTGCTTTCACAGCGCATTGTTTCAATTAAGCACTTTTTCATTTTTTTATTAGTCGATTGAAAAATCTGTTTTTGATATCGTAAAGAAGGAGAAGAAAAAAACCCTCAAAGCTTTTGTGTGTTAAGTTAGAAAATACCCCCCAGCCCCCCCTGAAAATACCCCAGCGCCCTGGGACGTGACAGCCGGGACAAAACAAGGTATTGATCGATCGATTAGTTGATCGATCAACATGGGACCCTCTGATAACTAATCAGTCTAGATAACTGATGAGTCTGTCCAGGTAAAGTGACTAAAGCTGTTATGTTTATGTTCCATATTAGACTGGAGACAAAAGATCTCTGAGGACCTTTATTTATAGATTAATCAATATATATATCACCAATAACTCATAACTGATTAGTCTGTTAGAGCACTTATATTATTTAACGTGTTTAGGTCCTGTTTCTTCTTTAACTCTGCTCTCAAACACGTAAAAGTAAGTTGAGGTAAAGTTATTTAAAGACGTCTGAATCGATTCATCAGCTAATAAATAGCTGATAATTGATCAGTTTGATCTTATTTTCTGATATTTTAACTCTGCTCTCGTACTAGTCGAGAGACTGAAGTCGAGTGTATGAATCGATGAATTGACAAGAGAGGAATCGACCACACTTCTTTTGAAGCTGCAGTAACACACACACACACACACACACACACACACACACACACACACACTGTTTGAAGTATTTGTATTTTTGAGTGTGTATCCGAGTACCTTTGTGAATCGTTTTGTTGATTTAGTAAAAGCCTCATCAAAGCATTTAAAAAAGAAACTATGAAAGTTGTGTTTGGAGGGGGAGGCGGGGGGAGGTGGGAGGAGGTGGGGGGGGTGAGCGTCCCCTCTCCTCCCGAGGTGCGTCACCTCCTTTTCTCTCCCACCTTGTTCCGCCTCGATGAGTTCCCAGTGTGACTCTCCTGGTGACAGCGTCCAGGAGCGGCTCTCCCGGCCCCCATTGAAGCATCTCTGCAGGGGTTTCTCTTCACACAGGGGGGGAGGAGGGGGAGGAGGAGGGGGGAGGAGGAGGTGAAAGTTTGCCACCGGGCGACGGCTCCCTCCACAGCGGAGGCCTTTGTCTCCAGGTTGGCTACGTTAGGTTACGGAGAGGAGCCCGGCGACCTCTGACCTCGACCTCTACTCCGGAGGAGACCAGAGGTGGGAAGTGAAATAAAAAAAGAGGAGTTGGTGGGAATGGAGGGATGAAGGGGAGGTTTTGTTGAAGGAGGGAGAGGTGGAGGGTTGGGGGGGTGGGGGGGCGGCGTGAAACAAAGTGTTCAGAAATAGGTCAACCAGTATCTCATTTTTCTTGCTAAGCTTGTAATCAGGCCTGACAGGCTCACACTGGAACGGCCTATTGAGCTGGGAATCCAGAGCCGGCCCTCGCCATCCGGCCCGTGATGCGAGGGAACGTTCAGAAGATGGAGGTTCTCTTTGTTCCGTCTCTGTTCTGCTGACGAGTATGATCGGAGCTCGACCTGATGTCTGAACAGAGGAGGAGGAGAGGAGGAGGAGAGGAGGAGGAGAGGAGGAGGAGGTGCAGGCTGCAGGCCACGTTAGGACCAAACAAAGGCTTATTTATCCTCCACTCTCCCTCTCTATCCCTCTCTCTCCCTCTCTCTCTCTCTCTCTCTCTCTCCCTCCCTCTCTCTCCCTCTCCCTCTCTCTCTCTCTCTCTCTCTCTCTCTCCCTCCCTCTCTCGACCCGTCAGGTTTCCGTACAGCAATAATCAGGACACCCGGTCGGTGTTTAAACGTGTCGTCGATTAATCAACACGTTAACCCAGAAATAACTGGTGGTTGATGAGTTCATCTGAGCTCTAACCTGAGCTCCTTGAACTCTGCTGGATCTCCTCTCTACCAACTAGTTAAACTGGTTTAAAGGTTAAACTGAGGTTAAACTAGTTAAAGTGACTACATGTGAAGTGTTTGAGTCCTCTGGTAATCGATTAACCCTCTGATACAATAATCAGCTGATTCTGATAATCGATGATAATCAATATGAACAGGTTTTGAACCTTTCCTTGTCTTTAACTTCAGTAAAAGTGACTAGGTGTGAAAGGATGAGGTGAATGGATGAATCAACTAATGTGTTGATCAGCGAGTCTGTTTGATCCAGTCATGATATTTATCGTGTTTTTAACCTTATCTCGACTTAAACTCTGCTCCAGTGAAAGAGAAAGTATTTGAGTTCGTTGTGAATCAATTAATCGATTAGTGATGAATCAAACTAATGAAGCCATAATGACACACACACACACACACACACACACACACACACACACACACACACTCTCTCTTCCTCGTCTGCTTCTAAATAACCCTGCAACAAAATGATCTGGTTGAAATGAGCCTCGGACTTTTATGTGCAGACTTTCATCAGAAAATCAATGCAATCTGTACAAATTCCTGACTGAAAAATAAAAAAATAGAAAAGTGGAATCAAAACTGGAAGCGGCCTGGAAATAATTGCGTCCCGCTGACGAACGAATGTTCATCTTCCTCTCCTTCTTTTCTTTTTTTCTCTTTTCTCCATCTCGGATTCATATCTTGTTAAAGTGGCCCACGGGTGTCCAGACGACCCTGAGCTGCTAATGAGGTGGCACAGTTCACCCGAGGGTGACGACGAGTCAGGGGAGAGCTTTATGAGCCCTCCAGGCCTCCGTCCACCCAGAGAGGGGGGGGGGGGTCTGTCCATCCAGAGAGAGAGGGGGAGAGGGGGGGGTCTGTCCATCCAGAGAGGGGGGGGGGGGGGGGAGGGAGGGAGAGAGGGAGGGAGAGGAAGATACTACTACTACTACTACTACTAATAATAATAATAATAATAATGATGATGAAGTAAAATGCAATTGAATGATTTTAATATCTCTGTCACGTGTTTTGATGGGGTTAGAAGAAGTTATATAAACTCATTAAACTTATATTATGTTAAAGTTCAAGTTAAGTCAAACTCATAACGTATAGCTTAAAAAAATACACATACATATGTATATATGCATACTCTGTATTATACTGTACTACTTGTACTACTATTCTATTCTTAAAAAATGAAAATATAGATATAAAACAGGCTGTTCTTATGTAATATGTGTAGCTTGCTATCATAGTTGATAATATTTACTATATATATCCAGAGGTTTAACCAAGAGATGATTGGCTTAGAAACTCAGAGACGATGGTGTTGAGAGGACAAACAATCTTTGGCTCATTAACTGTGATGATGCGGACACAGAAGCAGATCTTGTTTCTATTTTTTTATTTTGGAGGATGATTTTGAGGATGTTGTAATATTGCGAGCGTCACTGATACGTAGATCTGAACCTTGAGAGGAGGAGGAGGAGGAGGAGGAGGAGCAGCCTGAGGAGTCCCAGGGCCTGGAGCAGCTCTCTGTGGTCACTGTGTGATGATGTGATAGAAGGTCATGAAGGAAGCAGCACAATGAGCGAAGCTCCGTAATCCTGAAAACTATTATAGCGGAGGGATCAGAAACCCCCGCTGCTTGGAACCAGAGCATTTAATCAAACTGGCATTAGTTCAGCGCCCAGGCTCAAACTTTGCTCACCTCCTTCTTTTTTTTTTTTTTTTTGCTCAATCCGGAGGTCGGGAACTTCATATTGTTGACAGAAGCTTCCCCGAGTTCAAGCATAGACTCAGCAACTAAAAGGATCAGATGAGCTTAAAGGGCTTTTTATAACCTGGCTATTGAGGCTGGGTCTGTCAGAGCGGAGGACACACTGACTCCTGCACCTGTCTGCAGGGCCCGGGGGGCTCCGCGCCCCACAAAGGACACGTTTCATGCACATTTCACTCAGAAATGCTTTTGTCACCTAATATTTACGTCTCCGGGAGGTGTGGAAGTCAGTGCCGGGCCGCTGGGCCCCTGGTAGTCCACGAGTGTCGTAGGCGGAGGAGTCGCTGAGGTCTCATGGTTATATGGCGTCTCGAGGAGGAGTGAGGTCTCGTCTCTGTTCCTCACGCTCCGGTTCAGAGAGGTGGCCACGGCGGAGGCGAGGGAATCGTCTCCAGCCTGAGCTTTCATGAACTTCTCCATCGTGCAGGTCCGACGTTTCATAAACGCCTCGAAACCCTGAGAAAAACAGCAGCCAGACTCTCTCCATCAGATCTGAGCGTTAGGACCCTGCAGCCAGTTCATTCACTGTGTGTTTGTCAGCACTTATATTTATATATATGTACTGTATGTGTGTGTGTGTGTGTGTGTGAGTGTAGGGGCAGCTACGTATCCTGCAATATTATAACTGAGAATCATGATGCGAGCTTTTCGCCCAGAGTGTTTCAGAGCTCATTTTCAAATGGTAATTTGCCTTATCCGCAGCAAAACTCACTGAGTGTAAGTAAGTGATTATTTGCATGGCTGACAATCACTCAGCGCTGCCCGCGGTCTTTTTCCAAACCGCTCCACTTTGTCCGTCCGGTTTCTGCTCAGGGAGGGTCGCTGCTTCTCTCCCTCCCTCTCTCTCTCTCTCTCCCTCTCTCTCTCTCTCTCTCTCTCTCTCTCTCTCTCTCTCTCCCTCCCTCTCTCTCTCTCTCTCTCTCTCTCTCTCTCTCTCCTTCTCAAACATCCTTTCATCTACCTTATCGTGAGACGCAAATGTAGCAACGCCTTCGACGCCACTTCTTCGCTGGCCAAAAAAACTCTGTTTGTTTTTTCGAGACTCGACGAATAAAAAGACGCAGTTAATCGCCTCCGACAGCTACTTCTTCCTCCTCCTCCTCCTCCTCCTCTTCTTCTTCTTCTTCTTTTTTTGGCTTTAACTTTATTTTTTGTGTGCAGCACCTCGGGCTGCGTGGTCTTTTATTAATCGGTTATTATCCGCGTTTAGTTCCAGAGGAGCGAGGACAGGAAGCTGAGCGACAGCTCAACAATGCCGTGATTTAGTGTCTCGACTCCCCCTCCATCTCACTCAAATGTCAAACACACACTCATCAATGGCCCCGGCCGTCAGAGCACCCGACACACACACACACACGCACACACACACACACACACGCACCAGCCCAACATCAGACTGTGCAGAATACAAGGAGACGCTCTGTTTTAGCCAGGATGCTCACGTGACGTCACGCTAGCTCAGGTTAGCTTCTATTTTAGAGCGTTAACTCGCTAGCATTAGCTCACGTTATTTCACATTAGCATTGTCTCACATTCGCTCCTGCTATCGTTGCGTTTTTCACATTATTCCATGTTATGCCACACTGTCTCATGTTGTCTTGCATAATGTCATGTTATTTTGCGTTCTCTCGTCTTATTTCATGTTTTTCCACATTCTAACGCGTCATTATTGCGGGTTATTGTCCCGGCTCCTCGGCAGCAGTTCCTAAAGTTGAAGCGCAGATGATTTCTTTATTTGCAGACGAAGGTGAGCGAGGAGTCTGTGTTTTGATGCTGCTGCTGCGGCTGGTAGATACGAGTGTTGCTCTGCAGCCTGTTGCTGTTGCTCCGTGTTTGTAGCCTTGTTGCTCGGCCTCTGAAGACACAATTAAATTCCTCCAGAGACTCAAAGAGACGTCTGTGAGCGCTTTGGTACAAAATAAAGGAGCAGCCCTCCACTGGCGCCGCACCGCACAAAACCTCCGCTTTAAAGTGACAAAAGTGAAAAGAAAAAGAAACAACTCAAAAAGGTGAATTAATTCATCCCTGGAATGTGGGAGAGAAAGGACCGAACAATATGAAGAGTTTTCTCTTCTCTCTTCTTTCAGACAGTAGGAGCAAAAAAAAAAGCTTTGCAGACGTTGCCAAGTTTATGTTTAGGGAAAGTAAAACCAGCTGGAAAACGTTAGAAATATATAATATAATTACAATTCTTCCACTGGAGGAAGTTTGTGGACATCTGATTCCTTCACCTACAGATGAGGAAGCAGCTGAAGCTCAGTAAACACCAGCCTTCTCCACGTCCTGGACGTAAAATCACAGTTTGCATATTTCTGAGACGCTCTGCACCCACTATAAATGTATATATAATGGTAATAATGGCCTGTTGTATATTTTAAGACGCTTCAAAGAGACTTCAGAGGCCTCAGCCTTCCTCCAGCTCGTACGTGAGCACAACGAGCCGGGATCGACTCAAACGTTTCCAACAAAACCACCAAAAGCAATTCAGGGAGGAGGCCACCAGCCCGCGGTCAATAGCCGTCAATAACAATCTGGTATAGGGGAGGGGGGGGGCCCCGCGGTGGTGGGGGGGGGGACAAAAGTCATAGGAGTCCTTCATTTGCCACGCTCATCCATCAATCAGTATTTAGGACATTGGCAAGTGGTAATTTAATAAGCAGTGACCTGCGCTGGCAGGAAGCCGGCCTGACAGACAATACAAACTCATTTATCATGGGAGGGGGGGTATGAGGAGGTGGGAGGAGGTGTGTGGGGGGCGCTCCTCCTCAGTCTGAGGCTCACATACGGAGTCTAAACCCTTCACACGTTGGTATTTATTCATGGGGATCGTTCCGAGGTCCTCAGAGTGACGTAAACGCGTCTCGTCGTCTGATCGTTATTGTGAGTGAAAACGCTTCATGACATCACGTGGAAACATGTCGGGAGCCGCTCAGACCAGACACACACTCGAATAAAGTCAGTCGCTCCGACGTGTTTGGTTACCACGGAAACCGGAATGAGTTAGAAGTCACGTCAAGTTTTTAAAAAAACGTTCAGAACGTTCAGACTTCTAATGTTTTCTCTCGATTTCTGCGTCGTCTTCACACACACACACACACACATGCACACACCCCATCCATCCCATCTCCAGGGGCATCTATTTTCTTCTTCTTTTCAAACGATGTTTAGAATGTGAAATTTAAATGAAGTTTGGTTGCCATGGTGCGGTTGCCATGGTTCCGTTACCACGGCAACCGCAGAGCAATTTACAAGAAGTCACGTCAAGTTGGAAACAACAGCGAAACTTTAGCAACTTTTAACAACCTTAATGTTTTCTCTTCTTCTTCTGTTTCTTCGTCTTCCCACACACACACACACACACACATGCGCGCACAAACACACGCGTGCGCACACACACACAGGTCCGATCCATCCCATCTCCGGGGGCATCGGAAGGATCTATTTTCTTCTTCTTCTACTTCTTTTATATCATCGAGCCAGGAGGTCGGCTCAGGACACACACACACACACACTTTTCCTTCTTCTTCTTCGCCCTCGGTTTGGCTCCGAGGGAGCAGCGTATCCGTTTTGTATTTTTGATAGTGTTTTGTTTTTCCTCTCCCAGCAGCACCATCACACACCTCTGTGCAGCGTCTGATTGAGCCGCTGCCAGATATCAATCAGTGGGCCGGAGCGTCCGGCCTCGGTGACTCAGCCGCTCTGAGGAGGCAGTAAACGCTCTAATGTGGATTTTAATGCGCTCTAATAATCTGCAGTTTGACTTCTCCTCCTCTTCCTGTCTCCTCCTCCTCCTCCTGCTCCTGCTCCTTCACCTGGCCTAATGAGGGCGGAGATGGCGCTGATGATGTGTCAGAGTGACACGGCCTAGCGTAGCGACGGCCTCGCTAACCTGCTGACCTCCTTTAGCTGCTCCGCAGGGCTCGGTTATGTCAGCTGATTAGAGCCGGTTAGAAAATAATGAAAGAAACACACAGCTCGGCTTCAAGTGTCTGAGCCGCTGATTAATACGCATTCATCACTGGCTCATCACTCCCATCTACTCCTCCTCCTCTCCTGGATTTTAAGGAAACCACTGTTTGACGGGTACACATCCATCGCTCCTCTGTCATTCCCTTGTTTTGGGTTTTTTAGGAAAATGACAAAATTACATAGAACCAATAATAAAAAAAATCATCAGAATGACTTCAGAAATGTCCCGTCAGATGATCGGTAACTCCTCAGATCCTCAGTGGCGTCAAATAATTGCAATTTAACCAGATCAATTAGACTCAATTAGAACAATCAGGCTCATCCTGCACGTGTGTGCTTTAAGTGGGCGTGCCATTAGGATGTAATCCAAACAGGCTCAGAAATACAGACTAAAGCTCAGTAGTATAAACTCTTGATCTGATGCTGTCCTAGTAGTTCCTTCCAACACCTTACAGTCGTTCTGGGGATTTCGTACTTTTTGGAGTGTAAACAGAAGTTAAGTCACCAGTGAGTCCTGGGCCAGGGCTAATCGTGTTAGCAGTCGTGGCCGCTCCTCTTCTCTCTCTTTTCTGTGGGGTTTCTTCTTTTGGGAAGCAGCTGTTTGACAGACAGACGTAGGGCGACGTACGGCCGGCCTAATGAATCCTCCGTGACTGGAGTTTCCACCACATGTTCAGTCGGACTGAACTTTGTTCCACTGGCTCTGCTCCCGGCCCGTCATTAGGGTCACAGTTTCAATTTGTCTCAAGTTTCTCTATAAAATTAAACATTAAAGCTGCTCGAAGCTCTTTCTCTCCCTCTCTCTGCCTCTCTCAGTCCAGATCAATGGGACCCTGATTAGCAGAGGCCAAAGGGACACTTGTGATTATTACCAATGAAGGGAATTAGATCAATGCTCTCTCCCTCCCTCCCTCCCTCTCGCTCTCTCGCTCTCTCTCTCTCTTTTCTTATGCGTAACTTTACGTAGACTTCAAATCCTGCACATTTAAGATCAAGTCATCAGTGGAATTGCTGTTGATTTATAAATAAGATAATTGCCTCCCTCCCCCCTCCTCCCCCTCCTCCCCCCTCCCTCCCCCTCTCTCTCTCTCTCAGTCTGCTGTTTCTGCTCCAACACTTTTATTGCTTAGTCAAACCTCCTCCTTCCATTTTTAAATTGCCTATTGAGTGGATATCTCTGAGGACTTGCCAGCCCACCATTAGTCCTGTATCACCTTCGCTGCGGCTCGGAAGCATTGAAGGTATTTACCCGGGAAGAGCAGGAAGAGCAGGAAGAGCAGGAAGAGCAGGAAGAGCAGGAAGAGCAGAGAGAGCAGGAAGAGCAGGAAGAGCAGAGAGAGCAGGAAGAGCAGGAAGAGCAGGAAGAGCAGAGAGAGCAGGAAGAGCAGAGAGAGCAGGAAGAGCAGAGAGAGCAGGAAGAGCAGAGAGAGCAGGAAGAGCAGGAAGAGCAGGAAGAGCAGAGAGAGCAGGAAGAGCAGAGAGAGCAGGAAGAGCAGGAAGAGCAGAGAGAGCAGGAAGAGCAGAGAGAGCAGGAAGAGCAGAGAGAGCAGGAAGAGCAGAGAGAGCAGGAAGAGCAGAGAGAGCAGGAAGAGCAGAGAGAGCAGGAAGAGCAGAGAGAGCAGGAAGAGCAGGAAGAGCAGAGAGAGCAGGAAGAGCAGGAAGAGCAGAGAGAGCAGGAAGAGCAGGAAGAGCAGAGAGAGCAGGAAGAGCAGGAAGAGCAGAGAGAGCAGGAAGAGCAGAGAGAGCAGAGAGAGCAGGAAGAGCAGGAAGAGCAGGAAGAGCAGAGAGAGCAGGAAGAGCAGGAAGAGCAGGAGGAGCAGAGAGAGCAGGAAGAGCAGGAAGAGCAGGAAGAGCAGAGAGAGCAGAGCGCTCCCGCTGTCTTTCATTGTCAAATGATACAAATCACGCAGGTTTACGTACAGACGCGCTTTCATTACCCCGAGGAGCATCAAATCTACTGGCAGCTGCACAATAACGTGTCATAAAGGCGGAGGAACAACGCAGCTTTTTATGAATTCCCTGGAAAAAAAGAGAGAGAATTTACTGCAGAGGAATAAAAATACTCGTCCTCCAGTCGGAGATTAGTGGCTGACAGTCGTGAATCCGCCGGCGAATCAGGTGCTCTTAAAGCCGCCGCTCTGGCGCTAAAACGTGTTGTCATTTTTTTTCTTACGTTTTCGTTTCCAGACGCAGAAAAATACCTTTCAACACTTGTCACTCGAGAAAAGCAACAATTTTTCTTTCATTATTTTATTCTTTTTGCTGTCTGAGCGTCTTTTCTCACCCGGCTCTCTGCAGGTGATAATTTGTCTCTTGATGTCAGCGCTGAATGAAACATCACCTCTCAGTTTCACTGATCGCTCTTTTCCTCCTCCTCTTCCCTCCAAACGTCTTTTATCTCATCACAGGTTCACAAACGACATCTGGAAGAGACGAGGCAGGAAGAGCCTAGCATTACGTACAGAACAGAGTCGTTCTATCATAGAATATCCTCCATCCTCCAGATCTAACCTGAAAACTCTGTGCAGATCTATAAATGTATCTGCACAACAAATGTCAATACATTCTAACCTATATATTATGTTCTGTTGCATCTACTCTATTCTGCCAGTCCTCCTCCATCGATTCTCACTACTTAATGTATTCTATCCTATCATATCTAATCTATTCTCTCTATTCTGTATTATCCTATGATGATCGCAGACACATTTATTTCTATAGCACATTCAAAACAGCTGAAGTTGTTTACATAGACATCAGTAAAAGTAACATATAATACAAATAATATATATATATTCTACTCTATTCTATCTATTCTACACTATCCCATCTATTGTATTCCATCCCATCCCACTCAGTTCTGTCCTATCCTATCTACTCTACTCAGTTCTATGTTCTGTCTCTATGTGAGCAGCTCTCAGCTGTTGCAGCTTCAGCCTGTTGAGGCAGAATGAACGGCCACCTGCAGCTACCTGCCTCTGTTAACCTCCCCCTCCTCCCCCTCCTCCCCCTCCTCACCTCTCTAACAGCTGATCCCCCCCAACCACACACACACACACACACACACACTGCCCCCAGTGTTGATGCGTGTAAGTCACCTGGAAAAACCTGGTGTAGTCGAGGATTCAGCCCCGGGGAGCCCAGCCTGTGCGTGTGTGTGTTTGTGTAGGGGGTGAGGAAGGGGTGAGGGAGGGGGTGAGGAGGAGGAGGAGGGGGGGCTACACATCCTCACGGCTCAGATGGGATTACAGGTTGCACACACTTGATGACACAAGCTGTTTCCAACATGTCGCCCACCTTGTGTGCGGAACACACGCCCACGTAATCTGACGTGTGTTAACTCGCTCATAAAATTGGAAGTTCTGCGTGTGCGTGTGCATGTGTGTGTGCGTGTGCGTGTGCATTTCATGCACGCATGCACGCATGCACACACAGGCGGAGAGGCTCGTACGTAAAATTGTGTTTGTGTTGGATGGAAGAAAACAAGCAGGCGAGCATGAGTGAACAAGTGCAACCGAACCCTTGCATGGAAACACACACACACACACACGCTCTGACACACACACACACACACACTCTGACACACACACGCTCTGACACACACACACACACACAATCTTGTACTTAAGGCTGCAGTTGTGTTTACACGCATGAATTTAAGAAGGCAAGCAAGCATGTTCTGCCCTAGTTCTCCCTACATTATCACACGCACACACACACACACACACACACACACACACACACACACACACACGTCATGCAGAGCTCTGCCCACTAATAGAAGCAGCGTGTGACGTGGAGACATCCAGCTCTGTATCAGTTGCACTTTTAATGTTGTTTATCACAAACGATGCGTCCCGTTACCGCGGCGATACGTAGGAACTCGTGTCCGATCAGCTCCGATTCCTCGTTCCTCTGGGAGGGAAAAGTGATAGTTTATTGTTCCGAAGCGGCCTCGCTCTTGCCCGGATTCTGAGGTTCCTGATTAACGTCCCTGAGAGGGAGAAAAAATAAAAAGTATTTGTAGTGAAAACTGATTCGTATTGACATAAAATAACAGCTTTAATCCAACGTTCCGCTCGGAACGCTCACAACGGGAACCGCAGGCCGGCGGGCCTCAGCAGCCTGTGGCGGGGCTGGTTCAGGACTCTCTGGCTGTTGGTGGAAGCGTTTCAGCGCCTGGACTCTAATGACCCGCTCACCTCCACGTGGTCGCAGCTGCCGGCCCCACTCCCAGCCCAAATTAATTCCCGCTCCTTTCTTTTCCTCTCTCTCTCTCTCTTTCTCTTTCTTCCGCCCAAAGTTATTTAATATCCACTCGGATTCAGATTCATTATTACCTGCTCACCCCCCCTCCAGATACTGACTTTGAAAGACCACCGTATCTCCGAGGCCTAATTAGAATTGAAAGTCAGCTTCGGAATTGTGGCTCTCACCTCCAGCCTGGAAAAGTTTGCCGTTGGATGTGAAAGGCCCCCCCCCCCACCCATCGCGCCCCCCCCACTCCCCCTCACACACACACACGGGGTGAGATACAGCGGAGCGTGGAGCGCTGCCGATAAACCAGCCGAGCCCTGGAAGTCTCAGATTAGACTGGGAACAGAAAAACAAAACAGGCAAAATTACACAGGGACGACGCTCTCTGCTTTACAGTGACACCAGGGAGGAGGGGGAGAGAAACAGAAACATTTATAGTAAGTTAGAGGAGAGAAACCAGGAGAACCTGGCTCAGGTGGAAGGACTTACCTGTAGGTTGAGGATGGAACCAGTACAGGTCCCTCTGCTCCACTGGTTCCTCTCAGACTTCCCAGTTTCACCTCTTCCTCCCACATTCCCACATATTCCTGAGACTTCTTCTTTCCCTGCTTTCCTCTGTGTTCCCTCCTTTGTTCAGGTTCAGGTGTGCCACCTTTATGTTTACCTTCCCCCCTCCTCACCCATGATGTCACTTCCTGTTTATTACAACACATCTCTTCCTGTCACCTGCTACACTATTTCATCTATTCTGTCTCTTCCATTCTATCATTTTCTATCTATTCTATCCAACTCTAATCTATTATTGCTTTTACTGTTTTATCTTTTATTTTCTGTTCTATTCTAGTCTATTCTATTGTATTTATTCTAGTCTATTCTATTGTATTTATTCTATTTAGTCTATTCTATGGTATTTATTCTATTTAGTCTATTCTACGGTATTTATTCTATTTAGTCTATTCTATTGTATTTATTCTATTTAGTCTATCCTACTCTATCTATTCTATTGTATTTATTCTGTTTAGTCTGTCCTACTCTATGTTTTCTATTGTATTTATTCTATTTAGTCTAACTCTATCTATTGTCAGTGTAAAGTTACGAAGGAACGACGCTCTCACTTTTAAAATGACACCAGGGATGAGGGAATTTTCCCAGCTTGGCATGAGGCCGGAAAACATAACAATCCATCAGTCGGGAATGTTTCAGGGGGGTGTGTGTGTGTGTGTGTGTGTGTGTGTTGGGGGGGGGGGGGGGGTTACTGGAGGGGGGGGCAGCTTGGGAAAAAAGCCGGTTTGTTTTCACACTTAAGGAAGACATGAAATAGAGTGTCCTTAACTTAATCACCACCTTGTTTTACTACATTTGCATACATTTACATATTAATTGGACCGGCGATTAAAAAATTGGTTTTGTAATTTTAATTAAGTGTCCACAAAGGTATATGATTAGCACTGTTTAAAATACAGCCTGACATAACGAGACGATGCAGAAAAAGCCTCCTCTTCTTTTTTCCTCCCCCTTCCTCCCCCCCTCCCCTCCTCCTCCTCCTCCTCTTCCTCATCCCGACACCTCGGTGAGGAGGGATTACTCCCAGGAAAAGGAAAAGCCTGTTTCATGATCACCATTTTTTAAATCTGCACTAGATTAGGCTGCAATGGAGACCGAGGAGGAGGAGGAGGGAGCGTATTTAAAGAGTCATATATCCTGTGATAGTGTTTTAACAGTGGTAAAAGAGCAGGGCCCCCTCCCCCTCCTCCTCCCCCCCGTTACTCCCCCTTTACTCCCCCATCGCAGCCACTTGTGAATGAGGCGGCGTTCACACTGGTCCCAGCGCAGCTTCTTTAAGTGTCCGTCACACAGTAATCATCATCACCGTCCCACACGTTCACTGAGAGGTGATGATGTGTTCTCAAGGGGGGAGGGAGGGGGGAGAGAGGGCGGGGGGGAAGGGAAGGGGAAAAAAAGTGGTCCATAATAAAGAAAAAGAAATCCCTCCCTGAGGGGCTGTTTTCATAGAATAGGTCAAGATGGTGGCTTTATTTCTTTCTCTCCCTTCTCTCTTTTCTTCCAGGAGGACCAGTCGTCGTAGCGACCTGCAGCATCCACAGCAGCATCCACAGCAGCTCAAGGTAAGAAGAAAACGCCACAAACACCAGAGGATGATGGCATGTCGTTGACATGAGACCAGGCGTTGAGGTCAAGGTGTGAGACCACCAGGATCCAGAGGAAATAGAGATACGAACACATAGAAACTGATGTTTCATGACATCTGTTAAAACACGCCTCAATACAGAAGTTTACTGCAGCTGGTGTTAGAGTTAAAACACAGAGTCATAATGACACTATACAGCAGAACATATACTGTGGGGACACAATCATGATGTTTTACTGAATAAAACTTTAGTAGAAACAAAATGAATGATGAATGACATGGTTTCAAACACAGACACACTAAAGTTTAGATTAGCGAGTATTAGTGAACTAATATAAATTACTATTGACGGGGTATAGCAGGACATACAGACCTGATGGACACATTTAGGATGATTTGACTGAATTTATTAAACTGCTATAGTAGAGTCAGCAGTGAATGATGTATGACATGTTTCTGATGTGGAAACGAGCACGTGATCAAGTAAGTTTAGTAAATGTGATGATAAAAAACAATTTATTTAGATGATACTACTTAAAGTAGAAACAGGAGGGAATGATGTTGTGTGACATGTTTCTGATGTGCAAACGTGCACATTATCAGGTAAGTTTAGTAAATGTGTAAGGTTGTATGCACTGGTATATGATGAATATGTGTCTCTGATGGACACGTTATTTGACTGTATTTATTAACTACTGTAGTAGAAGCAGGAGTGAATGTTGCTCCTCAGTCTGTGACGTTACGTTGTGGCGTTAGCGTTAGCATACAATCACAACCTATCGTGACTACAAATCATCCAACGTTGCAGTCGTATCTTGTCTCAAACAACCCTCTCTGTGGTCAGAAGCATAAAGCTGTCAGGTCTGCAGCACCCTGTTTAGTAGAACCAGGAGTGATGTCGTATGATTTGAGTGTTGGTTCCCGTTAGCCGGTATTAGTATTAGCGCCGTGGCCAAGTGTGTAAAGGGGACACGTGGATGGCTTTCTCAGCGATACTGTAACTCTGCGTTTGCTCCTATATGAGTCGAGGCTTCAGCTGGGAAGAATTTGAGAGGTTTTCTCTCCCCACACTCTTAATGAGCGCCGCTTTTTGCCAAGTCAAATGGCTCTGACATGTAACAGAGAGAGACTCGCGCACCATTTTTCTGATGCAATTACAGCCGAGCAGAGCGGGGTATCATACTGGGGACTTTTGCAGAAACGTAATATTACCTCATTTGGTCTTTGGTGTGGTCTGGAAGGTTTTTGAGAGACATTTGGAAGCATTTTACTCATAAAATACTTAACCATTTAAGTGATAGGATACTGTTTCCTGGGCTCTGTCGCTAGCCGCTGCCAACCACAAAAGATTGAAAGAAAAAAAAAGTACAGTACGTTTTATAAAGCACCAGAAAATCTGTATTTTCCCCAAACAAGAATCAACATCTCTTTGAAATTTTTACTGCATGAAAAAAGCCCAAATATCAAGTTTCCCTTTTGCATGTTTCTTCTCTTTACTCTGAGCAGACAAAAGGAGGCCTCCTCCTCCTCCTCCTCCTCCTCCTCCTCTTTTTATTCTTCTTCTTCTTCATTTAAACTTTTCTTTTCCACGTCATTTAACCTAGCGTGTTAGCGGTGTGAGACCTGCAGGATCCAGAGACATCAGTCAATGATGTTTTATGGCATTATTCAGATATAGAAACAGGCAGTAAGTTTACATAATTCAGTATCATTCTGATACTACTTAAATTAACATGACAGTTATCCTACCTAAATAACCCTCATTATAGTAGAAATGTCAGGAGTGAGTGATCACTGTTTACATTAGTTTACTTAGTATTAGTGCGATCATGATCTGTTGACATGAAATAACAACATGACAGTTATATGATCTTGTTTTACCAGATGTTTCCCTGGTGGACGTGATAGCATACGATCAGGACAGTTTTAGGATTGTTTTACTGCGTTTATAAAAGTATTTCACTCAGAAACAGGAGCAAATGGTGTGAGAGGAAAATCTCAAACCGGATTTTTACAGCCACAGAAACAACAAATATCAGGTTTCCCTTTCGCATGTTTCACACCAGAAAGTCCCGTGAGTGATGTTTTACGGCATGATTCACATGTAGAAACAAGCAAGTAAGTTTACATAAACCGCCAGGATCTTCATTCCCGAGCAGACAAAAGGAGGCCTCCTCTTCCTCCTCTTCCTCCTCTTCCTCCTCTTCCTCTCCTTCAGTCTGTCCGTAATAAAGCCTGGCAGCGAGCGCGTCCTCTCATTACCAGCGCTCATACCCACCTCTGTGATGACGAGCCGCTCCGCTCTGTCATCCCGGCCAATCCTCAAAGCCGTCTTTTGGGAGCTCTCCGAGTTATGGAATTAGTTTTGCTTTCTTCCCCAATCCTCCCTCCCGAGTCCCTCCCGCTCCTAAATTGCCGCTTCTTGAGTTACTAAGCTGCTCCTAATAGGTACAACCTGGAGACACTCGTCCCTCCGTACGCACATACGTGTGTGTGTGTGTGTGTGTGTCCCGGGATGGGACGTTACCTCCTCCGCTCCTGGAGGAGATATCCCATGATGCACCCTGTCACACGCCGCGCCGGGCGCTACGCCCTGATCTCACTCTGGCTCCTCCAGCGCTCCGACTGCTCCGAGCCAGAGATTTAAATGTGTTTCCTATTTCTTTTTTGCTTCGCTGTTGACATCAGAATGTTTCCAACCTCAGTGTTTTTGTGTGTGTGTCAGAGTGTGTGTGTGTGTGTGTGTGTGTGTGTACCCCCTCGAAACATCCAAAACACACACACACACAAGCATGGGACACTTACATAATTACACACAAATGTGAGCATGTAAAAAAACACACACACACAGGCATCTGCAAACACGCTCACAGTCACAGTCAAATAAAGCCACATGCACACACACACGCACACACACACACACGCACACACTGCCATATTTTATTGAAACAGAAAGTTTAGCGTGTTGCCAGCAGACACGCTGGAGACCGGCACATCCCCGTTAATCAGAGGGAGCCGGGGGGTCCCACAGAGTAGTAAATCAACCGATCTGTAAAATGTCAATACTCGACAATGTGTCAATAAAAGGAGCAGAACGATTAAAGAAACCAGGACCGATAGATCATTCTGACTCGTTTTATTGTAGACCTACTCCAGAAGTGACCTCTGACCTCTACTGAGGCTGGAGGAGAAACCAGGACTCAGTGTGACATTCTAACGTCTTTAAACAGTTTGATCATTCGTCCATTAGTTGTTCCTCCCATTGTTCAGACAAACCAGAGAAACGATCCTGGAGTCGTTTGTTTTCTCGTTGTAAAAAACGTTGCTGTGAACGTTTGTCATTGGGAAGGTGTTTGAAAAGCCTCACAAAGGTAGACATTAAAAGAAGCTCTGATCCCGCAGCGTTCCCGGCGTTCCCGGCCCGGGCTGGGAGTGAGAGATGTAGAGCGCTGGGAACAAATCACAGACGTGTGCGTGGGCCTGTCAGGCCACATAGGTGGCTGGGCTGATGAATCCCCGCCGCCCCGCGCCGCCCGACTATTATCATAAATAAAATAGAGTACAAACAGCAGCCTTTGCGCACTAATGGAATTTGTCAACATGAAAGAAGTGTTATTGAGCTCCGGCTGCTCCCTCTCTTCTCTTTGCTGACGCTTTGCCAAATACTGATCCGCTCTCTGGTGAGCGTTTAGCGCTAACTCGCCGCGGCTCCGGGGACCCGCGCCGCAGCCTAATGAAATTACCTCCGCAGCAAACAAACAGGGTCAAACTCTCAAGGAGAGCCGCATTAGCACCGCCGCGCTGCGCTAATTACAGCCGCCGAGCCACGCGGCTCCACGCCGGAGGACGCCGCAGGAAACCCAGAGCCAAACGCCACCACGTCACAAAGATGTTACCTGCTGACCTGGAGTCAGTAGATCCCTAACCCCCCCACCACCTTAGTGCCCCCCCCAGCAGAACAATGCTATCAGATGTCGCTCTCTGTCCATTGGTCTCACCTGCGCTATCGCTAGCGGCGGCGGCCGAGACACGGCGTCACCTACAGGACCGTGACGGAGCGCTTTGTCATTATCGAGCCGCACTCTCTGTGGTAATTACTTCGGTTTACTGAATTACAAAAGCTGGAAGGAGGAGAGAAAAAGAGACGGAGAGAGAGAGAGAGAGAGAGAGAGAGAGAGAGAGAGAGAGACTCGGCCCCCGAGCGCAGACACAAATATTCTTCCGGAGGCTGAAGAGCTGAGAGACTTTCCCTGGCAGCGGGATTATCACATACACTCATCTGCCAGCCACTGTTGACAGAAAATATGCCCTATCAGCAGAAATAACCACTCTTTTTTCCCACTCCTCCCTCCTCCTCCCCCTCCTCCCCCTCCTCCCCCTCCTCCCCCCTGACAGTCAGAGGGAAGACAAAGCTCCCCCAGCGCGGCGGTATCAATAAATCAGACCTAGCAACAGGAGCTCGGTCGGACCACCTATTCCGACGCGTTTCTCTTTTTTCTCTCTCTGTTTTTGTGTTGCCACCTACTCTGGAGCGGCTGATAACAACTCTAATCTCTCTCTCTCTCTCTCTCTCTCTCTCTCTCTCTCTCTCTCTCTCTCCCTTCCACCCTCACGCCGCTGAAATGAGCAAATCAAGGCTGGATTACGCCTGCTAACATGCTCATAAATTTGGGATTTATTCAGAGGTAAATTGGGATTGAAGGAGGTTTAATCCCTCCACGCTGACGCCACCGCGTAAGCTCGCTGTTGTGTGTGTGTGTGTGTGTTTACCACACACACACACACACACACACACACACACAATATCAGCCAAAGAAACCCAACAAAACATGACTGAGAAACGGTGCAGCGGTGATTAGAAACATCTCTGTAAAGAGAGACGTAAAAGCACAAATGTACCAATGGGAACATGAGGCCTGGACAGAGGAGTGGACTGAAAGAAACCTTTGAAGACATTGTTGAGGATGTTTATCATTTAGTTGTGTTTGAGATGTGGACAACTGACGTCTCTCAGACAATAAACAATGAAACGTTAGGGCTGGAACAACTAATCAGCAACTAATCAAACTGTCTTAAGACATTTGAAGACATTTGTGGATGTTTATTAGAGAAAGTGTCAGAATGATCCATGATTCTTGTTTCTTTAGTTCTCTGTGACATCTAAGGTTATGTTTGAGATGTGGACGTTTGATTTTGTTGATTTGCGTCTGTAGCTGTACATGGGTTGAAGCCAGGGCTGCTCCTGGTTTCTCCTCCCTCTGGAGGAGGTCAGAGGTCGGCCTCCTCAGCTGATGCAGGATTAGGACCCTTCAGCAGGAGGAGAGCGAAGCTTTTATCTCCGCTGAGCCGCGGCTCAGAGCCGCTCCTCATCCTCCAGATTTCGGGGTTTTTCCTCGTGGCCCTGGGCTCCGGGCGCTGCTTCCTGTTAGGAAACATCCCGGGATTCAGGCTGGACGCGGTCCAAGCCAACCACCAGCCCACGGACCGGCCAGCTTGTCTGGCCTGGAGCCCAAACACACCCCCCTCCACTTCCTCTCACCCCCCAGCCCATCCAGTGCTGCTGCTAACAGGTATCGACCAAGCATCATCTGAGAGCTTTTTATTCTTCTTGAGTCGTTTAAACGTCTTAAATGATAAATGACAGAGTTTTATTGACTTCTAAATGAAGAAGGAGCTCGTTCCTAACCTGACGTAGCTGTTGTAGAGAGCTGAATGGCACCACAGGTCTACTTCCTGGACAACTTCCTCCAGACTTCCTGCCGGCCTGCAACGGCCTCACAATGCTTCGGAGGTCACGTTCAGTAAAAGACAGGAAGAAAGGTTGCTTTGTAAATTCAAGGATTTGTTTCCGCTGGTTCTTTTAGCTCATATCAGTTTGATCAACGACTAAATGTAGAAAGACGTCAACCAACGCTGATGTCGACAAAAGACGTTTCATCTCGTTGGAACTAGCGGCACATCTCGGAAATATTTTCACTCGTATCCGTTTGATTTGAGGTCATACGTAAACCTGGAAAACTTCCTCCAGACTTTTACATGTAATAAAAGACCAGAAGAAGAGTTTCTGGTGGAAACAAGCAGCTTGACTAGTCAAATGAATTTCGAGATTCCAGAGAGTTCTGACTCTTTGATTGACAGCTGAACGTAGGAGGAGCTAACCTGTAATCCTACGTAGTTATTCCTCGTCCGAGATCTTCTCCCTCTTCTCCTCCTGGTGATTCCGTCCAATCGCAGATTCCACCTGAGGGGATTTTTTTTCCAAATGTCTCCTGGAAAAACCAAATAAACCCCCAGCTAACAGAATAAACTCTCCACCAGCAACGAGAGAGGAGGAGGAGAAGGAGAAAGGAACGCCGACTAACTGGCAGTGAAGGCAATTTGTCGCCGGAGCTGCCCCCCCCCCCCCCCCCCCCACCGCTGCTCCTGCACCTTCCCAGATTTCCCAGAAGGAATGTGCTTCGCTGTAATTCATCACCGGCTCCGAGCGGCAAAGCGCTCGTTCTGCCGGTGAAATATGAGTCGGAACGCCGAGGCAGCTTCACACGGTGGCTGTCGCTGAATGGGAGGGAGGGGGGAGGAGGGGGAGGAGGGGGAGGAGGGGGGAGGAGGGAATGATTTTGGCAAACTCCCACAAGATCCTCCACACACAACACCTTCTCTTTTTTTTGTTGTTGTTGTTGCAACACGCTGTTTATCAAATGTCTGGAGACGCTCAGGGAGCCGCACAATAAACATCAACCGGCGAATTACAAGCTTTGATTTCCGGCGTGTTCCGGCGTTCCATAAATAAAGGCGGCGGCAGGAAAACACGGACACTCCATCACGTTATAATAACACGGCTGGTTATGAAGATGGAGGAGCAAGGAGCGGGAGGGAGCGTACCTGCCCGGGGAGAACCGGGCTGACTGATAGCAGAACACGTTACCACAACACGCTAACACAACACGCTAAGCTGCGCTCGTTATCTGCAGAAAACAGCGTCCGGCTGACAGGAACAGAGCTGGAACGCTCTGGATGGGAGGGGGAGGTCAGAGGTCACAGCGGTGGGTACAGAGCTGTTGCAGTCCCTTGAATTTAGAGATTCTCAGAGTTTGGTTTGATGTCCGCTCCCAGCAGCTGTTGTATTGCTTGAACTGGTTGAACTGGTTGTACTGCTTGGACTGGTTGAACTGGTTGAACTGGTTGAACTGGGAGCCAGAGCAGCGTAATCCACCGTCCTGGTGCTTGTTGTCGCGGCAGCAGAAAATAAACCGGAGCAGGTGTCGTGATCTGGAATTAGAGGCCAGCGTCAGCAGCCTCTGGGCCGCTGAGCCATTTTTCTCTTAACACTGCGAAGTTTAAGGAGGGGGGGGGTGAGGGAGGGGGGAGGGAGGGGGGAGGGAGGGAGGGGGTGAGGAGGGGAGTGGGGGGGGGCCTTTAATGCACAGTAAACAACTAAAGCACTTCAAGCCTTTAAATCCCGACAGGAGAGAGAGAGAAAGTCGGATAGAGAGAGACGTGATGAGGTGGAGGGGTGAGGTGGGTGGGTGAGGGAGGGGGGAGTGAGGGGGGAGGGGGGGGGGGGCGGAGCCATGGGTGAGTCTCTTTCCCAGTGGGAGATGACAAATGCCATATGTCCTGAGCACAGCGCTTGTGTTAATCCTCGGCGGGTCCCGGCAGGCCCACATCCGACTCTGCGACCTCTGTACCCCCCCTCCCTCACCCTCCCTCACCCTCCCTCACCCACCTCACCCCCCCCCACACCTCTAAACGCCCCCCCACCTTCACAGACTGTCTGCTGCAGAAAACACAGTTTTCAGTCACGTACGGTCTGAAAACCATCTGTTTATATTGGTTAAGGTAGAGCATCATCTACCTAATGTTACATATCCAGGTTTGTTAGCTCAGAGGTCACCCCCCCCACCCCCCCACACCTCACCCCCTACCTCACCCCCTACCTCACCCACCTTCACACACTGTTATTGCTGCAGAAAACAGTTTTCAGTCACGTAATCCATCTGTTTACATTGTGATGAAGGTGGGGCCATCTGTGGCCCTGTGTTTACACAGGTTGTTTCATCTCTGTGAAGGTAGAGCATCATCTACGTGATGTCACGTTCTCCCTCTCTGCTCCGAGGTGAAGAAGAACCTGGAACACCATGAAAGTTCCTGGAAGGTGGAAAATCATTTAGGAAGCTGTGATCTTTGTCCACGACCCTCGATTTGTCCTCACTGGGCTGTGACGTTAGATTTGGTCCTCTGAGCGTGAAATCCAACCTGGAGGAAACGTAGAGTTTTTTTTTTGTTCAAGTCGTCACCCTTCATCGTGAGTGACTGTGTGTGTGTGTGTGTGTGTGTGTGTGTGTGTGTGTGCGGCGGTTTGATGACTCCAGCGTGTCTGCGTTTCTTTAAAGACTCATTCGTTTCTCGGAGCTCGGAGCCTAAACAAAGCCCGGGCACCCGGAGTGGAACCTGGAGGCCGTTCAGCTGTAATGATGTGGTTAAAAATGAAGCTGAATCAGCTCCGTACCTCCACCAAGCCGCACTCTCAAACTTTGTTTAGAGCCGCAGCCTGACTGTGATCAGGCAGAGTAAACACTTAAATGATTCTTTTTTATCTCAGTTTTGATGAATTCGTGAACCCTGACGTGACCCCGCCTGACTCAACGTTAGCATAGAAGCTATGGAACGTGGCTTTCGTCAGGCAGAAGCGCCTGTTTGTGATTACCTGGCTGTACCTGCCTCTGGGTGACCTGAGCTCCCTCTGTAATGTTTCTATTTCACTTTTGCTGAATTACTGCTCAGATGTCATTTTGCTAACGTATTATTACGTATGGGAACGTTACCGCCTGCTAATTGCCTCTGCGTGACTTCAGCTAACTTAAAGTGACTCTAGTTAACTTCACCGTCCTCGTTAACGTCTGGTTAATAGGTCAGAGCTGGAGTCACAATCAAGCTGCAGCAGAAGTGAAAGACTCTGTTTAAATGACGATTTTAACGGCGCTCGGACGCTTTCATGCAGGCGCAGCTGTCGGGTAAGAAAGGGGAGAGGTTCCCCGCATCACCTGCATATTTTACTACTCAATCATGTCACCTCGTTCTTTATGGACGCCGAATGATATAAATGCAAAATGAGGTGAAAAATTGGTAATTAATCCGCTGTGGGTGACTCGGGCGAGGCATTATAACCCCAGCCCCGTTTGTCTGGCCAACATTAAGGGGCTAATTTTCAAAATCTAGCGTGCAGTCAATTTCCCAGGATGCCTCGGGGGGGAGGTGGGGGGGAGGTGGGGGGGTGAAAGGTAGAGCAGTGACTGGGGGGGGGGGGGGTGGGGGGGCTCATTTTAGCCGCCTTATTTACCCCTATGTATCATCCGCCGCCTCTCATCTGACAGGAGCGATGGTGGGATTGAAATTAGAGCGAGTGCGGCTGGCGTCGAGAATTTATGACGATGCTCCGGTATTTGTTTGTTCACCGTGTGTGTGCGTGACTGTGTGTGTGTGTGTGTGTGTGTGTGTGTGTGTGTGTGTGTGTGTGTAAGATTACGTATGGGTGTGTGAGGGGAGAGAAAAAGAGGGGAAAACCTGGGGAAATACATCTTTTTAATAACAGTCAGCGAGGTTAATGCAGCTTACCTTGGAGTGCCTGGAGGAGGAGGGAGGGAGGAGGAGGAGGGGAGGGGGGAGGAGGAGGGGGGAGGTGGGGGGGGTCTGACAGGGGGGAGACAGACGGGGCACCGAGAGACGTTAAAGCTCAGTTTACCTACACGGGAGTCAGGGCCGCGGCGTCTGATTGCTATTTGTTCTACAGAAGAGGCAGGAGGAGAAAGGAGGAGGAGGAGGAGGAGGGGGAGGCAGAGGGGTGAGGGAAAAAAAAGGGAAAAAAATCAAACTCTTAATACTATTGTGTGCCTATAACCATCTGTCACCGCTCGCCTGGAGATGAGGCTGAGATTAGGAGGAATAAACGCAGCGGCCGCGGAGCATCGCTAAAGCCTTCAGGGCAACAACAACAACAACAACAACGACAACGACATATATAAAAAAACAGTAGAAGAAGAAGGAGAAGGAGAAAGAGCAGGAGAAGAAGATAAACAGGCGTCTAATTCCGGGGCAGTCATGGATTACAGATTGTAACCTGCACTGATGACGGGGAGGGGGGGGGGGGGGGGGGGGGGGTGACGGGTGAGATGGTTGGAGGGTCGGGATGATGATGTTGATGGCGGCGGCGGCGGCGGCGTCCATGATGATGATGATGATGATGATAGCAGCGTTAGCGATAGCGGCGG
>CM055211.1:9282440-9299940 GCA_029224185.1 Karalla daura
ATAAGCTTTGCTAATACCTCACCTTAAGGATCCGCACCCACGCCGTGTGTGTAATGTCTAATTTGTTTGCGGACTTTGTTATTAAGCTGTTACACAGGCTGGTTTGACCTTCAGCAAAGGAGAGCTGCTGGTTTGAAAAGGGGGGAGGTATCAGTCTCTGTGACAGTCGACAGGGAGGAGGAGGAGGAGGAGGAGGAGGAGGACGGGTTGTTCTGGTGAGGAGACGTAGGGATTCGTCTGAGTCGGCCTGAACGAGACAAATGGACTGTTCTGAATGTTCTCTAGACTGAGTCAGGTTTAGATAGATGGACAAAAAGAGAGAGAAGGAGAAAGAGGAGGAGGAGGAGGAGGAGGGTTTGATATGTAGAGAAGTTCCAGTGTGGATACAGTGCGTAACAAATGAAATTTTGTAGTTTCTAGAGTGAAGTGAGAGGTCACGTTGTCTCTGGGACAACAACAGACTGAAGAAGAGTCAGTTTTAGTTCAGTTTAGTTTATGTTTTCATGGAAAACGTGGCGAGACAGAACCTGCCAGCTCCACGCTGTTAAATCACTGAATCCCTCAAAATCAAAACACTTTGTGCCGTTGACTCTGAGCTGAGGAGGTGAAGCCCCTCTTCAGAAAAACGTCAAACATTAAATGGATTTTCGGACAATAAAGACACGTGAAGACTGCGTGCTGAGATACAAAGCCTCTTCCAGGCAGGGATCTCTGTTCCTGCTCGCTTTGATGTCTAATTTCTCCCATTTTTCAGAAACAAGGTGGAACAAAACTCTGTTCGCCCGGAGGCTTTGATAGGTAACGCTCTCCCTCTCTCTCGTCTCCTTTCATTTCCGACAATAAAGTCTGCAGATTTGATTTGAGAGGGCGGCTAAATTAGCCTTAATATCGGACCCTGTGACAGTGTTTTTATCTGCTAATTCCTCAAGCGTCATAATGAGACGGCGCCGGGGCGATGGAGCGATTTGAATCTAAATGATATAATACTGGAGATCGCCCTAATTCACCCATACATATTTAATCTGACGTATCATCTCGTCCCGACGACGCCCTGAGAGGAAGTGACGGGGGGGAGGGCTGGGGGGAGGGGGAGGGGCTGGGGGGAGGGTTGGGGGGAGGTGAGGAAGCTGGAGGAGAATCCACTCTCTGTAATCAGTGGCACTTTAGGCCCAGAAGAGGGTCTGGACCCCGGGTTACTACGTTTCCCAGGATGCAACAGTCCCCGGGTCTATTTTCTGCTCCGGTGGATGTAGAAATTGTTCTTGGGCTAAAGCACTGTTTTCCCTCCCAGGCTTTTATCTTTTTTATTTGTTTATTTTCTTCTCTTTCTGTCTTCTGGTGTGGTGACGAACCAGGCTAACACAGGCTGAAACTTTATGTGTTTGTTATGTATTTTTATCTGATTGGTCTGATGAAGGAATCGAGTTAAGCTGCCAGGTTTCCATGTTTCATGATCAGTTTTTAATATCTAAGATGATCCAGAGCATGAATTATACTGCCTGGACAGTCCACATTTTATTTTCTATATTTTTACTCTATACGTGTGTGTGTGTGTGTGTGTGTGTGTGTGTGTGTGTGTGTGTGTGTGTGTGTGTGTGTGTGTGTGTGTACTTATATATTATATGTTCCATGTACTTTATCATTTCACAGTTGCTGAAATTTGTGTTTTCCACCAACTATCGTAGTTTAAAGTAGTTTAACGTAGCTTTATACAGGTTAACGTCTTTATGTAGGCTAGCTAAGACATAACTTAGCTAGCATAGCTTAATGTAGACTTACATGTGGCTCTATACATAGGCTCTATAGGTTAACTTAGGTTCCTACAGAAGCTAAAATACGCTCTGGTTAAAGCCCAAACTGTGCCCAGCAGAAGTGAGCCCAGCGAGGAGCTCTCCTCTCTTTGATGATCTCCTCCAAAGCTCCTCCTGTCCTCCAGCGTTGGACCCGGTCCCTGACGTCCGTCCACCTTCTGGGAGCCGTGCAGCTCCAGAAACGCCCGCAGGTGTCCACACACAACGTGCCCGTCAATTTACATGGTAATTTCTGTCACAGCGAGCGGGGAGCCACTGGAGGTCTGAGCAGAAACATCTGAGAGGAACAAACAAACAAACAAGCAGGTCCAGAGTTCAGCCCCAGGGCCAACACTGCCACTTCATGCAAACTGAGCCACTTCCTGGTCACAAACCGAGAGAGTGATTGACTTTAATCAGTGATGTAGTCTCGGCAAAATACTTCAGCGTTATGGGCAAAAACGTGAGTAAAAAAAACACATTTTATTGGAATTTTTTGACACAACCAAGACTGATAACAAGAAAAAACGTCTCCAGTGTCTCTCAATATAACAAGCAAAAACATTACACTGTTCAGTAATTTGGCATTTAAAATGAAAAAATAAATTTCTTTTGAAAAATATGTAGCAGTTTTGATCAGAACTGAGGAAGAAAGCATTTCATGTACTTTCAGTCGACTTTTTGTCCCTAAAAGTCAAGTTTATTCTAACAAGACATGGGGGTTAAATTAGGATTTAAATGATTAAAATCCTAAAAAGATAATCCAATATTTAGTTTGATCAGAATGAGGCTGACGAAAGAAGTAGAGAAAAAATCTATTTGATGCATTTCTACAGCTGTTGTTTTTACTCAGTTTGTTCCAACAGGGACATGAAGGTTAAATCATCATTTAAAACACAGATAATTCACTGTTCAGTCAGACGTTTGATAAAACACCTCAAAGTATTAGATAAGAAGATCAACGGAGGCCTGGAGCCGTGCGGGCGTGTTCCCCCAGCTGTTCCCGGGCGTTAACACGTCACGGTTAGTCTGACACGTTGCTCTGAAACCAGTTAATAACCGAGCAGGTGCCACACTCGCAGGATCGCTCGCCCTCGCACGCCGCGCCACCGTCTCTCCTGGCGGCGGCGGCGCTTTACTGCCGCGGGATAATTGCAGCTATAGGAGGCGGAGGAGAAATCAGAGATCTGCTCAATTAACCAATATAGCACAGCTGAGCTCGCACCTGGGCCGGCTGCAGCCAACATGGCCGATTACGCCCTCTGGAGCGTGTGTGTGTGTGTGTGTGTGTGTGTGTGTGAGTGTGTGTGTGTGTGTGTGTGTGTGTGTGTGTGTGTGTGTGTGTGTGTGTGTGTGTGTGTGCGTGTGTGTGTGTGCGCTACCTGCCCAGCCACACTGGGTTTAATCGCTCTCTGGGTGTTAATACGCACTCTGAGCAGAGTGTTTCATTTTCGCTTGTTCGCCGCTGCCAGGTTTTAGAGGGAAGAGAGAAATCCTGCTGTTTGCTCCGTGAAATTACGTGAAATTACCTGTTTACGTTTTAAGGGGGAGGGGGGGGGGGTCGAGGTGGGGGGGGGGGGGTCTAGGTGGGGGGGGGGTAGCAGGAAGGCAGGCGGAGGCAGTAAAACCTGAAGAAGCCGTCCTTGAGTTTTAACAGACGTGTAATTCTACGTTCTTTTTTTCCTTTTTTTCTTCTTTTACAAGCAGGTAGTAAAAGTACACCTGGGGTGTTTTTGTTGCAGTTTAGAGTCTATTAGATGATAAAAGGTGGTGATTTGCTCCCCGTAGTTTTACGTGCTGCGGTACGAGGCAGCTCTGCAGGAACGGAGCCGCTCCGCTGCTAGAACCTCCTCGGATTAACTGAGGAACTCTGAAGATCTAGAACTAATAGAACTGTTTCCTTCAGCTCAGGATGAAGAAACAGGCTAACAGGCACCAGAAATACTGTGTCAGTGTCGCCAGACAATAAAATGTGACTTGACGTGATAAAACATCATAAAACGTGACTGTAAATGTTAAACTGTGACTTAACGTCACCTTAGGTGACTTAAAGCCATAAAACGTGACAGGACTTGATCAAATGTAACTGAGTGTGACTTTAATCTAATACATAACCTTTTAGCTGACTTAACATGATAAAATCAGTTTGTTTAGAGCCTGTAACCTACTCTGACTGTGTTTAGAGATGTCAGGTCAAAGGTGACGTGACAAAACGTGATTTCACATGAAATTATGTGAAGTTGCTTCATGTAATATGATAGAACTTCACTTTATGTAATACACCATCTATGTGACTATGTGACTCTATGAAACTGTAGGTGACTCTACATGACTGTATGTGAATGTGACTTCCTGTGTGTGTCTCCAGCTCTTTGTTGAACTCCACAGACAGCCTGGTTCTGTTTACCAGGACAATCGTGGCGAGGAGAAGCTTTCTCCTCATTATTTGTCTATTTATTTATTCGTCCTCCACTCTGGTATCACGTTGGATGTTCCTGCTCCGCTAAAGCCCCGTTAATGACACGTGTAGCAGTGAGACGTAGCGGGAACGTCTCAGATCGCATCATTAGAGGCTTTGACGTCCACGTCCTCCCCGGCCGCTGCCAGGAGGAGCTTTGTGCCCGGCGTGCCAGTAATTGTGAGTCCGCCCCCTGTAGATGTCCATCAGCTCCTCCAGCCCAGACCACTGATCTTCTCCCGTTCAGAGGACCGAGCCGTGCCGGAGCAAACACCAACAAACGCCTCGCAATAGAAAAATGTAAAAAAAAAAGCCAAAATGTAGGAAAAAAGTTGCTGAGCAGATGTCAGTTGTTGTTTATCTCGGCGGTTTTCCTGCGCCCGTGCGTGGATCTTATATCAAAGAGGGCTTATCCGAATAAAGTGCTTAAAAGCTTTTCAGACGCCTGGTGATCTGAACAATTTTTGGCTTGATCTGCAGACTAAACAAACCATAATGATGCAAGCTTGTGTAAAGATGTACACAGCAGTCGAACAACAAACGCCCGTGCTTGATGTTTTTATTAATGTTTTCTCTTCTTCTTTTCATCACTTGTTTTATTTCATTTATTTATTTTTATTCATATCCACGTCGGGCTGAGTGGCGGGTAGTGAGGCGCTCCTGCAGAGGTGCAGAGAACAGAGAGAACAGAGGGAACAGAAGAAAGAGGAAAGAACGAGTGTGCAGAGTTACGTATCATCTCTGGTCCTGGCTCAGATTCCCCTCAGGGACGCCAAGATGTAAATGGAAAATATTCACATATTCCACAACAAATCCTGCAGGAAAGGTGTATATTATATTATATATATATGTTTTTTTCTAGGACGGTGTAATAATAATAAGGAGCCGTCGCATTCTTGTTCCTCGGCATTAAGTTTTTAACAGCCTCTGTATTTTGTAACAAGGTTGGATGTGTGAAGAAAGTTGGAGCAGACATCCTCTCAAGACCTGCCTGTCTCATCCCCGCTCCTCTGAAGTCTCCAACTTGGAGAGAGGAGGAGGAGGAGGAGGAGGAGGAGAGGAGGAGGAGGTGGTGGCGAGATCTGCCTGCTAAAGCCAATCAAAAGACCTGAATTCTATTTGTTTTGTTTCAAGGGAAGACGACAAAGGGGCCTCAAGGTCTCCTTCAAGACGTCTTCTAAAGCCTGAGAGAGAAAAAGAAGAAGAAGAAGAAGGAAAAAAAGAAGTGAAAGAGGCAGGACGTGGTGTTTAAAGAGCCCGTCCTTGGCGGGACCTTTACCAGGTGCCTTCTTCTAGAGGAAAGGGGGCGGAGCCTAGCTCTGTTTTTTCCCCCTTCTTGCTTCATGTGGGAGTTATTAATATTCTCAAAGACAGAATTTTCTCCACCCGGATTGAAATAATGGATCATACTTAAAAGGGGAAGAACTCATTTCAGGTTTTAATACCGTAAGCCTGTTGGAACCAATTATTGGAGGTGCTTTGCCATTGTCATCTTGCGTTTCTCCTTGAGGAGATTAACTGGAGACGCTGAAAAGGCCGCGCCGTATCCGGGATTTTGCTCATTCCCGAGAATCTGCCTGAAATGGAATATTTTTCTTGATTTGTCTCTCTCTGTGTGTGTGTGTGTGTGTGTGTGTGTGTGTGTGTGTGTGTGTGTGTGTCAAGTTCCAACGTGTTTCACGTATTTTGGCTTCATGTTCTACCTAATTATTGCAATTTGATCCTAAAGCAGGAGTGGCCTAATCCTCTGCTGTACTGCAGAAATCCTGTTTCACAAACTTTGGTAATAAATTTGGCCTGTTTTTAATAAGAGACGGGGAGAAGGCAGAAGGACGGACCCCCTCCCTCCCCGGGAAGCTCCTCTGCTTCCTCCTCGTATGCAAATTCCTCAGCAGGAGGAGGAGGAGGAGGGAGGAGGAGGAGGAAAAAGTTGGAGAAGAAGAAGTAGTTGTGGAGGGAAAAAAGCAGCAGAAGTCCCTTGTTTTCCTGCGTTCTCGTATCTCGTTTCTCAACCGTCTCTTGAATGCTCGCGGCGCCTCTGCCTGTGTGTGTGTGTGTGTGTGTGTGTGTGTGTGTGTGTGTGTGTGTGTGTGTGTGTGTGTGTGTGTGTGTGTGTGTGTGTGTGTGTGTGTGTGTGTGTGTGTGTGTGTGTGTGTCACAGGGCATCTCACACTCGTTCCAACACTTCCATAAAGCAGCATAATTGATGCTCTGAGGGCCCGGTCGCTACGTAGCTAGTTCACATGATAGAAACGTAACATCGCGTGATAAAACGTGACTTCACGTGATAAAGCGTGACTTCCTGTATCTGGTTGTGTCCTTCACAGTCTGTGGCTGTGGTTTGAGATGGCGGGTCAAAGGTCACATGCTAAAACGTCACTCTAGCTGGAGTCGTTCGGCAGCTCTAGAAGTCTCCCTCTGCTCCGTCATCCGTTCCTCTCTAAGTGGATCTCCGTTCCCAGAGTGAACATCAGAGGAGACCAAGTGATGGAGCTCATTACTGGAGGCCGTTTAGGAGGCCTCCACCTCCACCTTCCCTGCGCTAGCTCGCGTAGTGGAAATAAAGAGCCTGTGGAGGAAGTTTGGCCTGGTCTCCAGCTGAGATCATTGAGCAGGTCCTGGAGTTCCAGAGGATCCTCAGAGGAGGCTCTCCAGGCCTCGTGGGGGACCTCAGACCTCATGTTGAGAAGCTCTCACAGCTCATCTGATACGAGGCTACGTCTCATGTCTTTATCTGGAGGGATTTATCCCTCTCCTCCTCTCTCCCTCTCTCTGTTTTTATTTTCCACCTCCTCGGCTCATCTCATATTCATGACCACGTATCGGCCGAGGCTCCTCTCTGCAGGTGAGCTGACTCCACCTGCTCCGGCTTTTATCTCCACCTCAGATAACGTGCGCTACCTAAACTCTCCCTGCAGGACTCCCTCCTTTGTTATTTCCACATCCTCCTCCTCCTCCTCCTCCTCCTCCTCCTCCTCCCTCCAGGAGTGAGCATCGTCCTCGGATCATTACTCCTCAAAGAAATTTAAGCGCGGGATGCCATTTAATTTTTTTCCTCTCCCCTCCTTTCCCCCAAACGCAGTCCGTCATTAGAAATCCGAGCTGTCACGGCCGATGCCGTTTTTGGTGCTGGAGTGTTTGTTGCCTCATTTCTTTTAATTTTATCTCCATTAGCTTAATTCTTTTTTAATATTTCCATCTAACGAACTTTACAGTCCATTTTGTCTCAGTGTCTTGCTAAGCGAGTTTTATGAAGCAGGCAGTTGGCTTTTCCATTTGAGAGCGGGGGAGTCGGGGAGGGGAGGAGGGGGGGAGGGGGGAGGAGGAGGTGCAGGGGGGGAGGCCCGGGTGCTTTTGTCAGCTTATTTTTGGCACCTTAGCTTTAGCAGTTCTGCTCCTTCGCCTTGATTATACAAGCAAACAACTGCACCAAGTTCATTAACAATAAAGCGGCGGCTAATTAAGCCGAGCGCCTGCGAACAAACCGCCGCCGTCATCACCTTCTCAGCTGATGGAGCCGTTAAACATTTACCTTCCTTCTCTTCTCTTTCTATTCTCTCCGTCCAAAGCCTGGTCCCCGTCCTCCCGGAGCGTCCGTCTCTGTCCGTGGCCTGGCGTCCTGGGTTAGCGCCCAGGGGTTGGTAGCGCCACCATTAGCCTCGCGGCCTCCAGCCCTTTGTTAATGTAATTTGCTTAATTGCTCTGTATCAGTTTACAGATGAGACGTGATCGCTCGCCGAGGTCCGCCGAGATCCAGAGAGAGAGAGAGAGAGAGAGAGAGAGAGAGAGAGAGAGAGAGAGAGAGAGAGAGAGAGAGAGAGAGGGAGGGAGGGAGGGAGGGAGGGAGGGAGGGAGGGAGGGAGGGAGGGAGGGATGGGAGCGTCCCGGACATGTTTATTGTAATTCTCGTGTCGCTGCTCGTCCTGTTTCGTTAGCGTCCAGACGCCCTGAGGCGGCGGCTGCTCCACGGCTCAGTTTGTTAGGATGGAATCATCCGGAGCGTCCTCACGCCCCCTCACCTGGTCATCACCTGGTCATCACCTGGTCATCACCTGGTCATCACCTGGTCGTCACCTGGTCATCACCTGGTCATCACCTGGTCATCACCTGGTCGTCACCTGGTCATCACCTGGTCATCACCTGGTCGTCACCTGGTCATCACCTGGTCATCACCTGGTCATCACCTGGTCATCACCTGGTCATCACCTGGTCATCACCTGGTCATCACCTGGTCGTCAGGTGATTGAAACACTTTAGAGTGATTCTCTAAAAGCCTCAGTACGTAAACTAAGGTAGGAGATGAAGAGGAAGCTGTGCGTCTGAAGGGAGAGGATCTTCAGCAGCACTCTACAAACCTCACACTGAGCGTCTCCTGTAACCTTCAGGCTCCCTCCTTCATCTCCTCCTCCTCCTCCTCCTCCTCATCTTCGGTGGCTCGGCTTCTCCCCGGGGAGCGAGGAGCTTCTGTTCCCCGCTGCGACTTCTCCTCTGCCGTGTTTAATTACAGAGGAGGCTGAGGAGGATGAGTCGGTCTGTGGGAGAGGAAGAGGAGGAAGAGGAAGAGGAGAGGCTCAGTCTGAGGAGGAAGTGACCTCTGATTGGTCCAGACCAAGCAGGGCTTTGACCTTGAGCAGCCAGGTGACCTGAGGTGATCAGTCCAGGGTTAAACATGGTGGATGTGGAGGATTCATGGAGTGGAGTCTCAGTCCTCAGAACAGAAACAGGAAGTTGAAAAAACATTCCAAGGTCAGAGTTCCAAAGGTCAAAGGTCACGTTCTTGTTCTTTTCCTTCTTCTTGCTCCTTTTCTCCTTTTTGTTTTTCTTGTTCTCCATGTTCCTCTTTTTCTTGATCCTCTCTTCTTCTCTTTGTTCTCCTTGTTCTCCTCTTGTTCCTCTTCCTCCTCTTCTCGTTCTAGTTCTCCTCTCTCCTCCCTTTGTTCTCGTGCCTGCCCTCCAGACCCAGAGAACTGGTCTGGGATCAGAGCTGTGTGTGAACAGGACCCAGAACAAAGAACCGGTTCCACTCCGGTCGAGCCGTCAGGACGTCTGCCATGAATCTGCGTCGTCGTAATTCAGAGAAAAAGAGATTAGAAGGAGATAATGGTCTCATATCTCAAAAGTTAACAGTGAGGCCGGCGTGAACTGTGAATAATCTGATAATTAGTGACGTGCTGCCATTAGTCCTGACGGGAACAGAGAACGCCTCGCTCGGCTGCAGCTCTTCATCAGCAGCGCCCTGGTCGGATCATCAGCCCGGCCGCGCTCCGCCTGATGAGGGAGCGCCGCTCCTGACAGCTTAAAGGAACATTACTTCCTGCTCCAAACGCTCCGTAAACGCCACATTTTCTCTCAAAACGTCGCCCCCTCGATTTCTCCTCTCCTCCTCCTCCTCCTCCTCCTCCTCTTTCTCCTCTTTTTTTCTACTTCTAGATCTTCCGGGGGAAATCCCAGAATTCCCTCACGTCCGACCCTGGTAACTGAGAGCATCCGGTTTGTTTTAAGTTCCAGCTCCAGTTGATTCCAGTTAATTCCCAGTCCCAGTCAGTTCCACCTTGAAAAGACTCTAGTGTGCCTGAGGTCAAAGGTTCTTCTTCTTGTTGTTTTTGGTCTCGTTCTAGTTGTTCTAGTTCTCCTTCCTAAAGAATAAAGGCATCGCTGTAGGCGCTCCTGGAGACTCCTGGAGACTCCTGGAGACTCCTGGAGACATCCTGGAGTTCCCTCACTTAAACTGGAATGTGACGTGTTCTTACGTTTGTAGTTTTCTTGTTTTCCTCTCCTACGTAAAAACACATGGAGACAACATTGTGCTGTTGAAGTGACAGCCTGAGCGAACGCTCCTTGTTTCCTCCTCCTCCTCCTCCTTGTTTTTATTCCTAGCCTGGGGCAGATCTTCCGGGGGAAATCCCGGCGTTCCCTCACGTAACCTCACGTATGGCGTGTTTGATCCCGGTAACTGCAGCAGCTGCTGCTCTTCCAGGTTCAACCGGAGCGCCGACATAAAACACACACACCCTCGGAGCTGGAGGCGCCTCTGATTCATGCCGCTTCCTTTCATAGCCGGCTGCGTGTGGGAGCGAGGACGCCGTGACAGAGTGCTCGCCCGGAGTTTGACAGTTTAAAGAAAAGACCCGCCCTCGGATTGTCATCCGCCGTTTGATCTCATCACTGTGTGATGTTCAGTTTGATGGCAGAGTGCGTCCCTCGCTGATTGTCTGGCTTTGTGTGTGTTTGACCGTTTATCCGTGGGAAGAAGAATTCCTGTTGAAACGCCGCAACAGATGCAGAAAATAGCAGCGTGTGGACGAGTGTCAACGCGTCCCGCCGAGCCACTCGCTAATTAACTTGTTCCACAACAGTCGACGCTCCTCTAAACACGCAGAACTTCACGTTCTGAAGCCGGAATCTGCTGCTCCCGTCCAGGCCCGGTCTGCTGGACCAGTCACGTCTTAAAATACCAAAATACTGAAACGTAACTTTGTGTCTGGAGAAGCTTCAGTCACTTTATGAATGTGTGATGTTAACATAGTAAATGAAACGCTGTGAGACCCAGAAACAGTTTGTCTGGAACCTGGGATTCCAGAGGGAAGGAGCCGCAGGCCTGGACGTCAGAGCGGCAGAATTACAAGTCGCTGCTAATGGCGTCGCCCTCAGATTGAAGCTCCACAAATATTTCATTTTTATTTACAGCCGTTTTCCTTTTTTCCTCTTCTGGGATCCCCGAGAGTGAGAGGGACTTTTGATTACACGACCTGCTGGTCTCGGTTGGACGTTGGTGTTCCAGGGAATAAACACGGGCCGTAATTAGCCGGAGCATGCGGACAGCTGATTGGACGTCTCCGGGCGGGAAACCGCCTCGGGTAATGAAGCCGCTTGGAATTTGGTCGGAGAGGTGGACTGGCGGTCCCTCCCCGACCGTTCCGGAGGAGTCAGAGCCTATTTCTCATGATCTTTGTTCTGTGAGAGAGGCAGAGCTGGACGGATGTCTTTCCAAGCGTAATCCCACGTCTGTTTTTAGGAAAACAAGACGACGGCCGGGACAGGTGAACGTTCCTCGCTCCGCTGGTTTGAGTATTTATACGGACCGAGCTCAGTTTCACTCTCCAAACAGAATCAAACTGTTTGTTTGTTTGTTTGTTTGTTTGTTTCACGTCTCGTCCAGGACAGCGTGTTCCGCGTGTTGTTTCCACACCTGGGCGCGTGCGGCCTCCTCGTTTTATGTGACTGGGAAAATAAATAAATGATGGGCTCCGGATCCGCTCGGGCTGGGAGCACATCTGTGTGCAGCTCTGCAGCCGCCTGGAGGAGATGTTTGAACAAGTACGACAAGCTGTCCTCCAGATCCCCACACATCCACACGTACTCCACGTCTAAGGTGTGAACACTGGAGATGCAGATTCACTCCTACTGTATTCTGTAGTCACAGTCTCATGTATTCATGTCCAGAATCTCATGTGTTCATCCTGGAGTTTTCACGTGTTCTTACGTCTACGTTTTGAAGTTGAAATCTCACATTTTCTATAAATAGTCGACATCTCACTCATTCCTCCGTCTGCAGTTTTGTCATCCTGTCTGTTTCTCTCCTACGTAAAAACACGTAGAAACTCTGCAGCGTCCCCTCTCTCACACGCACACACACACACACACACACACACACACACACACACGACACATTGCATGTGAATCACTTCTGTGTCAGAGTGTGTGTGTGTGTGTCATATGGGCAGTCACACACTCACAAGTTTGCAGACTGGATAGTGTCGCTGAAGGTGTGTGTGTGTGTGTGTGTGTGTGTGTGTGTGTGTGTGTGTGTGTGTGTGTGTGTGTGTGTGTGTGTGTGTGTGTGTGTGTGTGTCCCGTGAGGAGCCTCCATGTCATGTAGAAAACACCATAACATGTGCATTACACTTAAGTAATTCTTCTTCCATCTGCTAAGTATGACAGCATTAGCATACCCATTTAATTAGCGCTGCGCTCAGAGCGACCCCCCCTCTTCCCCCGAACCCCCTCCACCCCCCCCCACTCCATCCCAGCCCCCCCCCCCCTCCTCCTTTTAATCACCTCATTGTATTTACTCAGCCAGTGGTAGCAGAAGGGCCTCGTTCACAGGGAAGTAAAAACACTGTTAGCGCTGCGTAGCGACCACGCTAGCAGCACCTCGTCCTCTTTTTTCTCTTCTCTTTTTCTCCGTTATTGACGGAGACGAGTCGAGGAGGGTCTAAACTCGCGGGGCGGTCTGAGAGGAGCGAGAGGCTTCCTTCACGTGTTTGTAGCGTGTCAGTGGTTTTTATTTTTCTGGATCTGACGTGGGACAGTCTGTTTGTACAAGTCATAAACTGTGTTTTCTGTGTGGTTTTTTGGGAGGTTTTGCATATGTCTGTTTACACGTTGATCTTTCGCCCTCTAAAAAACTGGATTGTTACTTCTTGTGTATGACTTCAGTCATATCTAGCGTATGGAACGTGACGTCGTTCATTCCCATGTCAGATCCAAACCAACATCTCAACGTCTCAGACTGAACTTTGTCTGGATCCTCAGAGACGAGTCGACGCGGTTTAACGGGGCTCAGTCAGTTTGTCAGTGGAACAAACCGACTGTTCGAGCTACATTTGTGCTTTTCTTTTCATATTTAGAAACTATTTTTTTATCTACGTAACTTTATCTGTTTCTCAGAGGCTCTCCTCTATCTGTCAGGCGTCCTTTTCAAAACCGAACCATCAGAGTGTGTGTGTGTGTGTGTGTGTGTGTCTGTGTGTGTGTGTGTGTGTGTGTGTGTGTGTGTGTGTGAGTGATTGAAAAATTGTGAGTGTCTCTGAATGGTTTTGCATTTACATTAATGAACCAGATTTGAATGGAGGTTTCATATCAAGCCTCATAGATTCTGTGCCGTGATTTTATTAATTACAACAGAGGCGTCATTGTTTGTCGTTTTGACGCCAATTCAATTAAAATCCCATTTAGAGCGAAACAGATGAGGCGGCGTAAACTTTCCTGGTGACTAATACGTGAAAAACTAACGAGTGTCTGTGTGTGTGTGTGTGTGTGTGTTCATGCAGGCCTGTATAGATCAGTCAATCTGGAGGTGTTCCTATTGTGTGTGTGTGTGTGTGTGTGTGTGTGCCGGCTGGTGATTGGTCGTCTTGGCTGCTCGTCATCCTGCGCTCTGGTTTGAGTTTCCTCCACAAAGATATAGAGTAATTAGATTCTATTCATATTCTATTCATCTGAGCGTCTTTGTTTCAACCTGGAGCACCGAGACGGAACTTTCAATGCGTCGAGATTGTTGAGACTGGATTTGTGCTTCTCTGAAGACATGTTGAGGAACCGTTTTTACATACGTGACTCTACGTGGCTCATTTCTATCTCCATCAAAACCAGGCCTTTCATCTCCCCTCATGGTTCAGAGGTTTTTTCTTTTTGTCTTACTAAGATATTTAACATGATTCAATCGGGTGAAAGTTACTTTTCCTACATTTGTATTTATGTATTTAACCAACATTTCTAGGCCTGTAAACCTTGAAGAATCATTGATCCACCAGTTTCTATGTAACCTTGCCTGGGAAGCAGAGATGTGGTGTCTGTGGTTTAAGACACTTTCATTCCCAATGTTTGGTCTGGAAACCCTCAGAAGCAGTGGTCTCCTCACCAGTCTGTGCCGAGGCCTCCTCAGGAAGCTCGGTCGGAGTTTCTGTCAGTTTTAACCTCCATTTCTGTTCTTTTCCTCCTCTCCTGCGTGTTGTGGAGAGACGTCAGGTACCAGGAGCGTTTTGACTGACACAAACTGGGTCGCTGAATTATTGAGCCGGAGTCGTTGTCAGACGTGTTTTCACGTGGGCTTTGTTCACCTGAGCCGCGTGGAGGAGGAGGCCCGGAGCCGGGAGCGGGAACGCCGCCCCGGCTCGGAACGCCGCCGCGGCTGGGAACGATGCAGATGGTCCCAGACTTTGATGCAAATGAAAACACGATGTCGGGTTTGATAGGAAGCAGTCGGATCTGGAGGAGCCACAACGTAAAGCTAGACGTGATGAAGCTGTGCTGACAGGTAGCTCGTCTTCCTCTCTCTCTCTCCCTCTCTCTCTCTCTCTCTCTCTCTCTCTCTCTCTCTCTCTCTCTCTCTCTCTCTCTCTCTCTCTCTATGTAATCCTGCGTATCTCCCGGGCACCTGCTCGGGATCCGCCGCCAATACAAACCATTCCGAGTTGTTCCCGTCTGCTAACTCACCCAGCGGAGCTCCCAGGGAGCGACGCGCATTAAAAATCCTTTTGAGCCCATGTAAGTTTGAGAGGAGATAGAAAGAGAGGAAATATATAAAAATATGTTTAAAAAAAAAAGAAAAAAACTCCGTCTTTAATAATGCACAACGTGAGAGACGGAGCGGAGCGAGATACATTTTTAATTACTAAAGTGACTAATATCTAGGTTCGGCTTTGAGGTTTTTGTTCCATGAAATATGGATCCGTGTTTTGTTCCCCGGAGCCGAGAGAGACGCACACACCTGAGCCGAGCCGAGGAGCTGCAGGCGGCTCGCTCTCACACATATGTTCAGGTAGCAACATGCAAATATGTCTCTGAGAGGAGGAGGAGGAGGAGGAGGAGGAGGAGGAGGAGGAGGAGGACGTTCTCTGTAGCAGCTCAGACTTGGAGAAAAGGCCTGAACAGCGTAAAAATATGTGATGAATATTGATATCAAGGTGAAACAAAGACACATAAAAGAGCTTTTGATGTCAGTAATCAACCGTTAATTGAACAAACAGTTGGTCTGAGGTTTGAGCTGATGAAAGCGTCTCAGAGCGACTGTGAAAGCGAAACCTGAATGTTTTTAAATGTTGAAGAAATTCAGGTAAAAACACAGACTGCAGCTCTGCTTCAGACTAAATGAATGAAAGCGATAAATAAAGTGATGTTTGACCTTGCATCCATGCACTAGACATGTCAGAAGTTTCGCTCGGCTGCTTCAGGTAGAAACAGTGGAGCTGCAGTAAAGTGTGATCAGGAGCTGAAAGGCTCCAGAAGACGTCCAACTAGGAGCCGTAGACGTGGAGCATCCTCCTCCCTCTCAGAGAAACCGAACCAGGCCAAACTGCTCCTGAGACCAGCGAAGCCGCATTCTCAAGTCACGTAGGAAACCCCGCTTCTTCTTCTTCTCTTCCCCCACTTTGAGTTTTCTTGGACTTTGTGGAGGTGACGCTGAGTACGCTCGCTCAACGGGGGGCGAGGAGGGACAAAAAAGAGAAAAAGTAGAAGAAAGAAAAAAGAGGATTTTCACTGCGAGCTAAGTTCTTTTTTTCTTCACAGTTTTTCCGTTTGTCTGCGCATTAATTGGAGACTCTTCCCTTTTTAGAGCGGCTGCATTATTGATGACACACCCTCACACACACACACACACACACACACACACACACACACACACACACCCCCTCTCACTCACACACACACTGTTGGCGGTTTGTGTCTCCTGACACCGGGCGTCTCCAGCCTCCTCACCTCCACGTTGCCTCATAAATTAAAGTTGGATGAACAGGAAGTGGCGCTGCGGCCTTTAAGTGGAAAAGTAAAGTCATTAATCAATCATGTGTCTGCGCCCACTCCTCCTCTCCTCCTCCTCCTCCTCCTCCTCCCGCTTTAAACACCAATGTCCAAGGGACAGGAGCGGCTGCTAAACCGCGCGTCTCTCATCCCACTTCTCCTTCTTCTCCTCCTCCTCCTCCTCCTCGAGCCTGAAGGGAGAGTCAACCTACCTAATTTGAGGATTTTTGATAACGTATTCCATTTCTCTCAGCACACACAGCGCTAATTTTGATGTTGTATGCCGTTTCACTGCAACTTAGCGTCTCCTTTCTCTCCACGTAATGTCACGTTACCGCCAGCTACTCTCCCTCACTGAGGAGACGCACAGAGGAGGAGGAGGAGGAGGAGGGGGAGGAGGAGGAATCCTTCCTGGTTTAAACTCTGTCCCTTCTCTCTACGTAACTTCACGTTACCTCCAGCTACTCTGACAAAAAATCAAAGTAGAAACCCTTCCTGGTTGGAACTGGTCCCGCTAGCTACTCCCCCTCACACAAAGACGTAGAAGTAGAAGAAGTAGAAGAAAACCTTCCTGGTCGAAGCTCTTGACTTTGTAATGTTACATTACCTTGAGCGACTCTGCTCCACACAGAAAAGACTCAGAAGAAGAAGAAAACTTTCTTTGTTGAAACTCTGTGAGTTCCGCTAGCTGCTCTCCCTCACACAAAGACGTAGAAATAGAAGAAGAAGAAGAAACCCTTCCTGGTTGGAAGTGTCACTCCTTTCCACGTAACGTTACCTTCTCCTTGAGGAGCGGCCAGACAGAGAAGAAGGAGAAATCCTCCCTGGATATAAATGAACCCTCAGAACCACTCACATGTTTTGTAAAGCGGTTCCACTCGACTGCGTTCGCTGGTTTCTCAAGTCGCTGTGAGCGAAAGTAACGCTAGGTTAGCGTCGCCTCACACACAAGAGGAGAAAAGAGGAGAAAAGAGGAGAAAAAAGAGGAGAAGAAACTGTGTGACAAGTGCCAGGCCTGCGACAGGCAGCAGAGAGACGAGTGTGTGTGTGTGTGTGTGTGTGTGTGTGTGTGTGTGTGTGTGTGTGTGTTTACCAGGACTTTTGAAGAGTTCAATCGGCCCAAATGTGAAGTCAATTAAAGGTGACAAAAAGTTTAACACTTCCATATGCAGCGGCTCGGCTTCAAAACCACAGGCTCCGACTCTGGGAGCTGGAACGCCGAGGCGGGAGCCGCTCAGCCAGCCAGGAGCGTCCACATGTTTCAGGAGGTGCTCCTTCTCCTGCTCCTCCTCCTCCTCCTCCTCCTGGTGAGGTTTGTCCTCCACAACCTCCAGACTTTCTTCATTAGTGCGTTAGAAACTGAAAAAGAAAGGGGAAAAAGGCTTTTTGAGTCTTTTTAATTGTCAGATTTTTGTATTTTCTGGCTTCAGACGTTTTTTTCTTTCTCTGGCGTCCGTCAGTGCATAAAACCTCCCGTCTGCTTCGTTATCTCCTCATCCCTCTCTCTCCGCTCCAAGGAACGTTTGCGCAGTTTTCTTCCAAAAAAAAAAAAAAAACGGCTCCACCGTGGTCGTTGTTTGCTCTTTTTTCTCTCTGCCATCCTGGGAAATAAAAAGATGTTTAAAAAAAAGCTCAAACGTTAAAATACGTGACGGTCCCGGCCACAACTGTCTGGCAGCGCAGCGGAGGAATAGAAGCACGATGTGTCACATTCCCTCTCCATTCCTCA
>CM055211.1:9307440-9359940 GCA_029224185.1 Karalla daura
CGCTCGAAACTAGTTCTGTTCCAAATGATCCGGGATATGAAGGCGGCGCGAGGAGGCAAAGAGACGTCGAAACCCAATTATGTTTGTTGTTTTACAGTGGCGGCCGCGCTCGCTCGTTTACTCTGCTATTCCATACGGATCCCTCGCCGTCTGCATTTAACACGCCGCACATCAGCTGCCTGAGCCTCGGCGCAGGCAGCTGCGACGGTTCAGGGGAGGGAGGTGAAGCCAACCCCCGCGGGGCGCAGCCGCTAACGCTGCGGGACCACAGCCACGCTCCGCCGTTCCAGCTCCTCCCGCTATTGCAGGCGTTCCAGGTGATAAAAATAAAAGGTAAAATAGTCCGTCTGTGGCTCCTAAGAAGAGGCTCTGGAGGCCTCAGTTTGAGGGAGTGTCATGTCCTGTAACGTTAGCTTACTTCAGCTAATGGTTAATGTTAATTCACGCTAGCTAGTGTCGTTTAACGTCGTCTAAGGCTAGCTGTCACAATAACGTCATGTAATGTTTGCTAACATCATCTATTGTTAGCAAACATCATGTTAGTTGACATCATGTAATGTTAGTTAACATTACGTAATGTTAACTAACATTATATGATGTTAGCTAATATTCCATCGTTTAATGTTGGCTAAAGCTAGCAAACGTCATCTTAAGTTAGCTAAAGTTAGCTTTTACTTATCTCGCGTCGTTGAAAAGTTTCATCAGTGCAACTCGTCAACACTTTGTGTGATGAACAGTCCAATGATGCAGTTCTATCGATAACATCTTGACATTTACTCTGAAAATTCACTGAGACTTGTGTGCATCCTCCTGCTAAAGAGGAGGAGTCGTCCTCCACTGTCCTCTCACCTGCGAGGTAGTTATGTGGGGTAGAGAACTCCGGAGGAGGAGGAGGAGGAGCAGGCGTGGCGGTCACGTGAGGCGGCGTGCAGCCAGGGAACTTCCTGCTCGCTGTGGCAGCAGTTGGTGTCACTACTGGCGCCGTCTGCGTGATCGAGGCCCCGGCTGAACAGATTGGCCAGTCGGAGAAGGATCATTCGCAGGAAAACTCTGCTAATCTCCCGCCGGCTGCCGTCACACACACACACACACTCCTCACACACACACACACACACACACACACACACACTGTCTCTGTTTCCGTCCGTTTCCGCCGCCGCCACACACACTTCTCCTCAAAACTGTGTCGAGGGAGCGAAGAGGATTTAGTGAACATGTCGTCACGAGCTGCGTTCCAAAAACCCGGAGAAGGAGAAACACAGACTCTTACCAAAAAGTTTCTCACTCCGCGCAGGAGGTGCAGCTCGACCTGGAGTGTGCTGACACGCTAACGTCACGCACAGCCCATGAATCTGTCAGAGTCTTCGACGTGTCGTCCTGTAAATCTACTGATTCCTGCAGTTTGCTTTGTTTTCTGTTTGCGTCTTGGAGTTAAAGTTTGATGATGCTCAGAGTGACTCGTCCTCTCGTCTGGTTGTAGCTGCAGCTGTAGCTAGCATGAGGTTACGTCAGCTCACTCACTTTGTATCTCAAGACAAAGTGATAAAATTGATGAAAAGGAAAACCATAATAACCTCACAACCTCACCTCACTCATCTATCTATCCACTTATGGTTTTAATCACCTTTTATGTAGAGAAAAGTCTTTTCAGTCTGACTCCCTCCATCATCTCCTCCTCCTCCTCCTCCTCCGGTTCCTCCTCCATCTTTGGTGGAGCTGCAGAGACGGACCACAAGTCTTCTCCGCTCAGAGACATCTGCAGTCCTCACCTCTCCTCCTCCTCACCCTTCGAATCGCAAATCTGCAAAATTACTGGGAACAAGAGCAGGGGTCAGAGTTCCAGAGCTCTGGAGCGTCGTCCAAAAACGGATCAATCCGTGGCTGCTGACCTCTCGCAGTAGAAGAAGAAAAATCTTTCAGACAAGTTTAACAAACAAACAAACAAACAACCAGGGCTGAGAGAGGCTGGTAAACATGGACATGTGAGGAGGATGAGCGGGTCTGAAACCTGGACGTATAAACAAGTTAAAAACCTGAAAAACAGAAAGAGGTCGACGTGTAGTTCCGTCACTTCCAGAAACTCCTGGAACAGATCTACGTGATTCGCTTCTAATTATAAGGAAAAACGGACACAAGTGTTCAATGGGAATTAATTAAATGGAAGCAATTAATTAATTCCGATGAATCGTTAGTGTTACCTTAGGACAGTCGTTCATTAAGGTTCCAGTCTTTTGTTCAAGGAAAAGAAAAAAGAAACGGTGACACAACTCGACTAATTACACAGAAATATCATCGCGTAAAATAACGTCTGAAAGAAACCTGTGAAATAAATAATAATACTTTAGGTAATTGGTTTAATCATGTTAACAAATCGTCGCTTTGTTTTACATCTTTGTTTTTTGCTCTTTTAAAAACACTTCATGAAAACAAGAAAAAACTGAAAGTGAAACAGTGTGACAGGAGTCGCCCCCCGCTGGCCACTGGAGGTAGCGCAGGCGCTTGCAAAACATTTCAGTCTCTGAGATAAAATAACACAATAACATCAATATAATGAACTTCTCTGGAACAGATAATCAAATGAGTCAGACGCTGACATCATACTAATTAAATAACAGCTGACAACAAACAGCAACAGTATCATTTAAAGTCTAGTTTTGGATGCTTTGATCTGCGTCTTTTTTCGGGCGTGTCGCCCCCTGCTGGTGACCGGGGAGGTTCGTCTGTGTCCATTGTCTCTGAGTCTGCGGCTCAGAGCTGGAAGCTCCGCCCACCAGATTCCGGTGGGACGTCTCCGGACACCCGACCCGGGCCGGCCCGCCCACGCCGACACGAGTCAACAAGCGGAAGAACTCGACTTTGCGACAAAGCTGCTCCGGATTTATGAGAAAATCCTCCTCGGAGTGAGTCGCGCTCCGCTCCGCTCCCACCGCCGCGTGAAGCGGCGTGGGGAGGAGTCGGGATGAGGATGCGGGAGACGGGATCGGGATCGGGACGCGGACCACCAGGTGCAGCTGTGCTGGTCCAACGGCCCGAGGCGGGCTCGCTCAGCCGCTGCTGCTGCTGCTTCCAGCCAGAAGGACACTTCAAGTGCACTTCAAAGGAGCCGGGATTATGTTCAGTGTTTCCTGAGGGGATCCTTTGAAGGAAACTTACTGCACAGCCACTGGTGGCCACACACACACACACACACACTCAATGTGTGTGTGTGTGTTTGTTTGTTTGTCTAAACCCATTTCACTCACCGCTTTCGCCACCAAGCTGCTGTGCTGGGAGGAGGAGTTTCCTTTAAAGAGTTTTTTAAGTCGGAAGTTTCTGGATTCTCAAACTGACCTCATCCTCTGGTGGATGTTGAGAAACCGCTAAAGCTAACTAGCTAAGGTGACGTGAGGTTGCTCACTTCCTGTTCCAAGACAAAAAGGAGAAACACCTGCCCCAAACCTCCTCAGCTCAACTTATTAATTCATTTTGATTCTTTTATGGTATATATCTACTTTTTTAATGTTTTAGAATCTCAAACCGCTCCACTGGTCCTCTGCTGTGGTCGCTAGCTAAAGCTAAAGCTAAAGCTAACGTCAGGTTACGAAACAAATTCCAGAACCTTCCCTGTTGTTCTGTGAGACGCTGTGATGGGAACGCCCTGTTTCCTGTGTTGACTGTTTCCCGTCTGTCATCCCGTGGACACGGTTGGAGGGAGGTCTTCAGAGATGTTCAGGTTCCTCCTCTCTGAGGAGGAGGAGGAGGTGGAGGAGCGCGCTGGCTCCGTCTGGCGCTCCGTGGAGCAGAACGTCGCTCCGCGCCCTCGGTCGCTGCCTCAGTCAAAGGTTCTCTGCTGATTAGCTCCTGACAAATTGAGCCGCGTCGAGGGGCGGAAACGAACATCTGTAGGACACCTGCACCTGCTGCCAGGGAGGAGGAGGGGGGAGGAAGAGGAGGAGGAGGAGGAGGGGGGGGAGGATGACAACCTGGCAGCCAATGATCGTAATTAAAACCGCATCAATTAAGGGGTCAATCAGAGCGGCTGCACCTCCCTCTGCAGATGGAGGAGGAGGAGGAGGAGGAGGAGGCCCAGAGAGAGGAGCCGCTCCATGCGTGACACGTCCCGGGTTCTTTTCACAGAACAATAAATAAATAAATAAATAAATAAAAACAATGTTTTTTACTTCTTCACAGTGTGAGCGCTGCTCTCAGGTGTTCTGCTGTGAGGAGGATGGACGTCCAGGGTGTTCAGAGACGCTTCTTTGTTTTCTACATTAATGGAAGAGTTGTTTGTCATGAAGTGATGCAAAAACTGTGAAAATTAGATAAAGTGAATACTCCACTGTCTACTGTTCTCTACTGGTTTGTTTATTGTCACATGCATACTTGAAAATAAAGTTGTTTCATTCCTCCATCGACTCTTCATCTCTTCATTCAACGTGTTTCCATGGATGTTCTGAATCTGTGTCTGGGCTCTGATCGTGTCCAGTCTGAAACGTCTGGTTCTGTGTTTTTCAGGTTCAGAGGGATCAGGGTCGACCTGCGAGCTCCGTCACAGTAAGTCCAGCTTCTCCTCAAACCCTCGACGTCCTCGCGTCCATCACGTCCGTCCTGCTCATGTGACCCGACGTACGAGGTCATAGCCAAGTCGTTCGTCCAATCAGAGCAGAGCGAACAGGGAGGGGGCGGAGCCTCGGCCCTGCTGCTGACCTCACAGGGACTCAGATCTGTGTGTGTGTCCGCGGGGGGCCAGTGTGTGTGTGTGTGTGTGGGGGGTGGGGGTGGGGGGGGGTGGCTGGGGGGGGCAGTGGAGATGAGGACTGACACCAGGGTTCAGGGGTTAATTTGTGTAACAGGCGAATTTGCATACAAATGAAAAATGACAGAATTTTTCTGTTCTCTGCAACTTTCAATGTCACACACACACACACCCTTCCTCCCTCCTCCTCCCCCCCTCCCCTCTCCCTCCTCCTCCCCCCCCCCCCCCCCCCTCCCCCCTCCGTTTGAAGAATATTCATTACTTGTGAAGCTCGGGCACCTTGTTTGCTATTAATCTCCACCGCAGGTCAATGACTTAATTTGCTCAACTTTATCAGTGGAGCCATTCACTGCAGCTTTGTAGCTGCGTCTAAAGTCTGCGAGTCTCTTCACACACTCTTTAAAGCACAACAAAGGCACAGTAGCTCTGGTCCCTCGCACACTTTTCAACACATAAATGAATTTTTACTTGAGAGGGAAATATACGCCGGCCCTCTCTAGATTGCTGCCGCTCTCTCTCCTTCTTCTTCTTCTCCACCTCCTCCTCCTCCTCCTCCATCCAACAACTTCTGGAGAGATTTCCACTCAAATCTCTTTTTTCTCCCCTCCCTCTCTCTCTCTCTCTCCCCCTCTCTCTCTCACTTGTGATTGGATTGATTGTTTTTCTAATCCAGGGGAAATTACTTGAAGAAGTGTGTGTGTGGGGGGGTCACGTAATCACGGATAAAAACGGTGAAGGAAGGAAGGAAGGAAGGAAGGAAGGAAGGAAGGAAGGAAGGAAGGAAGGAAGGAAGGAAGGAAGGAAGGAAGGAAGGAAGGAGTGGGGTTGCCTGTAGCTGAACCCTACGTAGAGTTGCCTTTTATTTGCCCAGTCAAACAGTGACTCCATCTTCCTCTTTAACACATTTCCTCATAATTCCATTAAAAGCGATCGAGTTAGAACCCGATTAGTCGGATTTCACTAACGACTCCAGTCAGTTAGCGCCTCCTGCGGCACCTGAACCGACCCGTCTCCATATCTCAGCTTCGTCCAGTCCAGCTCTGAAGTTACTGACTCCTAAAGCAGTGAGATACAGTCTGTAAAGATTATAGTTCTGCTACAAATATTAAATATACGATTTAACTCTGTCTCTGCAGGATAAACACAAGATGTATAGCATGTATACATCGATATATCTGACATTAGTCTGCATGTATTAGACATAAATATGGATGAATACAACTATAAAATATTACCACGTACAAAGCAGCGAGGCGTGTTTCGCCTTCTCAAACTGCAGCTTACACGTTTCTTCTAATCCCGAATTACTGTCGAGGCTGAATCGACCAAACAAACTCAGGAAGTGTGAGCGGGAAACAAACAAACAAACGACGGGATCAAACCCTCCTCCCTGAGCCGAGCGTCGAGCATTAGAGCACAATCACGCTACGTGTCAGAATCCACACGTCTGTCGGTGTCTGCTCAACGTCACGGCACGTAGTCGCTGCACGTGGAGACAGGACGCTGAGGGCGGAGCCGCCAGCACGCTGCTTAGGAGAGGAGGAGAGAGGAAGTGAGAAGAGAGAAGAAAAGAGAGAGAAAACGTCTGAACTATTGTTTGGCTCTTTATGCTAAAAAGAGAGAGAGAGAGAGCGGCGTATTGATCTGGAGGAGGAGGAAGAGGAGGAGGCTCTTTCATCAGGGCCTCTTCCTCCTCACCTCCTGGAGGAGCGAGGAGCAGATTAGCGCGGGCGCTAACCTCGCGCACCCTGAAAGGTAGCTAACGAAAGCCGCCGCTGTCTAATTAGCGCTGATCAAAGCTCCGGACTTTATCCCCAAAACAAACCTGCACATGTCAATGTGGCGAGGAAGAGGAGCAGCCGGCGAGGAAGAGGCAGAGTCAGGTCGAGGCGTACGAGGTAACATCAGAGCTCTTAACAAAATAAAAGCTTTAAAGTTACAGCTCTGCCAGGAGTAATACATAACGTGTGACATGGTAAAACATATCCGTTGAAGTTTACAACACAAGCTTTTCTAAAATAATCTTAATTTTAAGAAATCTGAAAACATGTTAATGTTGAAAAATGTCAGATAAAGTAAAAACAAGCTGGTTCTTTCAAAATAAAATGATTCTCTTGTAGTATGAGACATAATTCTTTGTAGAATTAGAGATATTTCAGTTTTTGTGCATTTCTAGGTCTAATGTTAACACTGTCTGTACCTTTAAATCCTTAAAGTGTACATAGATAGATTTTACTTTACATCTACATATATTAAGGGTGGATTTCCCTCCCTCTAAAGCCCGTCTTGTACTTGTTGTGTCTGCGGCTTCACCTCGTCATCGCTCATGTGAAACGTCTGGGAGGCCGGTGGAGTCGCATGGCGGCAGCTTCAAAGAGGAAAAGAAAAAAGGAGTCCCTAAAAGCCTCCCCGTCCGTCCGTCTGACTGCTTCACTTTGAGATAAGAATCTCTCCGAGCCGGAAAAAAAAAGTCAGAAGTTCATATGTGAAAGCAATTAGCGTGATTGCAGCGAGGGAAGGAGAAAAGTGCAAATGTGTCACAGCCAAAGACGTCAAACTGGGAGGAAGAGGAGGAGGAGGAGAGGAGGAGGAGGTACAGTAGGAGCAGGACCCACAGGAGTGGGAGACTGATTAGGGCCTCATATGTAACCTTACATGACTTCACGTTAGCTCTTACGTAGTGATAGAGTCTGATGGACTACCAGGGCATACAGGGGTCAACTTTGTGACCTCGTAGCGTCCCATTTTGTTTGATTCTGCTTTGTCTGAACACCTACCAGGCTACGGAGGCCTGCGAGGGTCACATGTGACCTGGTATGACTCTTCGGTTGTTCCTGCTGAACTATGGGGGCCTGCTAGGGTCATCCCTAACTTTACGTGACCTCACAGCGTCTCGTTTTGTTGGACTTGTCTTGTTTCTCTCCATCCGAGTGTTTCCTCTGCTGCAGTTCTCTGAGACACGTATCCGACCTCATCCCATTGGCTGTCACACACACACACACACACGCACACACACACACACACACACACACACACGCACCCCTCCCTCCGTCCCTCCCTCCCTCCCTCCATCAGAACTTTTGATGCAAATGTACAAATTTGCCACGACTGTGAATGTATTTGAAATTTGATCACATTTCATACTCGGCCTCTGCCCCCAGAACTTCACACACACGCCATCAAACACACAAAAAAACACACGACGACGCCCTGAGTTTCTAATGAATTCCTGATAAAAGAAAGTTTATTTTTCCATATTTTTCCAGTCGTATCTATATATGTGTGTGCCGTGTCCTAATCTTAATGGAAGGGGAGCAAATTTGGCACAGTTTTGCATACATTTCCCACACTCCTCCCTCTCTCTCTCTCTCTCTCTCTCTCTCTCTCTCTCTCTCTCTCTCTCTCTCTCTCTCTCTCTCTCTCTCTCTCTCTCTCTCTCTCTCTCTCTCCTTCCAAAATAAACATAAAATTTGAGATGTTTGTGGCCTCGCAGCTCAGGAAAGTTCAGCTTCTTAGAGCTCTGACCAGACGTCTCGCTCTGATCTGCGACTCCTCGCTCCTCGTTCTAGATGTCGTACCTGTGATCCACTTCCCTTCTTCTCCTCCTCCTCCTCCTCCTTCTTTTACTCCTTCTTCTTCTTCTTCTCCTCCTCTTCCTCCGGCGTTAAAACATATGGTCCCGACATATGTCCCGGGCGACATATGCTCGGCTAAACCTGTTCTGTTCTTCTGCTGCTCTACCGTCACGTAATGTGACTTACCGGTCTGGACACTTAAATAAATAAATAAATAAATAATAATAACAGAGGAAAAAAAAGTGAGAATTTAAATGAACCTGGAGTTCGGATCATATCAGAGAAAAATGAGGAAATTTCACGCCCTGTGAGGCAAAATAGCAGCCGGGGAGACATACGAGTACAGAATGTGTATGTTTATTTATTCATCTCGCGTGTGTGTGTGTGTGTGTGTGTGTGTGTGTGTGTGTGTGTGTGTGTGTGTGGCCAGGGAGGATTATTACCCATTGCCTCCGTGCATTAAGCCTCCCCTCATCCAGTGCCAAAGGCCTGACCCAAATATGGCTGAAAGACAACATGTGACCTGCTTAGCGTTTCACCCCGGGCGCCGCCGGCTCCAGGCTGTGGTGGTCCGAGGGGGGGTGAGGTGAGGGGGAGGGGGGAGGGAGGGAAGGTGGAGGGGGGAGAGCAGAGGGAGGGAGGTCGAGTCTATTACTGGGAGAAAGCACAGATGCCGGCAGATGGCAAACATATTGTCCAGGACTGACCCGAGCTGCAGAATAATTACTGGAAAGTTCAGCAGCTTCAGGTCTGCAGCTTCACCTCCACCAGAGAGAGAGAGAGAGATGGAGAGATGGAGAGATGGAGAGAGAGATGGAGAGAGAGGGAGAGAGAGAGAGAGACAGAACCCCCCCCCCATTATCTAGAAAGAAGAGCTGAAAGTTCTTTGATCTTTGTCAAATTAGGTAAAAAGAAGAAATTATTGAAAGAGTAACGAGAGTAGATAATGACCTTAGCTCTCTTAGTTTACATGTTCATCTTTGTTAAATCGTATGAGATGAAACCAGTTTATTTTAACTGGTTTTAGATCAGAAACACAAATTCAAACATAGTTTCTACAAATACGATTTTTGCCCCTTCACTGTAAGAAAATGTAGATAAAAAATAGTAAGAAAGTAGGTAAGAAATGTAGATCTTTTTTTGCTGGGTTTTGCAGCGTAAGGTGTATGTGTGTGTGTGTGGAGGTGAACACGCCTAGAACACGCTAAGAAACCAGTGGAACACGCTTCCTCCGTGTTCTCAGAGAACCTCAGGAACCTGAATGTTGAGAGGAAGGACGAGGAAGTACGGACGCAGCTCAGAATTATGTTGCAGCTCAACGATGAACTCTTGTCTTGTGATCGACCTCACACACACACACACACGCACACACACGCACACACACACACACACACATACATGCAAACACAGACACACACTTGAACACACACTTGAACACACATGGATGCAAATGTGTCTCCTGGCTATGAAAAGCTGTCTGTACTCATTTGTATCGTCCGGCCTGAGGACAAATCAGATCACGGTGATGGAGGATGAACTCCCCCCACCCCCCACTCCTCCCCCACTCCTCCCCCTCTCCTCCCTCTCTCACCCCATCCTCAGCTCGTGGCTGCTGGTCCAGGTACTGAGGCTGCAGAAACCTACGTTTCCTGAATGCATCACAGTACTCTGGGTGCTGTAGATACTATAGATGCTGTAGATACTATAGATGCTGTAGATACTATAGATGCTGAAGATACTCTCTATGCTGTAGATAATATGGATGATGCAGAATCCTACGTCCCCTGAACGCACCGTGGGCTCCGGGCCTCCTCAGGTCTGTGCGTGAACGTCCGTTAAATGTTTGTTTTCTCTTCTCTTCTCGCAGACGAAACAAACCAGATGGATTTAAATGAACTCTCAGTAACATCACCCACCCTGACTCCCCTCCTCCCTCCCTCCCTCCCTCCACCCCCCTCCTCCCCCCTCCCTCTCTGAAAGGCCAGAATTCATTTCATGCTAATGATAATGACAATAATTCACAATGGACGGGAGAGGAGGCCTCGGCAAAACAACGGCGTTCCCTCTTAATACGATCAGTCGTGATGATTTTCTCCTCGATAATGATTCATCAAACGGTTCTGCTCCGGTCACAAAAGGGCTCAAGTCATTAATAAAAGAACAGAGTCAAAGCACCTTGGGGATCTCGCTCTGTTTCCCCTTTTTTCCCTCTTTTTTTATTTTTTTCTCCCGGACCCACTTATCATTAAAGCCAGTAGAAAGTGAAGCCACATCTGAGTGAAATCTCATTGTCGGATTTCAAGATGTGAATAAAATTCCATTTCAAATTAAGGCCCATTAGCATCACTGAGAGCCGGAGGATTGGGTGACCTTTCTGTTTCCCCGGATCGGGATCTTGGAAGTTTCTCTCTCTCCTCCCTGTTTTCCATCTCTCTGCGTCTTTGGATTCAGATTTGACCTCCACCAGGCTGAGAGAACGTGACGAAGGTGTTTCTATTCCCTCTATCACAGGCCAGCTCCGCTCAATGAAAGACTTTGTCTCAAATTTGGACATTTTAAGCTCGTTTTGGGCACGATGTGTAACTGTACGTGGAGTCTGGTCCTGGTGGACTCCACTCTGAAGAAGATAGACGTTCAGGACTTGGATTTATGAGACTCTGTCCTCTGTAGCTCTACGTATTTGTCCTTCATCTCTCCAGGGAACGTTTATTCTGCCTAATATCACGTCCCCGTTTTATCATTAATACAGTTTTTATCCTCCGATGCCGTTTGGTTTCTGTTGTTGTTGTTGTTGTTGTTGTTGCGATGCTGAGGTTCTAAACTCGCCGTGACCTCCAGTGTAACCTGTCCTCTGTGGCTGTCTTTGAGGAGCGGAGATAGGAGAGGAGGATGAAAGACGAGTGTTTTAGAGCAGCAGACTGAGGCGGCTGAAGGTTGAATCCGGGGTCGGTTTAAAAACAGGGAACAAAAAAGAGACGTAATGATATTTACATTTATTCATCCGGAATATTCACGAGCGCCTTTGATTTGGGTGGAAACACAGTTGTTTGTTGGAATGAGGATGAACCCTGGTGAGAAAATGGGACGAGGAGGAGGAAGAGGAGGAGGAGGAGGAGAGGATGGCCCTACGTGATTTTACCTCTTTATTTGCGCTGATAACAACAGAAATCCAACTGTAATCCGTGCGTGAAATCACGTCCAGAGACCGTGTTAGATTCCGAGAGAAGGAAGCTCTTCCCTCTCTTTTCTCTCCTCAGTGGCAGACGTGTCCACAGGTCCGGTTCACAGGTCAATAGGTCAGGACCAGGAGAGCGTAGCGTCTCTGCGGTCGTAGAAACCAAGCCGGAATGTCGACCTCCCGGCGAGCCGCGGGAACGCTGGGAGCTCGTTAGGTGCTGAGCGGGTGATTTATCCGTTTATCACGGCTCCCTCTCATCCAGGTGACATGAAAACAGCTGGTAATGGTCCCCGGGGACTGTTCACCTTCTTATATCTCTCTTTAGTTCCAGAGTTTCATCCCAGGAAACGTGGAAGTAAAGGAGCGTTTTCCCTCCTCCTCCTCCCCCTTGTTTTTAATCCCCGGGCTCTCTAATTGGCCTCTCCGCTCTGAAGTGAGTTCAATCTGCAGCCAGATGAAACCGCTGTTGCTTCTCCTGGTTCCTGAGCCTCATCTCACACGTTTTTCAACCAAACATCCGACACAATTAAAAAAAGGCTCCGCGGCCCTTCAGAGGAACTTCCCTCTGTTTCTCCTGGAATCCTGGAATCCTCCGGCACCTTCTGCCTCATGTCTGTGGGAAACCTGTCCGGCCCTGGACAGAGGCCAGACAGGAGGCGACCAGACGAGTCCCAACACCTGGAGGAGAAAGGTCACGATGCAGGTTCAGAGGAAGAGATGTGTTCCTATTTCTACGCTCACCTTCGATCACGTTCCTCCCAGACTCAGATGGATCGTATTTATTCGTGTGAATCGTCTGAACTGAAGTGACTTGAACGAGATCTTTGACACGTATGAACCGGCTGGCTGGGTTACTCGTTCCTCCAGCGCTCCTCAGACGGAGACCTCGTCAGACGCCGCTCCTCGTTCTCTGTTGTATGTTAAAGCGCTGCCGAGCCGTCGTCTGAGGGAGAGAAAACGCTTAAATCATTATCGACAAATTGCACGATTCTCACGGAAGTTAAGTCCTGGCAGCGTGGCGGCTGAGCCGGAGCCAGGCTGACTGGAGGCCACGTAGAATATCTTTACACTCTTTAAACGCCTGTTTGTTGCTTTCATGTTCGTTTAAAGGCTGCTTATGAAGTTCCAGATTGTTTTGTTCTGTTTTTTTTGTTCAGATTTTTTTTGGCAGCGTCGTCTCCTCCGGTGCCGTATGAGAATGTTTGTCTGTTGACGTTACGTGTTTGCTTATTTATTTATCCCCGCGTCTTTATTTTTTAATGAGTTGGAGAAGCCACCAGAGGACTGGTCGGGGATGAAACTTTAACCACGTTACAGTAGAAAATATTTACATTGAGGCGTCGGGACGGGAATGTAGGTTAGCGGCGTAGCGGCGTAGCGGCTATGCTAATGTCCTCTATCTGCTGGGACTCACAAACAACCGTCGTCCTGATTGATTTAATAAACTGCTTTTATCTTTCAAAGTGTTAATTAGGAGCGAGGAGCCGGTCCCAGGCTCGCTCGCTCTCTCTCTCTCTCTCTCTCTTTTCTTTTCTTCTCTTTCTCTGGCACATTTCAGAGATTTCACACAAAGACTAAACTTTTAAGGACGCTACTTTAACGGGATGACGTTTTGATCCGTTCTACAACGACACCAGATCGATACGTCTCCAACCTGAGGAACCTGGTGATCAAACATCCCAGGACGCGATTAAATATTCCGATTTAAATTTAGACGTCGTATAAATATCACAAACATCCTGGTCCTCCCCGGGGAGGCAGCACAGCCAACGTTCCTGATCGGAAAAATGCAGAAGAAAAGGAAAAGGGGAAAACAATGTAAATAAATACGTAGAGCAGCTTTTGATGTTTTGTTGAGGTTGGATGGAGAGACGTTCCAGTCATCAGCTAATTGGATGTTTAATTGTTAACGTAGCATTTAATGGCAGGTTAAGAATCAAGAAACTGCTCAGATCACTCCAGTGGAAGTTACAATAATTGTTTAATAACAATAATTTAATTGTATTTGTTTTGTTTTATAGTTTAATAATATTTACTATTCGTCACATATTCCTTTAATCGCAGACAAAAAACAATCGCAGATTGTTTTTTGTGTCTCTTTGTCGTCTGTTCCATGACGTGAGTTTTGACGCATCCTCCCGGCGTGAACACATACGTGTGTGTGTGTGTGCTTGTGTGTCAATGTGTGTGTGTGTGTGTGTGTGCTTGTGTGTCTGTGTGTGTGTGAGTGTGTGTGTGAGAGCGGCTCTCCCCTGGATCCTCCGTCCAGGTGGAGCGAGGTGGAGCCAGTGAACATAACGCAGGTGCAGCTCTTGGCACCTTGTCCTCTCAGGCACCAGCCTGTTCCACACACACACACACACACACACACACACACACACACACACACACTGACACACACACACACACACTGACACACAGAGGCGTGTGTGTGTGTCTGCCAACCTGCAGGCACGAGGGTTCACGTTGCGCGGCGACAAACTGCCGAGCCCGGTGCCAGTGACCAGGAAAACAAGAGAAAAAAAAGAGGAGGAGGAAGAGGAGAGGAGAGAAAAGAGGAGGAGGAGGAGGAGGAGGAGGAGGAGGTCGGGATTCCCCTCCAGTGAAGGGAACCACGACACGGAACGCCAGAGCTGCCAAAAAACCCCGGGAACGAAAAACAACCCGGACACATAGGTTTACGTACCGACACACACACACACACACACACACACAAGGCTTAAGAGTGTGTGTGTGTGTGTGTGTGTGTGTGTGTGTGTGTGTGTGTGTGTGTCTCATGGTATCACAGAGTTTTGATCTCATCCAGTCGGACACTTTGAGGGAATATTTTTCTCGGGCGTCTCGTCCCAGAGCAATCTGAATAATTTCCAGCTGCATATTTTAACTCTCGATTCCATCTTTGATGTCTTATTTGTGTGATTATGTTTCGTCCCCGCTCGCAAAAAAAAGAAGAAGAAAAAAAACAAGCAGCACCGACTGTCAACCAACCACTGGTGGCCCTTCCCTCCCTCCTTTTCTTCTTCTTCTTCTTTAGCACACACACACACGGATCGGGACTGTTTTTAATTTTGAAGGAGAAGAAGAAGACGGAGGAGGGACGATCAAAGCGACGTCCCTGGTGCTTCGACTTGAAGTAAACAGGCAAACTTTAAAAAACATGGTGGACCTCGTCCTCGCCGCCTCACATCCACTTTCACAATATCCGTACTCGCTCTGTGCGCAAGTTGTGTTTAGTTTTTGTTTTGTTTGTTTGAAACGTAAACAAAAAGCTAGCTTAGCTTAGCTTAGCATAGCGTATGTAGAACACGCGACAAAATGTCGGACGATGTCCGCACGTTTATATTGGAGATTAAAATGTTTTGTAGCTTTTGTCATTTTTATTGCTACATCAGGTTAAACTCCACCCACCTGTCTTTAAACTAGCTCCGCCCACCCCGATATGACCGTTCAACACACTGAAAAATCAAACAATGAAACATGGAATAAATAATGAATGAAGTCATAGATCCAGAGACCATTATTCACATTAGTAGAACTCAAAGGGATTACTTTTTTATATATTTTTCAAAACTTTGTTGAAAGTTTTGATTAGCGACAGTTAGCTCGTAGCCTCCTGAAGTTTCTCCTTCTCCTCCTTCTCCTCCCTCTCCCGCTTCCTTCGTCCCCTGTCCTCGGCCTTAATGGAGTGGAGGCGTTGTGGAGTGTTTGGGGCGTGGGCGGCCATCTTAACCTGAGCAATTAGAGCCGAGACAAAGCAGCGCGGCGGAGCGCGGCCAGCTAGCGGCCGCGGCGGCGCCACCTCTAATTATTGACTGAACTCTGCTTCCTCCATTTTTCTGCTGCTCGCACTCATTTGTATCGTCCTGACATTCATCATATACTGTTGGTAACCTTTAATTCATCTGCTGTTAGCACTTTCTGTCTGCTGAAGTCAGACTCCAGCCAGGGCCACCTCCTCCTCCTCCTCCTCCTCCTCCTCCTCCTCCTCCTCCTCCTCCTCCTCATACAACTGCAAATTGGCAGATTCGCAAAACGTCGTCGCCCCAAACTTTGCAAACAACACTGGACTCTCTCTCTCTCTCTCTCTCTCTCTCTCTCTCTCTCTCTCTCTCTCTCTCTCTGAGCTCGATGGCTTTATTCTTTTTATAGAGCTGCTCTCCTCTGCTGCTGTGAAGCAGGATGTGATGTGAGAGCGTCCTTTGTTCCCTCCGCTCGGACGCGTCGCGCTGCGTGTCCATTTATAGTCCGGGGTCGGAGGTCGAGGCTGCAGCTCGCAGCTCTATGCTCGTAGATCTGCAATTCTGACACTTTTATGGCATAAAATGAGTCGCAAACGAGCGATCTACGTGTTCTACATCGACCAGGGGTCAGAGGTCATCCTCACTGTGGCTCCAAGTTAAAATAGAATTTAATAGAATAGAATCAGTAAAGTGGACGGTGCAGCCGTCGACGTAGTTAAAGAGTAAAATAAATATAAAAACTAAAAAACTGCATAAATTCTACACTTTGCTGCTTTTGTTAAATAAAACAAAAAGCCGCTAGAATGAGACTTTATTGGTTAATGTTTAAACTGTTGAACTAAGAACAGGTGACAGAATGCAGAAAGTTAGTTGGTTAGTCAGAGGTAGAACGTAAACTGCAGCAGAATGAGAACTCTGAGAGCTATGGTTATAGATCAGATGTCATGTCTACTTTAGGTTATGTCTAGGTGAGGTTTTGTTAAGCTAGTTAAAGGTTACCTAACAGACGGTCTCCTCCTCCTCCTCCTCCTCTGTGACCTGATGACTCCTCTCCTCCTCCGACCAGGCCGACTCGCTCCAAGCTGTGTAAACAGCGTCCGAGTGGAATGCTAATGTCCCGGGATCAGAGTCGGATCCCGCAGGTTGTTTGAGAGGAAGAAGCTGGAGTCAGCAGTTTCTGTGCCCTCGGGTCAGACCTGCTGCTCTGCTGCTCCCAGAGGACGGGACCAAAGTCCTACATGTTAGCTGTGGGTCTATCAGAGATGTTCTACTTAAAGAGGAGATGAAGGACATAATGCTAGGTATGAGTTCTATCAGAGATGTTCTACTTAAAGAGGAGATGAAGGACATAATGCTAGGTATGAGTTCTATCAGAGATGTTCTACTTAAAGAGGAGATGAAGGACATGACTAGGTATGAGTCCTATCAGAGATGTTCTACTTAAAGAGGAGATGAAGGACATAATGCTAGGTATGAGTTCTATCAGAGATGTTCTACTTAAAGAGGAGATGAAGGACATAATGTCAGAGATGTTCTGCTTGAGGAGGACATGTTCTGCAGGTTCTGTGTGGAGAGGCTCAGACCTGGTCCAGGTTCCAGCAGAGACCCAGCAGAGAGCTGGGCTCCTGCTGCAGCTCGTTTCTCTGGCTCCCACTAATCAAACGAGTCCTCGATGACTTTTTAACACCAGCTGCTTCATCTGGTGGTTTTACCCGGTGATTGTCTCATTAGAGCCGAGTCGTTCCTCGTGTTCTTCACACGACAGCTCCAGAGGAACAGCACACGCCTCGCTCTGCTCCCTCCGCTCACACTGGAAGCAGAGCTCACGTGGTGCTGGTCACTCTGGTCCAGGCCCAGGTCCAGGCGCAGGCCCAGGTCCAGGCCCAGGCCCAGGTCCAGGCCCAGGCCCAGGCCCAGGCCCAGGCCCAGGCCCAGGCCCAGGCCCAGGCCCAGGCCCAGGCCCAGGCCCAGGCCCAGGTCCAGGCCCAGGCCCAGGTCCAGGCCCAGGCCCAGGCCCAGGCCCAGGCCCAGGCCCAGGCCCAGGCCCAGGTCCAGGTCCAGGTCCAGGCCCAGGTCCAGGTCCAGGTCCAGGTCCAGGCCCAGGTCCAGGTCCTGGTCCAGGCCCAGGTCCAGGCCCAGGCCCAGGCCCAGGTCCAGGTCCAGGTCCAGGCCCAGGTCCAGGTCCAGGTCCAGGTCCAGGTCCTGGTCCAGGCCCAGGTCCTGGTCCAGGTCCAGGTCCTGGTCCTAATATTTTTACTTGTAGAACCAACCAGTAGAGCCAGACCAGTAGAGCCAGACCAGTAGAGCCAGACCAGCAGGAGCGTTTCTTTGGATCTTTTTGATTCATTTGTCCCGACTCTGAGATTCTGTTTTCATCGGGTTGGAGCTCTGAGGCGACGGCGTCCTCGGTGGCGTCCTCGGCCCAGAGAGAGCCAGGAAAAACAAAAACAGTCAGAGAGAGGAAGAAAGTTTCTTTATTCCTCTGTCACATTCCCAGGAAGTGGAATAACACACATACACACACACACATACATATATATATATATATGTATGTGTGTAAGCCACTTGCTAATCACACTCACACAAGGCAACAAACTTGGGGCTGATAATGATGAAACCCCGGCGTCAACTCGCCCCTCGAGTCCGAGGAGGAGGAGGAGGAGGAGGAGGAGGAGGAGGAGGAGGAAGAGGTGAGTCTCCCTCCGTATGAAAATCCAATGCAAATAAGCGTCGGCTGCCGTGGCTGCTTGAACTGTTTTCTCTTTGATAACCCAATTATTGTCTCGAGAGCTGTGTCAATTGCTCGAGCGATCTCTTCTTGAACAAATCACTCCCCGTAACCTCGAGCACTTTCCATTTGATTCTGCCATTTTTTGACAGTTCAAAGTAATCAGAGGAGGCCGCGGCTGAGCACCGCGATTGATTTTGTGTTCTCGCTTATCATGCTAATTCCCTGAAAATCAGCCTTTTTCATCCCCTCCGCCTGATTATTCCACTCGTGGAAAAAGGCCCCTGAACTGCAGCGGTTTGTCACACGCTCACAAAAAACCCACAATCCTCTGCTCCCCGAGCGGCGGAGACACGCGTCACGCCACGCCAAACTGTGGCTGAACATCTGTGAACATCTGGAGAAGATGTTTCTGACCTGAAGTAGGATCAGCAAACACACTGTGGCTGGAAACCTGTAAAGATGTAAAAGAGTTTTCCCTCTTTACACAGACACGTGAAGAGACGTTGGTGTTTCTAATGCGAAGTAGGAATGAAAAGCGTCTCGGTCTCCTCCTCTCCCCATCGCCTCCTCCTCTCCCCATCGCCTCCTCCTCTCCCCATCGCCTCCTCCTCTTCCCATCACCTCCTCCTCTCCCCATCGCCTCCTCCTCTTCCCATCGCCTCCTCCTCTCCCCATCGCCTCCTCCTCTTCCCATCGCCTCCTCCTCTCCCCATCGCCTCCTCCTCTCCCCCATCTCTCCATCAGGAGCAGCTCAGCCGAGCCTGGGAACAAAACCGCTCCTCCGCTCTGAGTTTTATCACGTTCCGAGACACAAAAAGACAAAAAGACGCTTAAGTTAATCTGTGGTCGGACGCTGGGACCAGTCCTCCACTCCTCAGCTTTGATGTCTCAGCTTTCAGCCTTTTCACCTTTTTTCTTCTTCTTGTTCTTAGTTTTTGCTGAAGCTGCTCACCTCTCAGTGCGGCCTGAGAAACCCGGGAGGTTTCAGTCTGTCCTGAGAAACTCAGGGAACATCGTTTCACTCTTACGAGCTCTTGTTGCAGGATTTACGTTTCCTCGTTAATTTCACCTTTCCACATCATGAATTCCTCTTCCAACCTTCGTCAGGAGGATGATTTTAATGTGTCTCCTGAGACCTGATTGGACGCTCAATCCTTCCACTGTTTCTTTGATTGATTCTCGTTTGTTTTGTTTTGTTTTTGTTTTGTTTTGTTTGTGAATGTGTCGATGTCGCCACCGCTGCACCTTGTAAGGACCAGCGTCGCTTTGTGAGTTTTTAAGAAAGGACTAATTGGAGGTGCAAGTTTGCGGACGTAATCTGGAATTAAATAATTAAAAATGCAGATTTAGGTGGTTAATGAATCCCAGGAGGAGGAGGAGGAGGAGGAGGAGGAGGAGGAGGCTCTGAAGGCGTTTGTGCTTAATTAAAGTTTCCAGACGTGATGGGACGCGACGTCCTGCTCTCTGAAAACATTTGCACAGCGTTTCAACTCCTTTGTAAACATTTAACAGTCTTAATCAACTCATTAATCAAGCAAATTGCAATCATAACGTCCAATTGTTTTCTGATGGATAAATAAATGATAAACAGTCGTTTCTTTAATTGAAGCCGTCTGCGGCGGCGCGTGGCACCTTGTGCCTCCACAAACACAATTTGCGGCATAAAGACCGTGATTATTCCTCATTTTTGGGGGGTTGGACGTTATTTTTGTTTTGTTTTGTTTGTTTTGTTTGTTTTGTTTTGGAGGGCTGATGGCGAGCGACTCCGTCTCCGTCCAGATCCGGACTCTGATAATTAGGAGATAAAGAGTCGGAGCGACTCCGGCTCCTTATCTCCTCCTGCAAAACTTTTCACGTTCTCTGGCGTTTTTATCAGAAATGAGCCCGCTAATGACGGCGGAGACGATTAAACCCCCGCCTCCCACTTTTACCCGTTTCCCCTTTTAGAGGAATAAACGACACTTTATTTCTTCACTTATTCAACAGTTGACATGGACTCACACAAAACCAGTTCTGACTTTCTGTCTTTCTCATTTCACCTCATTTTCTTCAGTTCACACACAAAACCTCTTTATACAACTGTTTATTCCTCTTTTCTTTCTGCTTTTCATGGAAACATCTCAGAGGAACCTGAGAGGAGATACCCTCGTATCTCTGTATCTCTACGTATCAGTCTCTGTGTCTCTGTATCTTTGTATCTAGGGGTAAACACTCATTTCCTGCCTCAGTTTGTGCCTCTTCTTCTGTTTTCTTTGTGTTAAAACGTGTTTTGTGGAGCTGACGTGTCCCTGATTAAATCCGACCGCTCCACAGTTTAACGGTTCCTCATCGGAGCGTGTCAGAACCTTCTCAGCTTTTAGTTTTGTTTTTTATTTTATGTGTTTATGTTACGCTGGGTGGCCGGGGGAGATCTGAGCTCCTCTTCTCACGTGACCTTCATCATCGTCTCCCCGATCAGCTCGCTCCACATCCGCTCCGACCGACGTCGCTCCTCATCCCGCACATTTGGGATGAGGCCGGCGCTCCGAAGGTTTCTCTTTCTGTTTCCGTTTTTTCTCTTTTTCTGATTTTAATGAAACAACAGGCGACGTGTGTCACTTCCTGCCCGCGGCGTGCGGGGTAATGTGAGCTCCAGGGGGACCAGACACTTCCTGTCTGATCGACGCCCTTTAATGGGCTCCCAGATCAGCGCCGGGAACGTTACGTAAGGGATAATTCGGTTTGTTCCGGGTCAGCGAGCAGAAGGAAAAAAGTGACAATTCTGATGAAACGCAGTGTGAACGACGCGGATCAGCCCCCAGGTCCAGACGCTTCGCTGTCAGGGTTCACTGGAATATTCCAGATTAGATATTCCAGAGTGGGGCTGAGGGTCGGAGCTCGCGTGAAACGCCACGTTCCAAACGTCTGGAACGTGTAATTAATGAAGATGTTTTCATGTTTCCCCCCGAGATACGAAGACACAGAGACGTGATGCACAGAGTTCCTAGCTCTGCTGGTGTCCGTCCCTCAGGTTCCTGCACGGTGTTCCCAATGGAAAACACAGGAAAACACTCCCATTTCATTTGCTTTTCCTGCTCAGCTCAGAAGTTTAATATACTGTGGGATGGTAGTAAATGTTCATAAGCCTTTGTTATTTTATACAATATCAACAATAATAATAACAATAATAGGTACTGACTGGTAGTAATTTTCCCTGTACTATAGATATAGATATAGATAGATATAGATCCATGGTTCAGGTAGGTGAGGTTTCCTGCAGGAACTTTGTTTCTTTCTGCTTGTTTTTCCTGTTTTTTCCTCTGATGGTTTCTGTCATTACGGCTGTGGAGCCTCGAGTGCCTCCCTGCTCATATTTATCAAATCTTCAGTGTTCTGGCGGCTGAAGAACACCTTTTTTTTTTTTTACCGACACACATATTTTAACAGGGACGCGGGGCGTCCAATTATCTGGCCACTTGTGGCTGCGGCTCCTGGAGAGCTCTCCTCAAGTGATTGGCTGCCGAGACGGCGAGCGGCTGAAACACACCCTGACATCTAGTTCTCATTCATGCTCTCGCTCTCGTTTCCCTCCAAACAGCCATTTCTGAACTGATTTCCAGCGACGACTCACCTCGAGTGGCGTCTTTGTCAGAACACGACGTGGAAACGTGAAAAAACGGTTTCCGATCTGACACCTGATGAGGCCAGCTGGGTGCAGGTGGATTCTGTTTTACTGTCTCTACAGAATGTTTCCAGATCGTCTTAAAACCTGGAGACGCGTTTGTTGAAACTACAACAACAGAGCGGTTCTGAGAGGCCGGCTGAGGAGGGTTCATTCAGCTGCTTTAATGCGCTGGCTTTGTGATGACAGGCGGGACACGGTGGCGGCTGCGTGACTGACAGCCGCTCAGCGCTCTGCCATTTAGCCGCCGTGACCTTCGCTCATGTCACGGCCCATGAAAAGGTCGCCGCTCGCCGCCCGCCGCTCTAATGAGTCATCAACACAACGAGCAGCCGGGCGGAGCAGGACGACCCCACGCCTCCGCTCTGCTGCAGGTGACCGCGCGCTACCTGCTCCTAGCCTTTAGCCTCAGCTGACGTTAGCTTAGCGGCGCGGACGTAGCATCGGACAGCAGCAGAGTGTAAAGTCAGTCTGGTGTGAGTGAACGCCTCCATTCCTCTCACCAAAGATGAAATGAGAGTGAAACAGTTTTTGTTCGTAGCACTTCCTGTTTGAGTTCCTCACAGGTCTGACCAGAGGAAACACTTTCTATAGTCATAGTTAATGTCACACCTCGTAGCACGTCCTGAACACTCCTTCATGTAGCTGAGCTAACGGACCAATCCAGAGACACTGAAGCAGCTCCACCTCCTCCTCCTCCTCCTCCTCCTCCTCTTCCTCCTCCCGTCAGTTTAGCTCCTGGTAATTATTCTTCTCTAAAAATGTTTCCAGCTTTCATTAATGCTAAAATGGCAGCGTCGCCCCTTTGAAGGGCTACTCCAGAGACGCGGCTCCGCTCTCTGAGTGGGAGGAACTGGAGACACGGAGACAGATTAACACAGAGGAGCGGTGGCAGCGGAGACACGGATCCTGCTCTCCAGCTCTTTGGAAAAGACGGGAACGTTTCCTCGTGTTTCCTCAAACTGCCTCGGGAGCGGACGTAATCTCATCTCCCGTATTCCTGCGTCTCTTTAATCTGCTCGGCGGTTGTTCTGTGATTGGTTTTTAATGCGGCCGTGTGTTTGCAGCGCGGCGTGTTGGCGACTGCGACGCAGAAAGGAAAACATTGTTTTATTAACTCGCTGCACGCTGCAAACATCCGTCACCGCAGCCCAGCCGGAGCGTGAGAGCGGAGCCGGATCGTGTGCCGCTCCGGGCCCTGGGCCGCCGAGCAGGAGGCGGCCCAGCGAGCAGATATTATCTTAGCGCGGCTCTAATTGAGGCGCGGAGCTAAATACCTCAAGGAAATTGCATAAACAAAAAAGGTAATTGATTCCAGCGAGCTGCAGGTGGACACTTAATTACAGGAAATTTATTAAGCAACGTTCCATTAATCACCCTGACGTGGAGTTATTAAAGCGAGGCCGGGGCCGGAGTGCGGCCAGTTAGCGTGTTAGCGCGTTAGCGTGTTAGCGTGTTAGCGCGTTAGCACGGCGGGGCTGAGCCGGCCGACGAGAGGCCCGAGCACCTTTTAATTCAGATAAATAGGAGGAGGATGTGGAATTAACCGTTCACAGCTGGAGAGGAGCTAACAATAGATTAGGTGGAGCACACACACACACACACACACACACACACACACACACGTACCTGAGCTAAGTGACAGCATCCACAAAAGCACCTTTAGCTCTTTGGCCTTAACTAATTTGTCAGTCAGATTGTTATTGTAGTCCATCAGTCTGTCCATGAATTGATCATTGAACAAATTAATGGTCGGTTTGTTCCATGTTTCTGTCGAGGACGAGAGAAACCAGAAAACATTCACATTTTCTCAGAGAACGTTGACATAATTTCTTGAAATCTTTCTAAAATGTTTTTTAATCCATAATTGAAACAGTTGTCAGTCTGGTGCAGCTCTTACAGTTGTAACAGGGAACAGTTTGGGTGAGCTGTGACCTTTGACCTTTGGGTTACTTACACACTTTTGACCTATATATGCACATATATATGTGTGTATCAGTTTGTACTATGACAAAATGTTGATAAATGTATCTCAGAGCTCTGCCCTCTGGTCCCTTTACTAACTTAACTTCAGTTGTTGTTTTGTTTGTTTACTGATTGTTAAAGCGTAAACGAGGCTCTGGTGACAGACAGCCGTCAGGACCTCCTCTTTCCAGGAACCTGTCTCCCTACCTCCTCCTCCTCCTCCTCCTCCTCCTGGAGGAGCGACGGGCAGAAATTGGCCTTATTCCCCACACACTCGCAGGCAAGTGGCAATTAAAGCGCTGATTAACGCGAGGCCGCTCTCGAACACAACTTCACAGGAGTCTGAGGGAACAGAGGGGAGACGGGAGATAATTCAGAAATCTCCCGACCTCGCGCTTATTATCTGCGGCTAATGACTCCTGCTGCCTCCTGACGGAGCAGGAACCTGCTCGACCTGTTTGATTAATTCTCCTTTTATCGGGACGCATTTTCACGTCTGTGTGTGTGTGTGTGTGTGTGTGTGTGTGTGTGTGTGGGTTTGTGTACAGTGGAGCAGCCGTCGGAGGAGTCAGGTCCTCTGGGGCTTCAGACTAATTTGTTTGTAGAGTGTTTCCCAGTGCTGCCCCCCCTCGCCCCCCCCCCCACTCCCCCTCCTCGATGCCACGTTTCTTTGTGTCAGAGTCGTGCGGATACAGACGCAGAATAAACGACTTTATAGGTCGTTTATTGTCGCTCGTCTTCACCTTCGTCTCCGGAGCGAGTGTCTGAAACGTGGCGGAGGAGGAGGTCAGCGTGAGGCGACGAGGCTCCGAGATGATGGATGAAGGTCTGAGGCTGCTAGCGTTAGCTTAGCCACGTCAAGCTAGCATGTCGTGTTGGTACGCCTTTGTTTTTCAACAAAAACACAAATGTGTCGTAAACACAAAGTCTTAACAAAAACAAACATAACTGGCAGAAATGGAAGCAAAACTTCTATTTGGAGGAAAAACGTTCTAGCTCAGTCCGTGATGTCACCATTTTCACAAAGGCAATATTTAATAACTTTGTTTCATTCCTGCACAAAACGTTTTCCCTCAGAAGCAGGACATGCACAACAAGAGATCCTTGTTTTTCTATATGTGTTTTTAGAGGGAAAAAGTTTCATTTTGGCTCAGTTTTTTCCTACATTTCAGCCTCCTAATGAATTCAGTCGTGCGGCCAATTTGTCCTGGAGCAGTGACGTGTTTTCGACGTGTTTTTGAGGCATATTTTACATCGTATTAACTCGTCTCTGCTCGTCTGAACACGTCAGAGTCTCTCTCGTCTGGTGGAACTTCCTCAGCGTGTTTCCCAGCTAACTTTCCCTGCTCCGCAGCGACAGGATCGTCTGATTCACCGTTATTGATCCGTAATGTGATCGAATCCATTAGGCTGATTGTGTCGCTGCGGGAGCCGCGTCTCCGTCAGATTACGTGTGTTAGCGGCGACCTGGGGGTGTGTGTGTGGGGGGGGGTTATGGAGGGGGGGGGGGGGGTATGGGAGGGGGGGTTATGGAGGGGGGGGGGCAGGGTAGGGGGGTTGAGGCTGCAGCAGGAACCAGCCTCGGCCTCGGGTTTGATCCCCGAACAGATTGGAGCAGCAAATCGGAGCTGACACGCGGTTCTGAAGATGCCAATGGTAATTAATTAGCATCTCATTGTGACCGCGGCACAACAGGCTGTGGAGCTGCTCCTCGCTGCCCCCCCCCCTCCTCCCCCCTCCTCCCCCCCTCCCTCCTCCCCCGCCCCTCGGGCGTCGAGTTATCAGGGTCAGAATCCAAACACGGACGAGGCGTCAGTGACAGTCAGAGTCTCAGAGCTCCGCTGGTTACCGCTGCCTCCAAAACGCTCCCAGCTCCAGAAAACAGAGACGCGTCTCGTCGGAGTGATTAGCGCCGAGACGTTTCTCTGGCGCTCGGACATTTGGCCCGAGCAGCTGATTGAGATGGAACGAGGTCAAAGCCGCCGGACGAGGGGGGGAGATTAGCTCTGGAACGTTAGCCGCCGCTGCTCCGGAACGTTCTGCTCCTCTGTCTCTCCTCACCTGAGGAGGTGGTCGGAGGCCTTTTTATGACCTCCCTGGATGCTTGTTTTTTTTACAGCTTTTGGCTTTAAAGTTGTGGGAAAAAAAAGATGATGATGAGAGATGATGGATGAATGTTTGTGTCTGTGGAGACAAAAGCCATGGCTAGCCAATGCTAACGTTAGCGTAGCACGAGCTCGGAACATCTCGACACCTGAGTTTGTGTTTCTCCCTCTGGGTTTTCCTTTTGAAGCTCATTTCGTTGTTGTCAGCTGTGTTTTTATGCTGTTATGTTAGTGATGTCATCACCTGAGGAGGTGAAAGGTCAGAGAGTTGAAGAAGTGTTTTTTTATGACCTCGCTGGATGTGTTTTAGAGGTTTTGGCTGCGGAGTGGCTGTAAAAAGAAAGAAAGAAACCGTCGACATGACTGTGGGGAACGAGGCCGTCCACACCCAGCGTGAGATGTTGATTAGAGAGCGGGAGAGGAGCAGACGAGCCGGAGCGTTTCACACGCTCTCAAACCACCAGGCCGAAGTGACGCGCTGCGAGCGAAGCCTCTGACGGCTCCTCGCCGTGCCTCTCGGCCTGGGTTCACTCCGCCGCACGTTCTTCAAAGTTCCCCGAGTCTAAAATCCCCCGAGGTCGGGGAGTTCTCGTCGCGTCGGGACCGTGGAAAGTTTGAATCCAGGTGTGAAAGGAGAAAAACTCCCAGATCACAGTTCCAGGCATTTTCCATGACAGCACCATCTAATCCTCTTTTATTTCTTCTTCTTTTGGGGTTAAGATGTTTCTATAAACCCCTCTGGGGTTTTTTTTCTGTTTGTATCCCTCTGTTCCTCCTCCTCTCTCCTCCCTCCTCGCTGAGGAGCAGCAGCGAGGAGCTCAGAGGTGGAAAAAGGGGAAGAGATGACAAAAGACAAAAGAGCAGAACCGATGTGTTTGATCAAATTCTGGGCTCCGGGTTTGGACCGAGCTGCCGCGGCGGCTCCGCCAGGACCCGGCGGTCTGGGCCTCGGAGTCGCTGCCAGAACCTGTGAGGAGCTGTGGAGCTGCGTGGCAGGATCAGGAGACGCCCCGGGCCAGGCTGCAGGTCTACCTGGGGGGGGGGGGGTTATCACTCTCAGCCTTTGTGCCTCTCGTACTGAAGTTGGTTCTGATTCTCTCAGGTTGAGCTGCAGTTTGATTCTCGTACCTAGACTCGGGTTTTTATTCCCTCAGGCTGAGCCGTGGTTTTATCCTCGTACGTAAAGTTCCGTTTTTACTCTGAGGTTGAGTTTCACCCTCTGAAGTTGAGTTGCACTTTTATTGTCGTAGGTTTTTTTATTCTGGTCCGTAAAGTTCGGTTTTGAGGTCGCTGTGGGACTCAGTGGATCAGCAGCGAGAGGGAACAAAGGCCTCGAACATTTGTTGTGAATTAAGGAAGAGTTGAAAGAGGAAAAGCACCTTCTCCTCCTCTCCTCTCTCCTCCTGTCCTCTCCTGTCCCCTCCCCTCCTCCTCTCCTCTGCTGTCCCTTCCCCTCCTCCTCTCTCCTCTCCTCTCCTCCCTCCTCCTCTCCTGTCTCCTCTCCTCCTCTCCTCCTCTCCTCTCTAGGTGCAGCGCGGCCTCCTGCTCCTGCCAACCTCCAGCTCCACCGCAGCCCGATGCCGCGGCTTATTGGATCCAGGCTGGGTGGATTTGGAGGTGGAGGGGGGGGGTGGGGGGGTGGAGGGGAGGTGGAGGGGAGGTGGAGGGGGGAGGCACGACTCGCCCGCCCAGTCAAACCACAACAGAAGGCACGAAAACAAACTTCTCAGAATAGCAGCGTCTCCGTCGTCTGGCTGCAGGTTCAAAGATCTGTGGCGACACGTTTGATCTCAGTTCAATAATCAGACGTCGCTCTAGAGGAGGAGGAGGAGGAGGAGGAGGAGGAGCAGGGGGGAGAAGGAGGAGGAGAGGAGGAGCTCGGGTGTCTCCACTCGGCCGCAGGAGGAAACTGAGTTTGGGCCTCTTCTTGTTCAGTTTAAGAAAGTTTTAAAAAGCGATTTCCAACAAAAGCCGAGGGAGGCACCATCAGGTGACTGGTTCTAGGACTCGTTGTTTCTGAAAACATTCTCCTTTTGTTTCTGAAATAAAAGTACAAAACACTTTAAGATCTGAGGAAAACTTGCTGGCAAGCCAAAGTTTCTTTGAGATCCAAGTAACTGAGTCAACAAAGGTGAAAAGGATCAAAGTTTCATGTTCAGTTACTTTATATATGTCACTGAATGGTTACATAGTAGCATAATGGTGAATGTAGTACGATACATCATGTGATGCTTCACTGCATCATGTGATGTTACATGTCAGGCTACATGATGCTACATGCTGCTATCTGTTAGCTTAGCTTAGCTGAACTTGAATGCGTTATCAGAGCTTTTGGCTTATTGTAATTAATATACAGGGAGTCAGTCAGAGGAGGAGGCTCTGACTAATTTAGGAGGAGGAAGGAGGGAGGGGGGAGGAGGACGGGGGGGGTCACAGATCAGATCCTGGGATAATTGTAGGCGACTCCAGGTCCCTCTCTCTCAGGTCTCCAGAGGAGAATAAAAAAAGAAGAATAAAACCATCATTTGAACATGTGCCCTGCAGAGGGAGGGGGGAGGAGGGAGAGGGGGAGGAGGGAGGAGAGGGGGGAGGAGGGAGGAGAGGGGGGAGCAGGGAGGAGGGTAAAAGTGTTTCACATTCACAGATGATCCTAATTTGGTGCGGTTTGGAGTGTAATTCAGATCAAACGGCGTCATGTAAATGAGTCGAGGTTCCATAATGAGGTGCCTCTGACGAGGGGCCGAGCTCGGACCACAGGAGGGGGCGGAGCCTCCGCTACACACACTTCCTGCTCCTCTGTGTGTGTGTGTGTGTGTGTGAGGGAGCGAGCGGGGGTGAGTTTGGGGAGGAACTCTCTCCCAGAGGCACACGGCAACAAAATAGGTCACTCTGCACCGATTTGGCTCGTCTGTTTCCACTAAGCAACCGACTCGGCTCAGTGTTTGGTTCAGAGGAGGAGCTGGCCTGCTGCCAGCACACACACACACACACACACACACACACACACACACACACACACACACACACACACACACTCACTCAGGGAGGGAGGTCCGTTTCTTGGGGCCTGTTGATTGAGTTTTCAGCACCACGTTGAGAGGTTTGGTGGATCGTGTCGGTGTGAATGATTTGTCATCATTTTATAATTTTGTTTTATTTCGCCAGGTTAAATGTTTTGGGTGCAGTCCTCTCATGCTCTCTCACAGGTACGTTTGTAATCTAACCTTTACTCACCTGGTGAAAGCCACCGAGGCCGACAGGTCGGCAGCTCAGCGATCCAAACCGTTCAGAATGAAAAACAACGTGAGAGATTATTTATCAGTGAATGTTGTGAGGACGGAGACGTGACGAGACAATGATGAAGGCCTGAATGAACCTGAAGACACTCAGATGGAACAGATAAAAGATTAAATCCACAGAAAAAACTCCATGTGAAGTCTGACTTAGAAACATCAGTAACTGTACGTATGAATAAGTCAGGAACCAGCTACAAAAGTGAAAATGAGATAAAAATATACACAAAAATCTAGAAATTGTCATCCGTAATGAAATGTCTCTAAAAATAAATAAATTTTAAAAAGTAGGTGAGTGAGACAGAGAAAATATCACCACCTAAATAATTCAATAATCAACATGAATAATTGATAAAAAAAAAAAAAGAAATACCCAAACGGCTTCAAGTACCAGCCGGCCTGAGAAATAAATACGTTTTTGAATAAATGATAAAGTAAATAAAGAGAGTTGTGGTGTGGAGCATTTCAGCAGGACACATGCAGTCAGTCTGCCTCCGCCTCACAACCTAGTCCCCGCTCTGCCAGGAGCTCCAGAGGAGCTGGAGGCCCGAGGAGGAGGAGGAGGAGGAGGAGGAGGAGGAGAGGTAGCTGAGGTACTAACATCATGTACATGGGTAACGTTACCTAGGTAGAGTTACCTATAGTTTGGTTGACTAGCAGGGAGATGCTCTGTCTCTGGCCTCACATCTCTGCTCATGTGTGATTGAACTCTTCGTAGCTGTGTCTGGTTCCTCTGAGAGTCTCGCTACTTGAAGTCACACAAATGTTGGATTTGTGAAGTGAATCAGGATGAAATGAAGCAGCTGATGGTTGATGTCAGCGTCTCTGTCTGCGCTCCTCTAACTCTCCTCTAACTCGGAGGAGGAAGTTGGACCTCCTGGACAGAAGCTGAGGCAACATGGGGGGCTCTGATGGCGTACTGACCCCCCCCCCTCGTCCCCCCCCCCCTCGTCCCCCCGGGGGGGCCGAGGGACGGACACATGTCCGCGCGGCGCTGCCAGCCTGACATGCTAACCCACGCCGCGCAACACGCGGCTAAAACCCGGGATTAGCCAGCGTCGCCGCCTCCCGGCCAATGAGACGGCTCCCCAGGAGTCACATGTCTGCTCCTCTCCCTGCTCCTCTCTCTGCTCCTGGCAGGCTCTGCTCCTCCAGGCTGCGTCTCCCCTCACGCCTCCTCCTCCTCCAGACCAGGATCAGTGAGGCAGCAGAGCGTTCCTCCTCTGACAGGAGACGAGGGGTTATGTAGGGAGGAGAGAGGAGCGTCTGTGGGGGAGAATGAGAATAAATCACTGGAAGTCCTGAGGAGACTCAGGATGAGGTGAGACCAGCAGGAACTTCAACAGGAAGTTCAACAGGAAGTCTCAAAGATCAGTCACACAATCTATTCTGATGCTTTTATTAGCTTTGTGTCCGATTTTAAACTTTTCATCATCAGATTTGTGACTTGTGGTGAGATCTGACTGACCTTTGACCTCTTTGCTTCACACACACACTAAAGAAGAAACTATGCTTATAAACTCCCTATAGAAGCCCAGAACTTCAGGTTTCTTATTTTGTGTTGTGTGTGTGTGTGTGTGTGTGTGTTTACTATTTAAAGTCACAACTTGTAAACCTCCTGAACCGACTGGTTCCTCCCCCTCCTCCTCCTCCTCCTCCTCCTCCTCCTCCTTCTCCTCCTCTGAGTGTGAACGTCTGGAGACGTTTGGAAACAGTTTCCCTCAAAAAGCCACATTCAGCCTCCGACCAGAATCAAAGCAGCAGGAGGAGAAAGTCCTGGGAGGAGCCCAGGGTGTGTGTGTGTGTGTGTGTGTGTGTGTGTGTGTGTGTGTGTGTGTGTGTGTGTGTGTGTGTGTGACTCTGTGGCTCTGTCCGTGTCTCTAATCTGCTTCCAGCCTCAAACTCTGGGTTTCTGGTCTCCTGGACGTAACCGAGGCTGAACCTAGAAACACTCAGTCAGATCTGCTCCTGATCCTGTTCAGGATCCTATTCCTGATCTGCTCCTGATACTGTTCAGGATCCTGTTCCTGATCTGCTCCTGATCCTGTTCAGGATCCTGTTCCTGATCTGCTCCTGGAGGAGACACGTGACCTGAGGTTCCTCCTGGGTTCCTCCTGGGTTCCTCCCTCAGGAAGACTATGTTTTTTCACTGTTTTTAGACGTAATCTGACGTGTCTGAGACGTTTTTGTCTCAAAGTTTGGCCTCAGAATCAAATCAGAATCATCAATTAATCTATGTAATGATTAGGTGTCTCTGCTATTAGTCTTTAATTTCGCCCATAAATAAATCAAACGTAAATATGAATAAAGTCTTCTGAATCTAAACCACAGTTCAGAGGCTCCATCATGCTGCCTCAAACATCCAGTGAATCTATAAATAAGAGTTCCTGATCTGACGTAGATGAGACACGTGGATCTACGTTCTTCTCTTTGACTTCAGTCATAATCTCTTCAAATCTGCTTTTTTATCTTTTCTCAGATGCGTAAATTGTTCCTCAGAAGGTTCCTGAGCGTGTTCCTCCCTGCAGCGCCACGTCAGGAACTCGTCGTCTTTTCACTGTTTTTATCTTTTTTTTTTCTTTTCCTGCGTGATCTATGTGGTCCGGCTCCTCACACCTCCCGCTCCGTCTCTTAATTAGCCTCGAACCGCTGGACGTCGTCAGGGTCCTCGTTTGCTGCTGACGGTAACGAGACGGGATGAAGGATCCTCCCTGCGCCGCCTGACGCCCCTGTCACTGACACACACACACACACACACACGCACACACACACACACGCACACACACACACACACACAGGTAGTAATTAAAAGCTGCTCCTGGTGGTTGACGAGGTGTGGTCGAGGTCTAATTAGGAAAACATCAGGTATCGTCCTGACGTCCTGATGATGACAGACATGACGAGGCGGCCGCTCCGTGCCATCATGTAACTACAGTTACTAAAGTAACTAAAGTAACTACACCAAGTGTTGAAGTTGAAGTTCCACTCTGTGACAGGGACCCGTCGAGCTTCCCGGGGAAACGAGCCGTCCGTCAGACAAATGAGACGTTGAGGAGGAGTCTCGGCGTGAACCGCCGTCTCTCATTAAAACAAACGAGAGCGAGAGCAGCTCTAATAACCACGGCTCTAGGCCAGCCACACGCAGAGAAAATAATAATAATATTAAAGTTAAAATTACACTTTCCCCTCTGCTTCTCCAGCGCCTGCAGCTCAGATGTGAAGCTGTCCTCTCACCTGAAGTTACAGTAACAAAACATAAATGAACTAACAAGATCCTGAAGATGCTTTTTGACTGGGTAGAAATATAAAGAACTAGAAGCTGCACGGCATTGTAAAAGCATGACTTGAAGCTCCGACTCATTTCACACATTTCAGTGTCTAAATCTATATGTCTATATATCTATATATAGATATATAGGTGCGCCATAACGTAGATCTTCCTCCTCCTGCGTCCTCTCCACCATCTCTACCTGCAGCATCGACTGTTTCCACCCCATCAACCTCACAAAAGTAGCACGCCACCCCCCCCCCCCCCCCCCTCCCCCACTCCACTCCCCCCCCCCCCCCCCCCCTCCCTCCCCTCCTCCTCCCTCCTCCTCCCTCCTCCTCCCCCCTCGTCCTGAGGCCGGGCACAGAAGGGACGGCTCTGCCAAGCGCGGCACATGGCTCCAGGTCTGGAGACAACAGAAGCCCAGGTCCCTGCAGCTCTACACACACACACAACACACACACACACACACACACACACACACACACACACACACACACACACACACACACACGCATACACCCACACACACACACACACACCGGGTGGTCCCTGTGGGAGACGTGAGGCGACAGGGACTGAGGCCCCTCGGAGCGACGCTTCCTCTCCTCCTGCTCTTCCTCCTCCTCTTCTACCTCCTCCTCCTGCTCTGTTTCTCCTCCTTCACCTCCTTCTCTGCTCCTCCAGGCGACGTCCTGCACATGTGATAGGACAGACACGCTCTAACGCCGCATTACACACACACCTCTGTGTGAGGCTCTCAGCCATGGTCAAAACTGGGACAGAGAGAGAGAGATGGAGGGAGAGAGAGACAGGGAGAGTGACAAAAAGAGAGAGGGAGAGACAGAGTAAAACAGAAAGGTATGTGAGAAGAGATTTATGATGGAGAGACACAGACAGACAGAGAGAGAGACAGATAGAGAGACAGACAGACAGAGAGAGAGAGAGAGTTCCACACAAAGTTATCAGAGTCGTCACATGTAAACTTTTGTACTTTCCACCGTGTTATTCTGAGTCTTTCCTTCAGTGTGTTACTCTCAACATGCTGCATGTTGGTAACAGGCAATCTGGATTCCTTCAGTGTAGAAATATAGAAAAGTAGAAAGCTTCATTGTGTTCTGAAGGATGTTGTGGTGTCTGCTGTGAAGCAGCTGTTTTATAACCCGGACAGATGTGACAGAGAGACAGATGTGACAGAGACAGATGTGACGTGTGACTGTTTGTTCTGCTTGTTTGTTGTTCTGTTTGTACTAGCTCTACGTGCAGCGACTCGAGCTGTCGCGTGCGGCTGCTGATGAACATAAATGTCGGCGGCGTGTTTGTTTCTTTATGAGCCGGCGTGTTATTGTGAGTTTTTCCCTTCATGTCGATAACTGTGTTTTCTATATTTCAGCGTAGAAATCTAGAAGATAGACCTGAGTGGAACCTGCGAGGAGCCTTATTGTGTTTGCTGTTAGTTTCCGGCCCTAACGCGATATTGATGGAGGCGGAGGTTAACTCGTCGTTATTAATTCCCGCGTGTTTTTCACGTGTTTGCGAAGCGACACGCGAAGGAAAGTTTGTTCTTTATGAGTCGCTGTGGGAGCGCGACCGAGATCCAATATGGTTCTGCAGCTCTTATTTGCTCTTACAAGTATTGGTTTTGTATTAGATTCCCTGCTCAATATGGGCCTCGTTTGCCGGGAGTTAAAGGTTTTTCCACTTTGAGAAAAAGTTGCAAAAAAACAAACAAAACAAAAAAACAGAAGAAGAAGAAGACGGAGTTCATTAGCCGGCTCGTAATCTGCCGATGCGGCGATAAAGCCGGAGAATAAACGTGTGTTTTCTGACACGCCATTAACGCGTGATGCACGAGCGTTTCCAGTTGAAAGGTCAGACGAGAAGCGGCTCGGCCTCAGACTCGTCAGCGGCTCGACCTGTTTATCCGGAACAGTCCTTGAGCTCCTGGAACCCCCCAATAAAAACCTGCACTCGCTCGTTTTTCTTCCCCCTCTCTCTCCCTCCCTCTCTCTCCCTCCCTCTCTCTCTCTCTCTCTCTCTCTCTCTCTCCTCTCTCTCTCTCTCTCTCTTTTTATATTTTATCTTGGAAAACCAAGTTGTTATCTGTAACTGGAAGCGCTAGCTGCGATCTTCCATCACGGCTCCCCTCCTAATGGCTTTTAAAGCAGTTACCTGCGGAGTCCCGACATTTGTTAGCTGTCGGTGTGGAGCAGGTTGAGCCGCTATCACAGGCCGCATCATTATGAATTATTGTTTCTCAGCAGAGCTGCAAAATTGTACTTTGTGGCTCCGTTTCCCCGAGTGATAAATCAACCAGTCACTTCTCACGTCTCGGACTGTGAAGCTGCTGAGCGCAGGACTTTTCTCCCTCCTCCTCCTCCTCCTCCTCCTCCTCCTCCTCCTCCTCCTCCTCCTCCTCTCTCTGTGTTTACCCGTTTCCTGCCGCTGTGAAAAAGCGTCCTGCGGGCCGTTTTGCTGCAGTCGCGGCCGCTTTCGTCCATTCCTCTTGCCCGGCTAGCGGTTAGCGCCGCGGCTACTCCTCCTGTGTTCTGGAAAAAAAGAGAAAGAAAACACAGTGACAGCGAAATAACGAGACGGGGAGCGCAGCGATCTATCAGACGGTATCAGATCAGAGGGAGAATGAGAGGTGAAGGCGTGCGGAGGAGCAGCGCTCTATCCGCCGCTACATCTCGTCTCGCTAACGTAATCCTGCGTACAGACGCTGATAAGGCCGCCGCACTCGCTCACTGGGAACGCTGGAGCGATGGGTCCTCTGGGAGGGGAGCAGAGGCCGGAGCAGGAACTGATCTGCTGTCAGAGCCAGGGTCACACCCAACCACAGCAGGAGGAGGAGGAGGAGGAGGAGGAGGAGACAGATAGTGTAACTGAGTGAGAACAATGGCGAGGAAGAAGATGTGAGAAGGAAACAGAAGAACAGAGAAGATAAACCTGAGAAGATGAATCTAGAGAATATGTGAAAGTATGTTTAGAAAAACAAAGTGTTAATAAATGAAGAAACTGAGGACGGGTGAAATCTGGAGCACCAGTGATATGTGTGAGATGAGGATGAAGAGGAGGAAGCAGGAGGAGGAGATGAAGAGGAGGAATTAGAGGCAGAGGAGGAGGAAGCAGCAGAAGATGGATGAGACGAGTCGAGGAGGAAAACTAATTGGAGGAAGAGAAAGAGCAGAAGAGAGCGGAGACGAGTCCAAACAAAGTTTGTTTCACAGCTAGAAACATGAACAGTAATAATAAGAGTGGAGGAAGATCCCCCCCTCCTCCTCCTCCTCCTCCTCCCCTTCTCCTCCTCTGATCTTCCTGATGGAGCTCAGCAGGAGCTCCACCTGCTGCAGGTGACTGTCAGCTCTGATTACTGCTCCTCTCTCTCCTCTTCCTCCTCCTCCTCTGAGAGCAGACTAAGAGGAGTGAAGAAGAGAGATGATGGAAGAAGAAGAGGATGAGGAGTAAAAGAGAACAAGATGAGAAGAGGAGTAGCAGAAATAAAAGAGGAGGAGGAGGCCCTCTGAGCAGTGATGAAGGCCGAGCTGTTCGTCAACATCATCTCTAAACTTTATGAGTTCCTGATAGAACTCAGCGTGTTAGTTCTTCATGAAGCTCTGCTTCCTCTCTCCTCGTCTCCTCTCAACGTGACTTTAATATTGTCAACGACTAAAACTGTTCACTGGGAATAAAACAATATGAAAACATCAACCCCGAGTCTTCTCTGTTTCCTTTCTTCTTCTACTACGTTCCTGACTGAAGCTCAGCTCGCAGGGCTCCGTCTAACCCCTGGCTCTGCTGTGTCGTTTCAGGATACTGCATGGAGGAGGAGGAGGAGGAGGAGGAGGAGGAGGTGAACCGCATCCTGGAGGTTTTCCTGCTGTGATGGATGAGACGGCGAGAGCAACGGCTGCTGAAAGGTAAGAGGCTGGAGGAGGAGGAGGAGGAGAGGAGGAGGAGAGGAGGAGGAGGAGGATGCAGCGTCATTTGTAACAGATTTATCGCTGACTCAGCAGCAGAGAAATAGAGAAGCTGGGCCCAGGATTTTCTGTGATTTGTGGAACGTCCTGGAAATAAAGGGAAATATGTCAGGGCTCAGATGGGGCGACATCAGTGTTCTCTGCGTATGTTTACGGATCGCTACGATGCTTGTTCCAGGTTGATGCCCTCACTTACCTGCCCGGGCTGGCTCCAGGTGTGAAGCTGCATTTGCTTCAGTCTCGACACGTTTTTATGAATCTGTGCTTTGTGTGAATTCACTTTTCATCTGCCAGAGATGAACTCCAGCCAAATCTATTCATGCATTTTCTACATATTCTTGTGTCACAGTGTTATCAGAGGAGATGATCAGAGATGATAAACGTGTTTTAAACATGTTTACGTCTCTGCGTGTTTCTACGTATTTCCACTCGGTAAACTCCCCTTTTACGCGGCCGGGATGATTTATCGGCTCCATTCCTGGGGGTTTATCACGTTATAATCCTGCTCGCCGGCTCTCAGGTTCTTCGGGGAGTAGATGAAGCAGCTCCTCATCCGTCTTCCTCCCAGTGTGACCTCTGACCCCCGCGGCGCCGCGGCATCCGTCAGCGTACGTTAGCTAACGTCGTTAAACAGCTGCTCCCCGCCGCGGCACCTGCTCCTGTGTGTGTGTGTGTGTGAGTGTGAGTGTGTGTGTGTGTGTGTGTGTGTGTGTGTGTGTGTGTGTGTGTGTGTGTGTGTGTGTGGACCTGCAGCTCCGGTAGCTCTGATGGCTCTCCAGATCAGCTCTCTGCTACTGTACGCTCTGAGGACTTAATTGATTGCGAGCAGTTTCAGTAGCTTAGCATCTGGCGGGGGCGCTAATCCCCCGTCTGCTCCGCTCTCCCCGGACGTATCGACGCGCCGCTCCGGCCCCAGCTAGCGGAGCAGACGCCACCTTAGCTCGCCGCCGTTTAGCGGGGGGGGGGGACTGTGGAGAGGGGTCGTTAGCGTTAGATCGTTTCTGTAACGAGAGGAAACAGGATGTTTGAAACGACCCAGCAGCAGGTGTTTGGTACAGACATGTGATTTCAAAGTAAAAGCGTAAATGGTTTGAAATGCTCAGATAGAAAGGTTACCAATCAATTAATTTGAATAGAAAGGTCAGTTTTGTGTAGTTTTTCTAGATATTTGTCTCTGTAACCTGCCTGGAGATCACTGCTGGTCTGACGCCATCAACATGGAATAAGAATAATAATAAGAAACATGATCATTATAAATAATGACAAACTGATCATAACTGATCATTTTAAATGAATGTAGTCTGAACTCAGTTTGACCTCAACAAGGCCTTTTTTATTTATGCTTCACTGAAAGAAATCGACTGAAATGTTATACTTCTCTACTCAGAGCGAGGACAGAGCCTTTGATCTGAAACTCTTTTGATATTTTGTAATTTGCAAGTGTCTGAAAAAGGGAAATAAGACCGAGGAGATATGTTTAGACCTCGAAGGGTTAACTGGTTAGTTTCTCTAAACTATCTCTGCTATGTAATGATTCGTTCCTCTGGGTCAGACTGTGGAGCTCTGCTCTCTGCTGTTGTTTGTTGTTGTTGTTTGGTGTGTGTGTGTGTGTGTGTGTGTGTGTGTGTGTGTCTGGGCGCAGGTGTGTGTCTGCTCTCCTGCAGTTTACACGCGTGTTCTCTGCATGTTCACCATCACACGCAGCCTTAACGGCCTCTCTCTCACGCACACACACAGTTTAGAGACATAAGCACACACAAAACGATAGACACACAAACAAAACACACACACACACACACACACACACACACACACACACACACCCTCCCAACGACTAGCCATGTCGTCCCGCCGGGCGCCGTTCAGGGTCTGGGGCAGATGGGAAACACGCCGTGTGAGTGTGTACAAGTGTGTGTATATGTGTGTGTGTGTGTGTGTGTGGGGCATCCAGAGAGCGCGGTTAGCGCGGTTAGCTAGCTACACTCCATTAGCACGGTGGGATAATGGGCAGGCAGCGCTCCGCGTGGCGCGTCGCTCCATTTCCTGCTCGCTGAGCGCTGAGACCAACAGATGTCGACGAGTCGTCAGGATCCTCCAGGACTACTAGTTAGGACTACTAGTTAGGACTACTAGTTAGGACCACTGGTTAGGACCACTACTAGTTAGCATTATTAGTTAGGATCTATCCCGAGATTTACATGGTAGAATCCACGGTGGGTCACTGATCCTCACAACAGGTGAACAACAAGACGACGACACGTTCTAAACAACCTGGAACCGTGTGTGTGTGTGTGTGTGTGTGTGTGTGTGTGTGTGTGTGTGTGTGTGTGTGTGTGTGTGTGTGTGTGTGTGTGTGGACAAAGTAGAGACGAATGTTGTAGAGGCTGTTTGTGTGTGTCTGTCTGGTTTTGTATGCGATTATGTGTGCATGTATTTGTGTATGTGTATATCCTACGTGTGTGTGTATATGTTTGTACTGTATGTGTGTACAGAAGCAGAGGTTGTTGACGTGTGTGTGTCTGTACATGCGTATGTCTGTGCATGTGTGTGTGTGTGTGTCTGCCTCAGTGTGTGTGTGTGTCTGCCTCAGTGTGTGTGTCTGCTTCAGTGTGTGTGTGTGTGTGTGTGTTAAAAGGTGTCATCATCATCATCCTGTCTCTCTCTGTATCTCAGGCTGAGGCTCCTCAGCAACACAACCACACACACACACACATGCTACACGCTAACCACACGTCAGTGTGAGCCGCAACCTAATCCCCTCATTTAAATACTCCCCCTCCCTCCCCCTCTCCCTCCCCCTCCCCCTCCCTCTCCCCTCTTTTTGAACCCGGACCAGGTCTGAGGACGGGGGGAGGTTGTTGTGATTTGCTGACAGGTTGAGTCAAAGGAGCCGATCTGCAGCGTTTTAAGGAAACAAGCATTTGGAACCTGAAACGATTGTGTGCTTGTGTGTGTGTGAGCTTGTGTGTGTGTGTGTGTGTGTGTGTGTGTGTGTGTGTGTGTGTGTGTGTGTGTGTGTGTGTGTGTGTGTGTGTGTGTGTGTGTGTGTGTTTTAAGGGCCAGCATTTGCTCTCTATCTCAGGTGGTTGTGACGGCCTAATGGAGCCTAATGGCTCGACAGGACGCATTAAGGTTCCTGGCTAAACAACCCAGACCTGTCAACTGTGTGTGTGTGTCCCTCCCTCCTCCCTCTCCTCTTTATTCTGTACGTGTGTGTGTGTGTGTGTGTGTGTGTGAGGAAGCAGATGTTGGTGCGTATTCGCTGCTCTGGCAGAGAGCGGCCGGCAGCAGATGCCTGAACCTCTGCCAAGGTTCAGGACGGTGCAGACGGTTACGTGTTCAGCTGCCCTCTCTCTCTCTCTCTCACACACACACACACACACACACACACACACACACACACACACACACACACACACACACACACACAGGCCTGGTCCGACCCCCTTTTATTTATTCATCTATTTGTTGAATTATTCACCCATTCCATCGCTGGTTTGACGGCTCACTCACACTGAGGGACACATCGGGCCGTAACGAGCGTCGTACGTAACTTTAACTTTACGCAGAGAATAAAAACAAACGCTGAGACCCTCTCAGCCTTTACTGCCTGTGATAAAGAGGTGAAGAGGGTTGGAGGAGGTTCAGATCCAAGGGTCAGCTACTGAAAAACACTCAGAGGATGAACAGTAGGGCTTCACTGACCTTTGTTCTGTGTTTCTGAGGAAAACATGTGTTAGCTGGAGCGTCAGATAAAGACATTTAGAAACAGGAATCAGTCAGCTGTATCAGGATGCTGAGGAGGACAGTGAGGATGCTAGGAGGATGCTGAGGATACTAGGAGGTTGCTAGGATGCTAGGTGGACACTGAGGATGCTAGGATGCTGAGGAGGAAGCTGTGAGTCTGTCGTTGACAGTCGACAGGTGTCTGTGGCTCGGCCTCCTGATCTAACGTGGACGTGACTCTGCTCTCTCCTCCCAGCCGTCCACCTCCTCTCGTCTGTTTATTTTTAAAATTCTTTTGTTATTAAGATCTAAGGAGAGACTCAGACCAGAGCGTCAGAGCAATAAAAGAAGACAAAGAGTGTGTGTGTGTGTGTGTGTGTGTGTGTGTGTGTGTGTGTGTGTTAATCCCCGACACGTTCAAGGATCACAGCCTGTGATCAGACTCCTCCCTGTAGTTTAGACTTGAAGAGGGAACTTTTCCTCCTCCTCCTCCACCCCCCACCTCCTCTATGAAGGTGCAGCTTGTTTTATTAACATCAGAAGCTCCTGTGGGAGCAGCAGTGATCAAATCCTGCTCTAATTAAAGTCAACCTGAGCTGAGAGGGCGAGGAGGCTAGGAGGCGAGGGGCCTGAGCAGGATGCTGAGGATGCTAGGAGGATGCTGAGGATGCTAGGAGGATGCTGAGGATGTTTGGTATGATGAGGACGTCTCGGCTCCTCCTCCTCCTCCTCCTCCTGCTGAGGAGTAGACGTGGATAGAATGAGCGTTACCTTCTGGGGGACGTCCTCATCACCTCACCTCGTCTCTCATCTCCTACTGATTGATGGACCTGGAGGCGATATCAGCGTCTCCTCCTCCTCCTCCTCCTCCTCCCAGGACACAGTCAAACTTTCTCTGAGTTCACTTGAATCTGAAGCGCTGGAGGTCAAAGACAGAGTGGAGAAGCTTCTAGTGTGTTTGTTTCAATACATAACAAGAGACTGACTGAATTTGTGTGTGTGTGTGTGTGTGAGTATGTGTGAGAGAGAAAATGTATGTGTGTGTGTGTGTGTGTGTGTGTGTGTGTGTGTGTGTGAGACAGCTCCAAGTCTCCAGAGGTCAAAGTTTAGAAGCTTCCAGTATCTTTGTTTCTTCAGGGATGCAACGTAATGTTACGTCGAGCAGGTGAATGTTTGAAGATCGTTTGAAGATTTCTTCCTGAGGAAGTGGAACGTGTGTGTGTGTGTGTGTGTGTGTGTGTGTGTGTGTGTGTGAGACCTTGAACTGGAGATAACACATAATGAGTCTGTTCTCTGACGGTGTGTGCATGACGATCAGGCCTCGTCCTCCTCGCTCGGTTTTTATCTCGGATTCAATCGAAGTTTTCACAAACTTCTTTTCTCTCTCTGCTCGGCGGCTGCAGGTTGAGGTGAGACGAGGGATACAAATTCAATTTCTGCGTTTCTGCCGATCGATGGCAGCAATCCGGACCTGGATCCCAGGTTATGAATCCCTGAGCAGACGTGGTTCTGCGCGTGGCATACAGATGTGACGGCAGCAGCCGGGTCACGTCCGTGTTCTCCGTCTGCGTCTTTCAGCTCTCTGAACTCTTCGCTCGCAGATTAACGACCAGATTAGCGCGTTCCTATCGTCGCTAACGACGTGTGAGGATCAGAGCCAGCACGTGAAGTTACGTTAGCGAGTCGGAGCCGTTAGCCACGCGCTAGCCGAGCGGCTACGCCTTTCTTGTAGCTAACGTGACTTTTTTACGTAGTGATGCGTCACAATAAACAATCGTCGACACGTGTGGCTCGACTTCCTGTCTGTCTAGGTGAAGTCACGTTAGAACAAAGACTTCCTGCCGCTACCTGGCGCCTGCTCCGCCGGCGGAGCGTCTCCCTGTGATCATCTCTAATTAACGGGGAGGTGCGTTACCGCGGCGATAAGCACCCCTGATAACTTCTAACACCATTCATAATTTATAAAGATTTTTGCTTTCATCTCCGCTAGTTTGCATAAAACTAATTACACCGTAAATGGTATTCATTACCAAATAGTTTTTTTCTCCCCCCCCCCCCCCGTCTCCTTCGTCTCCCTCCTGCTCTGGGACCGGTTCGCACGCAGAGAAGAAAGGTAATGAAGAGTTTTGTCGGAGGCGGCGTCGAGGGCACGTTCCTGCCCGTACGCGGTGTTACGCTGCTCCGTGCTCATTACTCTAAGTGCTACAAACCACAGCAGGTGGATCTCAGTCGAGGAGGAGGTGGGGGGGGGGGGGGCGTGTTTACAAGCAGGAGGCAAAACGAGCCTGAGGACGTTGATCTAACGAGGCTCTGGCTGCAGGTACAAAGACGCTGGCTCCTCATTCCCCGGCCTCCTCGGCCTGAGGATGTGAGTGTGATGTCTCTGTGACTTTAGCAGAAAGAGGATGTCAGGTATGAAATGCTCTCTGCCTCCTGAGAACTTTAATCTGAGCTGGTTTAGCTGCAGGTGGAGGCTGCCACCTCGCTCCAGTATAAATAAACAGGCCGGCCTCCGCAGGGAGACGTTTCCATTCCCGTCGGATTAACTCGTCCCTGCAGGAGCCGCCGAGGTGTCGTTGGGGGCGAGGAGAGGAGACATAAATCAGAGCGGTCCAAGGAATCGTAATCCTCGCTGAACATTTTGGACTGATTGATATAAATAACATTGTCCTCGCCATCTGTCCAGAGAGGGACCTTTCCAGTTAGCGCTGAGCGGCAGCGGCAGAATAATTAATGAATGGTGTCCTTTGTTGTGCCGGTAATAAAGAGGAGACAAATGATGTTATAATCCAACTGCTGCTCGTTTGTCACAGCCAAATAAAATGTCAAATAAACGTGAGGAGGCCACAGTGTTGGTTTAATGGAGTGGAGCTACCTGCTCCTGCTCTGCTCCTCCAAACACACGTCAGGAAAACACGTAAAAGCAGCCTCGTAAAACACAGACAGAGAGGGAGAGAGAGAGAGAGAGTTCTGGTCCAGTCTGGAGAGGAATGTGACCCAGAAACCACGATTCATCACTGACGCAGCGAGAACGTCCAGCGACCGAGAGACAGATTCAAAACTGTGACTCGTCTGATCCAAAACCTCCAGACTGAGGTTCTATCCCTGCACGTGTTTGTACGGCTCAAGATCCACAGAGAAGTAAAAGAGTCAGTTCTGGAGTTCTGATAAAGGTCGACGGCGATAGTCTACGTCAATCCATGTCAAATATATTTTAATCAGATGTTGTGTTAAGCGTACAATATAACTGAGTTAGGTTTGCAAGAACAAAAGCTTTTCTACTGTAACTTCAAAAAAATGTTACTACGTTTATGTGCAGGTCAGCGCTAACAGGTCAGCGCTAACAGTTCCACTTGCTAGCAGCTGCGCTTGCTAACAGCTCCCCGCTAGCAGCTCCCCGCTAGCAGCCCCCCGCTAACAGCTGCGCTTGCTAACGTAACTTTACGTAGAGAAACGTAAACACAGCCGGAGCCGCTACGGCAGCAGCAGCAGCAGGAGGAGCAGCGCTCATAAAAACCCAATTCATCACGACGGAGCGCAATTTGCTCCTGAACAGGGAGAGAAAGAAAAAAAAAGAAAAAGCAAAGCGCCACAAAAAGGGAGGAAGGGGAGGAAGAGGAGGGGGGCGCTTGTCAGCGAGACAGGTGGCTGGAGATCTCGCTCTGATACTGAGCGATATGAATAATAGATTCTGCTAAATGTACGCCAGGACCCGGGCTGTAAACACAGCTGCCTCCTTTCCCTTCCAAAAGAACAGCTTGGCTGGATGAGGAGCCCGAGCCCCGCTCCCTCCACCTGAGGACGGGGGGGAGGAGGAGGAGGGGGGAGGAGGAGGGAGGAGAGAGGGGGGCGATTAACTAATCAAATGCAGGGGATAAATAGGAGGCGAGAGGAGAGGACGAGGAGACAGACAAAGGGAGGGAGAGCGAGGTGGGAGTGGGCACAAAGGAGAGCCACGGGTGGGAAACACACACGTTAAGTTACGTGTTGTTTTGTTTTTTCATTACCACAGAAAAAAAACAGTTTGTTTATTTATTCATTTATTTATATATTTACAGAGCTCTGATCGATCTACAGCTCAGAGAAAAGAGAGGTTTAAAGAAAGGAGGCAGGTGCTGGATGAATATGTAGTATCTAAACAAGTTGAGAGGAAAGGGACGTGTTTTATTCATTATAATAGATAGAAATACTACAGTTCTACTAATAGTAATATTAACCCTAGTGATGAGGGTCCTCATCTGCCAATCCATCAGTCTGTCTCATATGGTGCTTCACATATGAATAAATAATCAATAATAAGTAAGATTAGTATTTACCTCTTAAGGGAACCAATCAATACCCAACAGTCCGTGCAGTCGTCAAAGTTACTAATAATAACCAGTATGTACGTACAGCATCGTACAGCCTGCATTCTGTTTTGGGGAAGACGTTAAACATTATCATGTTTACATGTTTACATGTTTACATGTTTACAGCAGCTCATGTTGCTCAGGTTGTTGTGTGTTGTGGATGTGGCTGAGTGTGAGTGGTTCCTCGAGGTCTGCTCCCAGTTCTCTCTCATCTCTGTCTTTGGAGAACCTCTCCACCTGACTGCACATGTCTCAGGTGGGGCTGTCCATGAGAAGCTTTCATATCTAGTTAACTAGTGATCTGCCTGTCTTATCTAGGTCTGTCTCCAGGTTAGTTCCTCGTTCTTTGGAGAACGTCTCTACCTCACCTAACGTCTCGGTCGGGCTCGTAGCAGCAGTTTGTGGACGTTGTGAATAATTCATCCTGGATGTTTGTTTGTCTTGGCTTCATCCTGGCTACACACACAGACACACACACACACACACACAGGCCTGTGTTTACACCCATGAATCATCACATGTGACTCACATGGAGTGCGTCGCTCCGTGATGATGTCATCACTCACTGCCGGAGTCCCCAGGTGAAGTTTGGGAGGTTCCTCCAGCTCCTCCAGCTCCTCCGAAGGTAATTAATTCTTCAATTAAAATGTTGTTAAACATTTTTAATGAGCGGGCGGCACCAGGGACTCGGATACAGAACTCTGTTTAACCAGAGACACAAAAAAACGCGACATTCCCGAGTCGGATTGTGGGAATTCTGCCGGCTGACCCACTTCTGTGTGTCTGAGGATCAGGAAAATAAAAGCGGAGAGGGAAGCGTCTCCCGGCGCCCACCCGGTGTCCTTCATCTCAGGTGACGACCGCTTCATTTGGAAGCAGCCGTCTCTTTCTCTTTCTCTTTCTCTTTTTTTGTTGCCTAATTAGGGCAACGAGTGGCGACAACAACCTGAGACTGGGAGTGATGACATCACAGACGGGGGGGGGGGGGGGCTTTAACCTGATTTCACTGAACAAAGAGCATCAGACAGAAAGTTACAAATAGGAAGGAGTTCCACCTGGTTCCATGTCCTGACCTTTATCCTGGGGATGAAAGTTGAAGGACTAACTTAACTGTGAGGATAAAAGTCTGGACATGAAACCAGGTGGAACTTCTTCCACTGACTCTAAAAACAAACATGTAAGTTTATGTAGAAACCAGTGTGAGGTAAAAGGACTAAACTATGAAGATATGAGTCTGGATAGTTTCTTCCACTTCTTCTAGAAACAAACAAGTTAAAAGTGAGAACTAAGTGAACTAAACACTAAGGTGGACCAGGTACCAACATAGAGACAGTTTTCTGCTAATGTCTCTGTATCCTTCTGGTCTAAAGTGAGAGGAGGGATAGATGGATGAGTGGAGGGATAGAGGGATGAGTGGAGGGATGAGAGGAGGGATAGAGGGATGAGAGGAGGGATAGAGGGATGGAGAGGAGGGATGGAGGGATGAGTGGAGGGATCCCGGGTTCATTAGCGCTCTGCTCTGCAGGTTCCTGGCGTTGTTCTCTCAGTAAATGTTGCTCTGCTTCATCAGCCTGAACTGGCCCCAGGACGAGGAGGGGGGGGTGTTGGGGCGGGGGGGGGGGGCTGATGGTCCCCCATTAACAGACCATCAAAACAAAGAGCTGCCCCTGGTGGCCGGCCTCGCTCTCTTCACCTGCGTGGGGCTCCAACCAGACGGCCTCGTTAGCTTCAGCTCCTCGCAGCAGCTGCTCCGTACGGGAACTCACGTCTCAGGTCTGGAAACAAAACAAACTCTGGAACGTTCCGAGTCTGTTCTCCGGTCTCCTGGCGCTGCTCGACTGCTGCTTGGACAAACTCCAGCATCATTTACAAGTTTAACAAACAAACAGTTAAAGTGGCGTCAAGTTTCAGACGACACAGCCGCATGTTGTTCATTCTCCTCTAAATTAAACTGATAAGATGAGAAGTATGAAAAACAGAAGTTTTCTGATTTTCAATCATTTAAAACCATGTGACCTTTGACCTCTGGTCATATGTGAGTGTGTGTGCAGGGGTCAGTGGGCTCAGGTTGTCCTCCTCCCTGGTTCCTGATCCCGGATCTCCTTCCGTCAGAGCGGGAATGTGAGCTGCAGCTCCACGGCTCCGACCCTCCAACGACGTCGTCTTCTTAATTATATAGACGGAGCGTCGGTATTCCCCGGACGTCGTCCTCGGTATATTTAAGGAGGAGCGGAGACCTTCAGACGTCGGGGAGCTCCTCCTCACAGGAGCAGGAGGAGATCTGCTCTTAAGGGAGGCTCCTCGGGGCCGGCGGCGCCGCGGCTCATTACGGCTGTTTGAAGAAGGACGCGTTGCTTCTGCAAACCTCTTACCTCCAAACTCCTCTTCCTCCCCCCCCCCCTCCTCCTCCTCCTCCTCCTCCCTCCACCTCCTCGTCTCACCTCGGAGACTTGGAACGGGAACTTTCCGGAGAGACCGGAGGAGCGAAAGGTACGGAGAGGGAGAGGAAGCGCCTCCTCACCTCACAACGTAATTTTACGTATCGGCTTTCAGCTGCTGACAGGTAATAAAGCATGTCGGTTAATTGCAGTGAACACACACACACACACACACACACACACACACACACACACACACACACACACACACACACACACACACACACACACACTCTCACCCCCCTTTAGTTCCATTAGGCATAAATAATGTGGCCACTTGGGTACGTTGTTGCCTCCCAAATTACTTATTCTTTTTGTGTCTCAAATTACCTATTCTTTCTGATGTTCTCTGCTTGATTAGTGAGTTGCTGCTGCTCGCTCTGTGTGTGTGTGTGTGTGTGTGTGTGTGTGTGTGTGTGTGTGTGTGTGACTCGCCATTGGCTTATTCCAGGTTTTCAGCCGTGTTTTCATTTTTCATAAGGTGCTTAACAGCGGAACGTTTTTTTGTGTTTGTTTGTGCTCCTGAACTGGAACAGGCTGCGTAATTAATGCCACTTTTTAGCATCCTCGTCGCTCTGTTCACACCTTGAACTCGTTTTCCTTTTTTTTTGCCTGGGGACGTGGGATGAATATTAAACAGAGGCTTTTTGTTTTCGTTCGTTTGGTGAGTTTACGTATCTGTGTTTGACTCTCTGATGTGTCTCTGGGTTCGTCTCCTCGTTTGGTCGTGAACCTGAGGACGATCCCCGGTGACATCATCCATCTTTAATGCTCCTCAGCCTCGTTTCTGGAATTCACACGATTCCCGTTCCCTGCACACAGAAGTGACTTTTAGATGTTTAATGAGTTTCATTTTCCCAACTCTTTTCTGCGGTCTCGTTAGAGCAGCAGAAGATGTGAGTTTTGTCACTTTGATTTTTCTGCTCTGGCTGAACATCTGACAGCGAGCTGAGAAACGTGATGTCACGTTCATCTCGTCTCCACATTCAGACGAGTCTTTGTAGTCGACGCTGTTTCGATTTGGTGAGAATAAAGTCAGGTGTTAAATAACAAAAAGTACATTACTTCACACAAGTCGACGCTCCTCTGTAAGTCATGATGGTTTATGTATAAACACAGAAGATAATTTACTAACATTCAGCCCCGTTATCATTTTTACCTCATAATTGATGACTCAAAGCATCACAACTTTGCTTTGTCCTCATTGGCTGTTGTGTCTTAAGACCCGTCCAATCGGGTTTGTTTACAGTTTGGACCAGGAAACGTTTTTCTTTTTTGTTTTTTTTTTCCGTCCAGATTTGATTTAATTTGTCAGAAAATGCAGCGCGACTTCTACCAGTCGAACTCCCAGGAGGAGGTGTGATGGTGCTGCTGACCCCCCCTCCTCCTCACCCCCTCCAGGGGGGAGGAGGAGGGGGAGGAGGGGTGAGGAGGGGGGGCTCCGTGTCCGCATGTCGTCCCCAGGTTGCGTCGGCCCCTAATTAAAATGTCCTTCCTCATTATCTCCGGTCGCCCCGCGCGTTTTTGGAAAACAACTGCCGCTCCGCTCCAGATTCCGAGTCCGAGTCCGACATGTGACGCGTGGAGAGCGTTCACCGTCAGATGGTCCCGGTCCGACATGAGAGCGGGAAAGTGGGGCAGCAGCCGAGCCGCCCCAGCGGAGGCTGGACACACACACACACACACACACACACACACACACACACACACACACACACACACACACACACACACATCAGACCGCAGATGGCCGGTGCCCCATTCCAGGGTTCATCAGCCACGAGAAGAAACACACACACACACACACACACACACACACACACACACACACACACACACACACACACACACACACACACTCACACACACACACACAGTGAAGAAAAACAAACTTGCAGTCATTACAGAGATGATTAATTCATTAACAAGTGTCAGAAAAAGTTCCTCGTCGACAGTCTGTGACAATGTTTCCAGGAAGCAGGAGCCGCTGCAGCTTCAAGCTAAGCTAACGGATGGTTGATAAGCTAAAGACAAGCTAGGTGTGGATTAACATGTCAGGTTACATGTGAGGCTGAAGTGTTGTTGCTCTCTAGTAAAATCGATGCAGAGTCGTTTTTGATCTGTTCGAGAACAAGTGTGTGACGTCCCAGTGAATCCACAGTTAACTAGTTCCTAACAGTGTTTGAAAACATCTTAGTACAAGTTTAGAGCAGGGGGAGAGGGGAGCTTAGGTATGAACCTAAACTGTTGTTTCTTCCTGAGCTGACGTGACGCAGCCTGAGAGTCTGGAGAGGCGATGGAGCCGCTCAGCGTCCTGGACCTGAACCGACCTGACGCCTTCATGTATGTGAGGACGGGAAGGAGCTGCAACATGTTGCCATCAATCATTCATCGGCCAATGAGGGCTCGGAGACACGGCCGGGGACGATCAATCATTCATGGGAACATATTGCCTCGCCTGAACCCGATTCCAATCATATTAGGTTTTATTTCCAGGACTCTAGAAAACGCTGCGTCTTTAAATTAACATCTTTAAGAAGTGTGGTTTTTATAAACCAGGGTTTTGACAGACAGATGGATGGACGAATGGACAGACCGCCACACACACACACACCCTCTCTCACACACACACACACACTCTCTCACACACACACCCTCACACTCTCACTCAGAGCGAGGGAGCATCTGCCGGCGGGTTTCTTCAGTGAGTCAGGATCTCCCTCGACGCTCGAGTCGAGCCAAGATGGCGGCGTGGCTGCCAGCGGGTCAGGAAGCACACATGGTTCAACAAACCAGCACCTAGAAGGATCCGGAACAGACCGGGACGCTAGGTTAGCTACCGGGAGTCAGACCAGAACAGAGGAAGGGACCTGGTTCTGTAGAACTCTTTAACCTCTGTAACCTGATGTAATGTAACTTAACGTCTTCAGGTCTTAAGGTAACTTAATGACTCACCCAAACTAACCTAACAATGTGATACATTATGACACATAATCTATTGTAACCTAGCCTAGCCTAACCTAGCCTAACATACATCATGTAGCTGTAACCTAATGTGACTTACGATAACTCAACGTAACCTAACCTAATTTACCACCTGACCGTTTGTAACATGGGCTAATGTAGCCTAGCCCAAGCTAGCCTAACCTAGTGTAAGCGAGTTGTTCCACAACATTCTGAACTTCAGTGTGTGTGTCCAGACTGTGTGTGTGTGTGAGAGAGAGCTTCCATTAGAATCCAAACAGCGTTTTTGTCTCCAGGAAAACCGACTCGGACCGCTCGCTATCGCTCCGTGTTCTCCCAGCGTGACGGCTGGTAATCGAGGTGATTCCGGAGTCGGGATTAGAGCTTCCCGTCCTCCCGTCTTCCCGACCTGAGGTCAGGAAGCCGCGGCGTCCTAACAGGATTTAACAGGAGCTGAACCGACTTCAGAAAGTCGTCCTGCAGGACTCGAACCAGGACTTTCACCTCCGTACGTAGATGTACGTAGACGGGAATATCACAATCCTGTTAATTCATCCCGACCGGAAGAAGTTTCTCAGCAGGTGGAGCTGGGATTAACAGCTCCTCCACCTCCTCCTCGGCCTCCTCCTCCTCGGCCTCCTCCTCCAGCTCAGGTCGTTTCTTCTTCTGCTGCTGCTGCTGCTTCAGGGAGGGGGGGGTGAAGCTACAGAACTACAAACTACAAAACTACAGAAGCGTTTCCTCTTTAAAGTGGGAGATTATGAAGCAGCTGCAGGGCGGCGCGGTCACACTCGCCCCGGCTCCACAACCTGATTCCCCGAGAAGAGCCGAGCGCGTCTCCTCCTCCCCTGCAGTTATATACGCTCTGCCTGCATGTGTGTGTGTGTGTGTATACGCTCTGCCTGCGTGTGTGTGTGTGTGTGTGTGTGTGTGTGTGTGTGTGTGTGTGTGTGTGTGTGTGTGTTTGACCACAGGGGAGTTCTGTCAATGGCCCAGATAGTTCTGGTAATTTCCCAGCGTTGACTCCTCTGCTGCTGCTGTTTTTACATATTCAGAGTCAGAGAGTCGAGTAAAGAGGAGGGGGGGGGGTCCCTTTGTTCTGGTGTGTGTGTGTGTGTGTGTGTGTGTGTGTGTGTGTGTGTGTGTGTGTGCGCATGCAGATGCCTTGAAGTGCAGGAGAAGGTGTGTTTGAAATACTGAGGAGGAGGAAACAGGATTAGTGCTATCAGCTGCACGTAGGTTAACGTACACACACACACAAGCTGTATATATTAGAGGATGCACACACACACACACACACACACACACACTCATACTCACTCACTCATATAAGGATTTGCAAATGCAACATGAATAAGTGAAGCAATAATGTTGTCGTGTCGAGGCCTCAGTCAGGAAATATTGCCGCTGCGCTCGGACAGAATGAGCCCTTCTTCTTTTATTAAAGTGAAGAAGAGGAGGGAGAGGCAGGAGAAGAAGGGAGAGATGGAGGAAAAGGAGAAGATGATGGAGAAGAAGAGGAGATTTTTTATTTTCAAAACAAATTCTGTTCCAGTTCAAGAGAGGAGAAGAAAAGGAAGGAGAAGAAGAAGAGAGGAGGAGAAAGCAAAGAAGAAGCTTCGAGAGCTTGAATGAGTCTTAATTGACATCAGCGCGATCAGTTAAAATAAAAAGAGAGATAGAGATGGAGGGAGGGAGGGGGGGGGGAGGGGGGGAGGAGGGGTGACACCCCCCCCCCCCCCCCCCCGCCGGCGTCCTGAAGAATGGATGTGATTTTGTGAAACTTCGTCTTTTTTTTTAACTGAATGTATCAAACATCATAGAGAGCGTTATTTTGAAAATCACCCCCCCTTCCTCCCCCCTCCCCTCAGCCCCCCCCCCCCCCCCCCCCCCCCTCCCCCGATCCTCGATGACGCTAATTTCACAAACATCGTCTCCCAGTTCAGGAAGTTGATTTATAGATGTCGCCGGCGGAGTTAATTGCAGTGCACGACACCAATCAGTCTTTCAGAGAGTGTGTGTGTGTTACTGTGTGTGTGTGTGTGTGTGTGTTACAGTGTGTGTGTGTGTGTGTGTGGATTAAATCGACCTCCAGCGCAAACAAACAAACAAACAAACAAACAAACAGACGTATTCACCCAGCCTCTATTTATGTATCAATGTTTCAGATTGCGAACTGCAGATTCAATAAAAGTCAAAGGCGACATTGTATCAACGAGTGTACCGCCCCCCCACACCCACCCCCCACCCCTCCTCCCCCCTGTAACTCCTCCCCCCTCCTCCTCCCCCCTCCCTCTCTGGATCCTGGAGAGTTTCCTTCTCCATTCGTCTTGATTACGGCGACAGATTCGCTTTGATAACGATCTGCAGGAGACGCTCGTCGCAAGTTTGTCAAAAAACACCAAACGTCAAAACACACACACACACACACACACACACACACACACACACACACACACACACACATACACTCACACACTCACCCTGACTCGGCCAATGAGACGTGAGCTTCTTCTTCCTCGCCTCCTCGCTGTGATGCACCCAGAGAGATGGAGTGGAGAGCACACAGCTGTGTGTGTGTGTGTGTGTGTGTGTGTGTGTGTGTGTGTGTGTGTGTGTGTGTGTGTCTGTAAGAGAGAGAGAAAGTGTATGTTCCTTTTTTCCTCTTTACTTTTACTCACTCTTTACTAAAATGGAGTAAAGTACAAAACAATGCGACACAGAGATCAGATATTTACAGTTAATCTACACACAAACTTTAGGTCCGGTCAGAAAATGTTCAGCGACACACA